>CM075858.1:16106994-16504494 GCA_037975125.1 Latrodectus hesperus | reverse complement strand
ATTTGCATTTGATCAAGCTCTGCTGCCAGAGAATGTTTTTGATTTCGCTGCTGGATGAGGGAGAATTTGAAACTTGGATGATTTGAGACTAGAAGGAAAGCCCATGGGCTTATGCTTATTTAGCAATCCTAAAAGATTTCTATTGAAGTGTAAATCTCTCAAGACTTTTACCACATAATTTGTATTTCAGTTTACGTAATTTAAAGCAGTTACTGAAAAATTAAATGCATTCAATATAGTGTAATGAATTAACAAATTCAAAGTTAATCTACAAAATATAGTAATTTTGATGTACTTCAAATAATAGGGTTGTGTTAAAGTAAAAATTTTTAAACTAAAATACACTTTTAAAATTACGATTTCTACTTTAGCACCCTCATCTATTTCTGGAAACATTAATATCTAGTTTCCTAAGATGATATTATGATGATCAAGACTATCAACGTACGAGCAATGTAACATTTTCTACACACAAATGTTAAATATATTGTATCATTTAAGAAAATGATAAGAAATTGAATCCTTTTATAACCTTTAATCTATGATTTTTTGCGAATAAATTTACATTAATTTTTTTTTGTTCAAAGTGCCATTTTCATGTTATTGTAAATTTTATGTATAATTCACATGTATTTTTTCCACTTTAATTACTTATCGATCGCAGATAGAAACTAATTATTTTTTAACATCTAAAGTAAATTTCCATTCTATTCCATAAAAGCTCTATTAATCCGTTATTCAAATAAACAAATCCTAGGTAAAAATCATTTTATTCCTGAAACATGTTATTTACTACCCACATATACATGACAGTTGAATAATGAATATTAAAATGAGATATTCTGATTAGTTTATGAATGAGAAATCCTAATTGGCAAATATTAATGCTCAAATACGTTTTTTAGGAATTGCAAAAATTCAGAGTATTATTTCATAATGTATGTCCCCTTTTTTTCACTTTTTATGGCACATTTAGGTAACTATAAATTCACCAATTTTGGGAAACAAAAGCAGTCACGTAATGTTGACTTGCTGATCATATGAATTTAAATTTAATATGAGAAAAATTTGTATCATAACTCATATCTTAAATTCCGTTAATTTTAAAAGTTACATTGCAAATTAGAGACATTTGTTAACATAAAACCAAATTATAATTGTACTTAAAAAATTTCAGTTTCAAGAAGTAACATTTCCCCCTTAAAAAATAGGATTTTCAAATATAGATGAGTAGTTAAAATATAGATTTGTGTCTTACATGTTTATGATCTTAAAAATCAATCTGTTTTGATATTTAATTTAGAGAACAAAGATTTCAGTTTGATTAGATTGTAAAATTAACTGCAATGTTTTAATTCATTCCATTTGATTAAAATTTCACTCGATAATTTAAGTGTGTACAGAGAATCTTTATTGGCATCTAATGGTTATTTTTAAGCTGCAGTATTATATAAATATAATGATATTTAATCTCCTTTTTAATCATAATTGTTCATTAATGTAACCAATACTATTAATATTAAAAAACGTTTAAATCTTAGGTTTACTACTAAGGTGAAAGTTTTTTACTTGATAGGAATCCTGAAATTTTAGTACATTGCATTGACTTACAGGATATTCTTAATCTTCTGATTAACTAACGAAATAATTTAATCCTAGGCTAGAATAATCCAATTGAAAATAATTTCATGATAATTTAATCCTAGGGTGTGTGATTAACGAATAATTTATGAATCATGATTGTTATTTCAATAATTACCGATAATTTTAGGAATTACTCTTTTAAATATTTATTTCTCAGAAAATTTAGTTACTTAGTAAGAATATATATATATATATATATATATATATATATATATATATATATATATATATATATATATACATTAACATATATCTGTGTGTGGTGTGTGTATGTGCATTTGTGTGTGTAAATTTATATGTGAAGTAAAAAATTTTAAAATAAGTATTTTTGTTTTAGATAATGATCCACTATTTATCAAATACATGCGAAGGTTATAAACTACGAAAATAAATGGTTAATGAATTCTGAATAAAGAATATAGTCTGCAATATTTACATGATTTTCAAGAAAATAATAATAACAATCACAGGCATTTTATATAGTACTTATTCAGAAATACAATTTATTCTCTTTATTCTAAAAACACACAATAATTTTTATTAACTTTACATTCATACTGTGAAATATATTATAGTTCTTATCATAATTTATTATAAAATAGTAATTTAATTTATTAGAAAAAGCTAATGTAAAGAAGAATGCATCGTTCATCTTATGAAAAAGCAAAATTCTTGTAAAAATAATTTGACCCGTGGACGATTTCTGAATTAATTATACAAATCTCCAGCGGAGGCATATGTTAATTATTTTAAAATATTTTTCCGATTTTTTTTGGCTTATCAGATGTTTTTATATTTATACAACATTTTAATTTTAAATATTACATTTTCAAGTCATGTAAAAAATTCAAGGCAAATGTGACTATGATAACATAATGTAGAGTAAGGAGATTAATACGCATATGCCACTTTAACTACTTTTAATTGTAATGTTTTTAGTTTATATTTAAAATTTAGACATCCTGATTAAATTAGGTTCGTAAATAGGAATTGCAGATGTAAAATATGATATATTTATTAAATTTGAAAAAAATAACTCTTTTTAATTTTATCACGCTCCAAATCAATGATACAAATTATTCTAGATTTACGTGTTGTTAGGAATTTAAGTAATTCTTATTGAAGTGCTTATCGATAATTCCAAAAAACTAATTTGTAAATGTTTTATCTATTTTAATATGCTTCAGTAGAAAATAAGGAAAACAGTAAATTTCATATGATATAATATCTATATTTTGTTTGAAACTTTAAAAGAATCAATTAAAAATTAATAATATAATTTCTTGTAATACTTATACATTCGTTATGTAATACTTGTTTTACAATTATATATTCTGACTTTTCAATAAACTATAGTAAATACTGATAATTAAATGTTTACTTTTCAAAAAATTTTTTAATTCTTATTTGGTTTTTTAATAAGCTGAATTTTATACAGTGAAATTAATTTTATGTATGCAAAAGATTGTATGTTCAATTAAGTTATATCACATCCTTAATTATAATAAATTTTGAAAATTGTTTCATATACTTTGTTCAAAAAATATAATGTACCCAAAATATATAGAAAATATTATATGCTTTTTGGAAAATAATATTTAAAAATTTAATTTATTAATGGAACACCGTGTTACATCCAAAATAACAGTAGAATATTTATTTCCCCGAACTAATTTTAAACAATTCCGGAATTTAATAGCCTCTTTGAATTTCGTTAATTTTAGCTGAGCATGGAATTCACTTCATTATGTTTACGTTAAATTAATTAAATGCTTTGTTTAAGAATGTATCTTAAAATAGGCATATAACAATGTTTTACAACAATCATTTATTATTGAGAAAAACTCTAAAGTAGAAATCTATGAAATAAACTTAACAAATTAGTAAAAGAAAATAACCATTAAGTGAAAGAAAATTTGACATGCATATATTTTCCATCAAAGAAAATTTGACATGCATATCTTTTCCATCAAACTATTTTAATTCTTTGTAATTTATTGTACAATCATAAAATTAAAATATTTATACTCATGATGAAAAAAAATGTTTTGTTGAAATGGTATATGTAATAAAATGTACTTTTGAATAATATAATTTGACATATATATAATGAATTGTATTATTACGCTTAATTTTAATTTATAATCACCACACATTTAATCATACTTCTGATTATTTAAATAGGTTTAATTAATTATCATGTAAAATTGTATCATGAATTACAATTTCCTTTGATAATGTATTGTTAAGAATAAATTCTTCTATTTTTATTAATAATAATTAAATTTATCCCTCACAAAAACGAATCAGGCTGCATTAAAATTTCTTAAATCATATAATGTATGCAAAAAATCGAATTTTTTAATAATAAGTAATAATAATACGATAATATGAAATGATTACATATTTCATTCACATTATATGGAAAATAATTCTTAACAACCAGAAAAAGAATTATAATTATATTTTTTTAATTATTAAATTATTATAAAGTAAGTCTTTTTATATTACAATAATGGACTTTATTTGAATTTAATTTCTTTAATGTCCAAGAAACTTTAATTACGTAAAAGCTGAAAAATTGTTGGAAGGGAAAGATAAAAAAGAATGAAAGAAAAGGAAAACAATAATGAAGTATTTGGAGCTTTAAGGACATTAGGGAATTCACACAGAGGTATTAGCATTAAATTTATGTAGCACTAAAAGTGATTCTGTGTTGTTCACGCTAAAAACATTTATGAGATAATTAGCAGTTGCTTGTAAATTGCTTCAGTTTCAGAATTAGACTTGGGAACCTTGGCTATTTTCTTTACTCATATGCAAAAACATTCGAAATTAAACTAAGGGAAAAAACATTATTTGATCTTAATCAAATGAAAGTGGTAAAAATCTTAGCAATCTAGGAATAGGATATGGAAAATTTATGAGTATTGACACTTTTTGAATAGTGGATACTTAAAATAATTAAAATAATAAGTTAAAATATTTTTTGAGGAATATTTAAAATATTATACCAAATGTGTAAAAGTATCTTTAAAAGAAAATATAAATCAATAGCATCTGTGTTTAATGTTTACTATATAAAGTTTGTCATTAATAAGTATGTTTATTAGGATTCAATTTATGTATATATTTTTTGCTAATAATTAAATAACTCTTGATATATTTAAATAAATATTTTCTGACAAATGTATGTAATTAAAACTTAATTTTTAATTCAAATTGCAATTAATCCATTGTTTTGACATTAGTGGGTAATTGTTTTAACTTAGTGTATGTGAATACTGCATTTACGCTGAATATAGAGATTTTAAGGATGCATTTTTGTATAATACAAAGAAGATTTTACAAATCTGTACTGTGTAGGGATCTGCATTTGAGCTATCATCTTACAATTATTATCGATAAAGATAAATATTCGAAAAGATAAAAATATTAAAGATAAATGTTCGACATCAGTAAAGAAAAGCTACAAAATATTCTATTACATGATTCAGGCAATATATGCTTCGAAAAGTATACATTTTTATGAATAATACTTCGTGGATATAAAAAGCAAAACTTTCATGTTATAAGTGGCAAGAAAATATTTCTAATTTTATGTATGATTTTGCTGATTGAAAAGGAAATTTTTGGAAGACATTTTTGAGCATTTGTTCAGTGTGCTGAAACATGGGACACACTTATAGTTAGTTGACTCGTAAATTAATAATAATCTATTGAGAGAATACCTTATTTATTTTGGAGGTTCATTTAAGTGTTAATTTATAAGAAATTTGTTACATTAGTTCAAATATGACTTTAATAACACTGAACAACATAAATATAATAGTCAATGGGACAATAAAATTCAATCATTATTTACATAAAAATGCAACGTCAATTTTATCTGTGAAGTAATTTTAAATTTTTAATTAACTTCCATATTTATTTTATTTCATTTATATGAATTCAAATAATAAATCTAAACTAAGATAAAACACATGTGTGTAATAAATATTAAAAATAAAAATTATTAACTTGAAGATAAGTTTATGGTGAATAACATTTAAATTTCGTATTATTCATTTCTAAATTTTTACTAATGTTTGTAGAATATTATTTATAAAATTAGTTTAATCTAATATACTTATTATAATTAATGCATTATTTTTTTAAACTTAAGATATTTTTCATTTGAATATTAAGACTTCTAAATTGAAGTAATTATTAGA
The DNA here is from genome assembly GCA_037975125.1 of Latrodectus hesperus. Taxonomy (NCBI): domain Eukaryota; kingdom Metazoa; phylum Arthropoda; class Arachnida; order Araneae; family Theridiidae; genus Latrodectus; species Latrodectus hesperus. The sequence goes on along the minus strand of CM075858.1, from coordinate 16,498,636 downwards.
TAGTTTTCCAGATTTCCATCATAGCTCCATATTTTGATTTATTTCCTTCCTCAAAAATGAAAGCAATATAAAAAATATATATGATTATGCCCGTAGATGTCAAAAATAAACCAGAAACCAGCTCAAACAATTTAGACAGAAAAATGAGGAGGTTATTTATCCATCAAGCAAGAAAAGTGGTGTTGGGGGAGTAAAATATGCATTATGCATATCACTTTGCATGGTTTTCTATAAGAAATATAAAAAAGAAACTTATAAATTATGCATGATTTCTTTGTAGGCGGAAATGTTATTGCTCTTATAAGATATGCAGCAGTACTTACCGCGAAAAATCTTTATTCATTATATTATGTGAATCCATTTTAAAAATTATATATTTTACGCTGTTTCTTCCAACATTTCTATTTTTATGTTTGATGTCTTATCAACCAACTGACAGCTTAAACAAAGATAATTATTCAGAAACATTTCTTTGTCTTGATCATTTAGTATCAAAATAGGAATTCGATTTTCTTAATGTGAAGAGAAATTTATGCAAATGTTATTGCTTAAAGTATTACTTAACAACAAATCTGTCCTACTGTTCTTTCCACAAACTAACGAAAAATCAATCAGAATACACAATTCTGGAAAAGAAAAATTTATGACTCTCTAAAAATAATAAATTTTGAAAGATGATTTAGCAAAGGAGTGTTTACAACGTGATAGAAAAAGAAAAATATTATTTTCTTTGGAACATGTAAGAAAAATGTTGTGGAAAAACTTTCATTGAGTAAACAAAGTTGGTGTGAATTTGCTTTTGTTAATGGTTGTCAGAAATTTTTCTCTTCATTTTATTATATTCACAAAATTAGTTATTGGGGTTTTATAAGAAAATTTGAAACAAATAATATTTTAATTAAAATATTTTAAAAGAATAATATAATTAAAAAGCATTAATTGTTTCTTTATTTTCTTTTTGAGTACAGTTCATAAGTATTTTCTTTGCCTTCATCAAATCAAAATTATTTTTAAAAGTATATCCAAATATCCAAATAAACTAGAAATTATAAAATAAATTGATTTGATTATTTTTTGCTTATTAAGACTCAGGACAATTGTAGTATGCATGTACTTTTTTTCGTACATTAGGATAATATATTATAACTCATAATAAGGCTTATTTTTTGATTAAATGTTTACCATAGATCAACATAACTCCAAATTATATGCATCAAAAGTAAGAGTAATTTACCTACAATGATTCTAAGCATATTTTCATTCTAATATAACATTCGCCTGAGATAGATCCATTTATATTTGAAATAAATTTATACAAAATAAATTACAAGCAGTAAGCATGCTTACTGCTTGTAAAGCTGCAGCTATAAGGAGTAAATTACAATATTTTATATGTCATTCATTGGGTAATAACAGAAAAATAAAGAAAATCTGGATTTTTTGTAAGCATTTTTTGAAATTAAAAAAAGTGCACATGTTATGATCTCATTAAATTTTATTTCAAGTTGATTTCAGCTGCAAGGATATTTAATTACTTATAATGTCGAGAAGTAAAATTAATTAAATTATGTAATCATCAAAATGATCGTTAGTTATAAATTTTTTACTAATTTTACCATTCGTATAAAATTATTTTGTAAACTATATCAAATTTAAATAATTGTGTTCTATCCATTTTAGAATATATTTTTTGGATTTGTAGGTAATTTATTAAAGCAAAATATATCAACTTATTATATATAATATTATTTTAAAAAGTGCATACATGACTTTTTTGTTATTAAATAACTTATATTCTTATAATAAATGTTTACAGCGTTTAAGAATGAAGGTTAGCAATTATATATAAGCCCAGACAGTTAAATTGAAAATATTTCTTAAGTTGATAGCTCATTAAACAATTTTAATCGTTCATCTAGCAATTACTGCTCATATCATCCTATTTAAGTTATAAAATTCTTGTTGTAGTTTAAAATCCAATATAAATTATAAGTTCAAGAAATTTAGTATTTTTACTCACAAAAGACTTTAAAAGATGAATGAATGCTACGAATTCTATAACTCATCTGATTGTGTATCATATTTTCATTTACTAGGCATAATAGCTGAGAAAATGTGACTTTAAATAATAAAACATTTTAAGGTTTCATCTTCAATATGTGTAATTTTTCTGCACCATGCAATAACTATCATGCGATTTTTATTTTGTTTTGATGGAAATATTTTTATAGAATGTATACTTTATTCAAATTTTAGACATGCACACGACTGTTTTACTGTAATGTATTCCAACAGAAATGCGTACCATTAGTCATTTCATAGCATATACAACTAGTATTGTCAATACAAAAATAAAAAAGCTTGAATGTACCATAATTGTACAGCTAGGAAATTTAAATTCACTAACTACTTATCTGAATGTGTGTGTGTTCTTATATAAGCCTTTTTTATATTTTAAATCTATACCTTGTAATTATTTTGGTAATTTGGAGGTGTTTATTATTTCCTCATGATACATGGTATACCAAAAATATAATTTTTAATATATATATATATATATATATATATATATATATATATATATATATATATATATATATATATATATATATATATATATATATATATATATATATATATATATATATATATATATATATATATATATATATATATATATATATATATATATATATTTATATATATATATATATAGTGGTATGTTATAACAGTATGTGCATATACGTAATAAATTAAAATATTAAAATTGGTTTAAAAATTTATTGTTCATTAAAAAAATGTCTTGATAAATACCTGAGACTCTGGATTTTAAATTTTATGTTCCATTGATTATTATGATTCTAAGTTACGAAATAAATTTAACATGAGTTAACAAGCTATGTATAAGTTAGAAAGGTAGTAAGTATATGCTTTATGCACCCAAGCGTTCCCTGTACGGTTGTGTTTTCATTAATGGTTTTATTCCCACTAAATTATTAATTTGGAACCACATTAATTTAAATCATATTTTCAGTATGCTTTTTTATAAACTCTTTATTAACAGACGACGCCATGTTAATGAGAAATCCTTCATAATAAAATACGAGGCAAGAAGTAATCCGAAATCAAATCTTACATTCAATCTCCCCAAACCACGTTGAACTCTTATTATGCTATCAATATCTCACTCTTTCATTATCCATCATACCTATCCGGGGTAATAACTCTGCTTCTGCGAGGGTCTTATTTTCTTTTTTTTTTTTATATCTCATGCAGCTTCACTTTTCTCATTTTTATATTCCTTCTTTCTTTCAACCCCCTCCACTTCCTCCTGACACAATTCTTCTTTCCATCAGACAATAATTAAGATCTTCTCGGTTAGAAGTGACATTTATTTATTTTCACTTTCACCCATGTGCGAGCAGTAGAGCGCCTTCAATATGAGAAATAAAAAGGGGATTGTAAGAGGAGCCAAAACAATTTTATTGTGCGCACTAGCGGTGTGGCAGGCCAACGACAGAAAATCTCATCAGGAAAAAGAAAATTGATAATAAATAAAAAATAAATAGGTTTAATAAAAGATATGACAAGCCACGAGAGTAAAGACATAGAGACATGCTAAAGAAAATTGGTAAATTGGTAATCTTAGCATCTATATAGGTAGAGTTCAATCTTTTTTAATGTGAGGAGTTGAGCTTTTGGATAACCTACTGTTTTTATTTATTTATTGGAGAGCAGAAAGTTATTATATAACCTAAGATATATTTCGGTCAGAAAATAGTAGTAGAAAGAAGATAAAATATTTTGAAATTGTATCATATTGTATAATGTTTCTTAACGAAAATAAATTTGTATCATAAAGTTTTATTTTATGTCTGTTGAAAATCATATGTCCATTTATTTTATTCTAATTAGTAAAGCTATTATAGATAAATTATAAATATCGATTATTTTTCGGTAAATACTTATTTTATTAAATTCTAGACTTACTCTACAATTGTTTTGTATTTTTATAGTAAGGTTTTATTTCATTGAATTCGAATTTAATTAATAATAAGCTCTATATGATAACATCTCTTTAGAATTCTATGATGAAAATTATGTCATTTACGAGCAAATAATTAATGTAAATTTATCATCTTTTTTCCATTTTTATCTAGTTATAAGATTTGTTTTTAATATTACGTCATTAAAAACATTATATAAATGTATTTTGTCATTATAAATTATATGCATAAATATTCTGATTTATAAGACAATTCTCTTCTTTGTTATTTATTTGAATTGTATGTCATAAAAATGCAGATTACATAAAATTATAGATTAACTTTATTATTTATAAATTGCAACTCTTGGACTTAAGTATTACAATAATACGATATATATAATTACATATATAGATACAAACTCATATTTACGGTTTTCTCATTTTCCATTTGATTATTGTATTGTGTTTCATTTTTTAAATTCAAATCAACCTTTTTATATTTCTCATAGATTCTACATATCCTGGTTTTGTATCTTGCTATGAAGAAAGTTGTCCCTGGAAGCTACCAATTATATATCAATTCACATACATACTGAAAAACTGATTTAAACATGCCAATGAATTCTCATATCCAACCAACAATGGTATCAGTTCTTTGTTGCTTCAGTCTACCCAATGTTAACTACACAGACTTTTTCCCTGACGTTCACAGTCAGAACACATATGAACCTTACTATCAGAGTTTAAATGGCAGTGATTATAGTTGGCTGGGAGATATCGATGCCCTTGATTTTACCATCAATTCATCTACAGATCATCTGTTCCATGAAACGGCACCACCCCGTCCATACTATGGAGATCATTTTAGATCATTTCGAAGCAACTATCTTGCAGTGCATGGCTATCTTGGTGTCATTGTTTGCATATTTGGAATATTTGCAAATGTTCTGAATATTATAGTCTTAACAAGGAAAGACATGATTTCTCCAACCAACGCAATTTTAACTGGTCTGGCTGTTGCTGACATGTTAGTGATGGTATCATATCTACCCTTTTGCATTCACAACTATATCAGAACCAACCAGCCACCAGAACAAAAATATTCTTACGCGTGGACAGTTTTTACGCTGTTCCATGCACATTTCACAGTAGTTTGCCACACTATATCCACCTGGCTCACTGTGACACTAGCTGTCTGGAGATTTCTGGCTGTTAGTTTCCCAGCAGCAGCAAAAACGTGGTGCAGCATGCCAAGAGCAAAATTTGCCATCGTTTTGACATATTTAAATTGCGCTTTATTCTGTCTACCAGTATATCTCACATTTACTATCATAGAAGTGCATCACAATGGAAATACCGGTTACAGGGTAGATTTTAGTGATATAGCTCAGAAAAACAACCAGGCTCTTGAGAAAGCAAACTTTTGGATTTTCAGTGTATTGACAAAGCTTATACCTTGCATAGCTCTAACGGGATTGAGTCTTGGATTGATAAAAGTCTTATACGAAGCTAACAAGAGGAAACAAAGATTGAAGAATCGAATTGAGAATGACAAAACACATGATAGAACAACAAGAATGCTGCTTGCAATTCTTCTTCTCTTCCTTATCACGGAATTCCCTTCTGGTATTGTAGCTCTCCTCAGTGGAATATTGGGTAAAACTTTCTTTGATAATGTTTACCTTAATTTAGGTGAATTTGTTGACTTACTGGCACTATTAAACAGCGCCATTAATTTTATATTGTATTGCTCAATGAGTCGCCAGTTTCGAGACACGTTTGCCAATCTATTCACACCAAAAATTGTTTCCAAGTGGATGGCTGTTCCAACAGAACCAAATACAACTGTTGATACCACATGTGTATAATTTATCAGGCTTCTCTGGACATTATCTAAATGACCAAGAATATACAATCCATCGCATACTTCACAACAAGCACTGACTTTGATTTTTAACAATGTATCAAAAAGTATGCCTGAACAATCACTGATTGAATTCAAGTAAAATATACAAAAATATTCAAACATTTTATGAGTATATATGGTAAACATGTGCCAAACAAAGGTAAATGACATATGGAAGTACTTTGAACTTTGGAACTTATGATATCGATGAATGTATAAGTGGTAACTGACTGTGGTTACGATTGCTGTTTTCAAAAACTGAAAACAAGTATAGATTGCACTATAGCTGAACAAATCCGAACAAAAGTAGACAAATTTTATGTTTTACTAATTAGTTTTCAGTTCCTGATTTTTCATAATACGCGGTTTAAGGTAGTGATGACAAACAAGTCATCAAATGCGAACTGAGCTTGTTGATGGAATCTGAAACTGACAAATGAAGCACAACAGCATTGTGCACTGAAGTGAATGTTATTCAAGTATATTGAATTTCAATAGATGATTAGTAAAACCATTAACTGTAACCTACATAATTAGATGTAATATTTATTTATTTATCCATATGTACCACGCAGTGAAGGTACGTGCAAATTTTAAGCTTGCGAAATTATTATACAATTTTTATTCCTTAACATTATGATTGAGTAACCTATCATTTATTTTATGTTCTACTGAGACAGCTATATTTATGAGTGAAATTTCATTTCAATAAACAGATATTGTTTTTTTAATAAAAATGAACACATTTATAAATTTAATTTAAGGCTTTTAATTTACATGATTTTTTAATGTTTGAATATTTGTTAGTAATGTTATATATTTTTAATTGAATTTTTAAAATTAAATTATAATTATTTAACAAAAAACGCAAGAGATAGTTAAAAAATAAATGTGGCTTGTTATTAAGTGAGTATCATTCATATGAATTATTTAACAAACTTTTAGTAAGTATTAGTAAACAAAATTTAATATTTTAATGGAACTTGTGAAATATTAATTGAACATTAATATTTCACAAGTACTAGAAAACTGAAATACCATTAATTCCTTTGTTTCCTTTTTTTTAATAATATCTACTTATTTAAAATTAATGCAGATATTTTCCGTAATATGCAGAAGATTTTAGGCTACACACTATTTCTTTTCTTTATTAAATTAACAAATTCAAAATGAAATAAAATAAAATTTAAAATTAGTATCAATAAAATTATTAAAAACTTTCTATAAGTTCATCTTCTGGGTAGGAAAGCTTATTATTAATGATATATATTTAAAAAAAATATAAATTTTTAAATATGGTATTTTAACTTTTAAACATGCATAAAAAATTTTTCTAACTGTTCTTAAAACATAGTACCGAAAATAAATTTTTTGAAGCTGCCGGACAGCCTTGAATACTAAAATATGATGTACTTGAGAATAAAGTAAAAGAATAGAATTTTTCACTATTTTGTCATCCTATCATGATGAAAAACATTACTTAACTTCTAGAACGTGATGTTTTCACCAGTGGAACTCATAGACATTATATTAAAATATTTATGAAAGTATAAGGCTAGTATTCAAAATTTTTAATGTTTAATAAATTAATTCTTAATTAAAAAATTAACATCTTTCAAATGAAGATTTGATTTTAACCTTTTGAAAATAAATCAAATGTGAAAATATTTACGTATTTTTATTTTTAATAATTTATTATTAATATTTCTTCCCCTTTGCCTTGCAATTCTAAGGAGAAATCAGTATAATTTTAACATATATTTTTATAGCATTTATAGAGTAACTTAATAAAAAATTTAGTAAGAAAACATGATTAATAAAAATATCATCACAAATTTGTTTTAAGTTTTTTCTCGTTTAAGCTGAGAAACATTGCCTTATAAAAAATTGCTTTGTTTGAATGATTAATTTTGTTATATATCAAATATTCTATAATATTTAACCGAAGGAGGCATTAGAACTTAAAATATACTTTTTCGAAATTGAAGCATTAAAAGATGCTGCAATACTTTCTTTCTTGACATGATTGTTAACAATGTTCGTAATACCGTCCATCAGTAATACTTAATTTGAATTTTTCTCTTATCTCATAGAAATAGATAACTCTAAATAATGTAAATGACGTAGTTCACAATTTTTTTGAGACAAATTGTTCCTTCTCTTACAAAAATGAAGATTACTGGCTGTCAAATTCTTCGTAAGACATTTATTTGCTAAAACGACAAATATTCTACAGACGCTGGAAAGTAAGGGATACTATAGGACACATCGTGACCTAATATTAGAAGAATGATCTTAGGACAGTATGATTCTGAGCTCAGTCCTAACTACTGTTAAATAATGATTGATGGACGTTGAGCTTCTGATTTCCAGAGGCACGTCTTTCGGAGTTGGTAACTGTGAGTTTGCCGAGATTCTCCCTTGCAATACCTGAATATTCCTGAGTGCAAACTCTATATTCTCAAGACTTTCTAGAAGGTAATTTAAGATATAGATATTAAAATGTCACACAAATTACCTCAGCTGTTGGACAGCTCTCAATACAGTGGCAAAGTAATGGTTTATATAATGGAATAAGTTTTATCATCAAAAAATCTCAAAAAATCTCTCTGTAGCAAAAATCATCAAAAAAAAACGATTTTTTATTACATATCGAACATTTTCAGTTTTTGGTTTAATTACTATTTACTTGCAATAATTTCTTAAGCTGCTTCTGAAAAATCATACTTTTAATTAGGAATTAATAAGAACCTATTGAAAGCTATCATTGTGTTGAAAAAAAGCCTTAAACACACTGATCTAAAAAATCCGAATCTTATAAAATACATGCAACGTTTGACATCCAGTATAATTGTGTTAGCTTAAAATATTTTCAAATCTATGTTAGATATAAGAAAAGTGAGAAATCGAAAATATTATTCTAAACAATCGAAACTGTGAAATGAATGATATTGCAGACATATTTGTTTTCAAACTAAGCAGTTTATCATTTTGCTGCAAACAATGAGATATAATTTGCTATCCAATTTTAATTTTCTTCTCATAATTACTGGAAATAATTCTTAAATTAATCTTGTGTTTAACTTAGTTTTTTTATATTTAAATGGAATAATTTAATATTTGCAATAGTATAGTATCAAGTGATTTTGTATTAACCCCATAAATTTAATCTCTGTAAACATTTCCCAATAATTATTTAAACATTTCCCATTTCTAAGACTCCACTGTAAAATAAATATAAATTTTAAAAACGAAAAAATATTTACGCTGAAAATAATAATCAAGACGACAATATAAGATAACGAACATTTTGACATTATCTCTATCAGTGTCAACATTAACTTTTCTGCAATATAAAATCCTTTTTGAATGTTAAACTAATCAATATCTAGAAAAATTCCTAAACAAGAAATATCAGATAATTAAACTTTTTTTTTGGTTTCATGCTATCTTTTACAATCTAAAATAATTTTCAATTTTTTCATGTTTTAGAAAATGCCGGAAGTACACAAAGGAAGTTAAAATAGCATTTCCTGTGTATGAATTAAAAAGAAAAAAAATATGTACATAGAAACACAAATACTGTTGAATGGAAAATTATAAAAGTACAAGGAGTCTCTGAAATAAAACACTTCATTGATTTTATCGCTGCTTTACCATGTTAAACACTTGTTTTAAAAATGTTTCCCTTCAGCTATTCTGCTTTCCTCTGAGTAATCGATAATCACCTTATCGTAATCTTATTATTGAAATGCGTAATGGACTAGAATTTTATTTAAAAAATGATAATCTTTTAAGTTCAGCAAATAGCAAAATTTTTGCAACCGATTTTATTGATATTATGCATCGAATTTCGAAAAAACATATCTGTAGAGATAAAGTTTCCTCATAAAATTAATGTCTGCAAGGCAAATGGCTTAAAATTTATATTTTAAAGCATTGTATTACATGATTTTTTTGATTTCCTCTACCATAGTTTATGTTATTGAAACATTTTATGTTATAAGATATTTCAATAATATAGTAAAAGCTATAAAAAATATCTAAAAATAAATATACCATATTATTGAAATATTTTTACTATCCTCTTATTTAATAATTTTGTCTCAAAATAACGCAACGCGCTGCCATGATATTTATAAATTTAACAGATTAGTTTAAAGATAGTTTGAAAAACATAAAATAATTTGGAGATTTTTTCAAGCTACATTCATTTAATTTTAATTAGTGAACATTAGTAATTATCATTAATATACTAATTTTATATCAATTATATTAATCTAGAAATTTTAATTTTATTTACAGTCATAGTCATATAATAAAAACTTTTTTTATAAAAATCATAAATATTGAGTTTAATTTTTGTATATTTATTACGATATAATTGTTCATAATTTAAGTATAGACAATTAACTTAAAATGTAATACGAACATATATACTGACAACAACACAGATTAATAATCATAAATAAACATAGAAATATAACTTAAAAAATTCCAAGGAAAATTTTTGTTCTCTAATATAAGTATAATATATTTCATTATTTAGTAGTGCGTAAAATATGACAAAATAATTTCCTATTTCCGAGTAATTTAAATATCTAACACAGTAATATGATAATAAGAATAAAATAAAATACATAGAAATTTATTAGTGACAAGAAATTAATGATAAAATATACAATATATGAATAATTTTCTTAAGACTGAAGAAAATAATAAATAAAAATATCAATATAACCTTTGATAATATATTTTCTTGACAAATTTAAAAACTACAAGGAATTCCTATTCATGTTAATTAATAATTTATTATTTTTATATATTTAGATTTAAGCCATTCATTGTCAATATGTGACCTTGAAATAAGTGAAAATGGGTGCTAAGAAAACTATTTTATCATCTGGTACAAACTATGATATTTTATATAATATTTATGTGCATATTTAAAATTAAGCTTAATTTACAATACAAAGTATAACTTGGAGAAAAAGAAACATAATGAAATATTTTTTCTTTCAATTTTCTAGCTTCTCTTTGTATTTTATTATTTGAATTATTTTCTAGCATTATTTTTTCAAGAATTTAACTCATTAATTGTTCTAACAATAATTTTATATAATTAATAATGAATATAAATGATGTATGTAAATTGTAATGCTTAAGTGTCATCCTTCATTTCCAAAACAGATACTAGTTAAAACTTTTTTAATTTAATGCTATTTTTCTCGTTCTTATTTATTTTTCCTTTAATAAATGTTGTATTGTAAATTGTTATCAAGTAGATGTGTAACTTAATGTTATTTAATTATTGTAATTCTCGTTAGTGTTGATAACATGTAATGTCTTAACTTTGATATAAATATTGGATAATCATTTATAATACTTGCATACAATAATTGCTATTTTGTCAAACAATGAGATGTAATTTTTACAAAATTTCTATTACAAAAATAATTTTCATTGATAAAAAAACATACATTTTTTTGTAAACTTTTACACAAAATCTCAAACAAATAACGTTAAATACTCGGTATATAGAAAATTATCAGGAAATAATTGATACGTCTTGACATAACAAATGTGAGATATGTTAACTAAATTAGATAATACATCACAGAGAAAAGTTTATTTTAGGTAAATAAATATTTTTTAATATTTTAAATAACAAAATGGCTAAAAATCAATTATTTGATTAAATTTATCGTTATCTGCTTGAATTTTGAAATCTATTATTTAATCACATGAACTATTTCCTATAGTTTATTGAAAACAGGTGAAACATTTTAAAGTAATTTAAAATCAACAAGAAATGTATGACTCCAAGACTTTTAATAAATTTTGTTTTTATATCTAATTTAATAAACAAGATTAAAATATCAAGATTAAGATTGAAACAATCTTCAAAGGAAAAATTTATATTGTAATTAGACAAATGTATGCATGTATAATTAAAAACATTAGCATGGTTTGTTCAATATTATATCTAATATCTAAGATGTATATTGAAAAATAATTTTATTCATGTCTAAGTGTATATGTACAACATTGAATAATAACAGATATTATTTGGCGATATGTCATGCACTTTTTGGCACAGATGCACTAAAATCCATGATGCCAAATTCTGATTTTTTTGGCTATGAAGAAATGTTGCCAAGATGACGTATTGTGACGGGAGCGATGACGTTAAATACTTGGGTTGCCAAAATAGAATTTTCTGCATAATTCTCAAACGTCTATATATCTATGACGTAATAAAAGCCAGGTTGCCAGATACATATGAAAACACGCCAAAATAATCACGAAATTCAGAATTTGGCACCATAGACTATGTGGTATTTGTGGCCACTTTTCTCCATTGGTTGCCATTTTCCATTGACATCTAGTGTCGGTAGATGCTTCCTTTGATGTACTAACGGGAGTCTAGGACTTAACATTGAACTCCAGATTGAAGTCCTGGACCCTCGAAACGGGGCTCTGTACAACATATGTAAACATCTGTCGACATTATTCAGTCATTATGTGTTTATGTTATTATGTAAAATAAAGGTGTGAAATTTACATTGTTTTGTTTCGTTACTTATAACATTTCATAAAAAAATATAAATCAATTAAGGCAAATTAAAAAGAAAAGAAACAGTAAAGCATTAAATATTACAACTTATTTCCTATGATATAATTTTACTTAATTTTTTGTTAACTTTTATTTAAGACTACACATTCATATGAATGAATATAATTTAAAAAGGATAACTAAAATACACATTTGTTAAATAGATTGATTAAATAGTTTTGCTTACTAAAATTAAAATACAAAAAATAATTTAGTTTTAACAATAATGTTTATCCTCAGTAGTGTGATAAAATTATTTTATAAGAAATGTATGGCTGCATTATGTGACTAATGAAATTATTGAAATTCTACTTTCAGATATTCTAGCTTAACTCTTAAAAATATATCTTCAATAATATATCTGATATCTAAAATATTTAAAAATTATTATTAATAATGAGCGATGATTTAGATGAATGAACACTGGAGATTATCACATTGAAGTTTTTTCTGTATTATGTAAGTATACAAATCAAAATTAAAACCAAAAAATTTCTTAGGAATGGTTCAGCCTAAATAATTGTTCTCACTGTATTTCCTCAAACTAATAACCTATATTTCTCAAATGTATAGTTCATTTTGACTTTTATATATGGATATATAAATATATATATATATATATATATTTAACTTCAGTAAGCATGTTATCTGCTTATAATTTAATTTTTTACAAACTTAAATGTGCTTATAACATTTTGCGAATTTTATTTAATAAAAGATAAATGCAGTTTAAGAGAATAATTCTTTTATTCACAAATGTAGAAAATTTATTTTAAAATTTTAAACCGGAAGGCTTATATATCGGTGCGGAAGGTTTATATAAATAATAAAAGGTTTATATATCGGCGTGCAGATAAAATTCATAAAGTTTCGACTTACATGCTTTCCATAATTTATGGCATTGCATATCATAAAATTGATAATATAAATCTTATAAGATATCTTATAAATGTGTATCGTATAAAATACAATATTAAATATTCTAGTCATAAATTCTATGATATAAGAATTTAATTATACTTTAGTTTTGAGTACTTTTCCTTCTTGTTTTCTGTATGAAAAATAATTGGTTAACATATGTGCGAAAAAATAAAATTTAAAAGCATTTAGAGAGATAGTGAAATGTGACTATGCCTAAGCACTTTAAATTTCTATAGTAAATAAATAAAAATAATAGTGTTTATTCTTAGAGTATTTTTCAGACAAATCAACGTTTGAATTAAGATTGCATATTGAATATTTTAAATTTAACTGAGTGACATAAATATAAACTTCGAAAGAAATTCTCAGGTTTTAATCAGCATTTTGTTTCCTTTAGTTCATTGGAGTAGTGGGTAATGAAGACAATTTTATTCCATTGTGTGAACAATAAAGAAAGCAAACTATCATTTAAGAGTTGTAAGCAATGCTCATATGTGCATCATTATTCTCATAAAAAATTTCAATGTAATTTAAAAATAGTGTAAATGCAAATGTAATTAAAAAACTTTAATTTAACTGTACTATAATTTAAGAATGAATATAGTTAATTTTACTATCTTTTTTATTAAATATTAAAACTGTATATTGTAATGATTTTCAGGAGATAAAACATAATATAAAAATGATATTATTCGAAACAAGTTCAAAATAACTGGAAAATTGGTTATTTATGTGTAATTTGTTAACATTTATAAATTTCATTTAAACGTTTTCTGCCTGATACCCCAAACTGATACGGAAAATCTTAAAATGACTGATGTAAATTTTAGTTAGTATTCACGCATCTGATGAGAAATGGCAATATTTTATATAATATTGACTAAATTACAATTATTTACATAAGACAATTGAATTATGACTTAAAAGGATGGATAAGGCAAACGTTTAGTAAATATAATACTTATTTAATTTCCATTTCTCATTAAACGGAAAATTTTAGAAACATATAGTAATATATATCTATATATAGTAGCATATTGCTAAAACAAAACCGAAAAATGAATTCACTTTGATTGAAATTACTTGAATAATTGATTTTTCCTTTATAAATTATTTTACAATTGAAATAACAAAAACCATGAAAGTTAATCTGCCACTTTATTATCTCTTAAAAAAGAAAATAAAACAATAATAATTCCTGTAACTTAATTTAAATATAAATTTCATTCTAGACATCAAAGTTTTAGAATACACTGTATGGAAATACTTGCCAATACAAATAGTTCCCAAAAGTTTTTTTTCTACATTGTATATATCAAAATAAAGTCACAAAATATAAATTTAATAAAACGCAATTTTATTAATAAATTTAATAAAATACAAATAAAACGATTTGCAAACACTGATACAATGCTATACAAGTGAACATATTTATTTTCATTTTTCCAAAATTAGTTAATTAATGATCCATATCAAGTAACTATTAAATAATAATAGAGCATTAATAAAACTTAAATCGAAAATTTGTATAAAATTTTGAAATATAAGAATATATTTTACTCGATACGCAATTTACACAAAAGTCATATGTAGTGGCTTATTTGTTACCAAGTACAATTAGTAAATTTGTGTCAACAAAGTACATTAAATCAAGGAATATTATTGTCCAAAAATGAGAACATTTCAGAACTCTCAAATTTTTATGGAAACTCAGTTGTAGGAGATTGTTTGCATGGAGCAAATGTTAATGGCATGCGTCTTCTATACATGTGTCCAACTCACAATACCTAGCCGATTGATAAGTGGCAAAAATAGTCTTATGAACGTTTTTCATACTTTTTCTAACATCATGCCAAATGGACATTTAGAGGATTTTGGCTTAGGTGTGCTATCATGATTGTTTTTTTCCAACTGTGAATCATGTAGGTGAATGAAGCATAATTTAAATATGTACGTCGTGCTTTATTGTAATCCTGAAATCGTTTTGATTGGTACTGCAAAAATTTTCGAGAGAAACATAGATAAATTTCAGCTGGCCAATTTTACAATATGATCCAGATTGTATATTTAGAGTATGATTCAGGCGATGGAATTTTCTAGGAGGATTTGTCTATTCATGCAACCGGAAATATCCGATCATGGTTTGAAGAACAGTAGACATACGACCGAGAAGATATGTGCTTGGTGTGTGTCAAGGTTTAACAAGGATATGCCATTCCTCCTCAATGAGCTCCTAAATCTTAAAAAAATTATATTGGATGATCATCTGATCATGACTGAAACTTTGTTGGTTGGAAAATTATAATTAGGTTTTAAGTTCATTAGAATTTTCATTCACTTGTTTATGTGATGTTGAAAAGTGGGATGTCTATGTCTGATGTAAAATTGAAGATGATGGATTGGCGGATTGTCTGAAGGAGATCTTATGTGGTTGCTGGTTGTGATAGGGCAATCGAAGTGGTGTATTGGTAAACCTTCTTTACCACATGAACAGACGGACGTTTTACTTCTAGTGAATAGTTTATAATATGAAACATGGGTGGAAATGAAATAATTAAGATATTGATTAATGGTAAAATAATTGGTGGATATTTTAGGAAGAAGATTTTGAGTCCACAGACTTTGTCCAAATAAATTTATCCTTTATTTAGTGAAGAAGTGTTTTTGAAGAAGACGTTTCAAATGAGATGTTGGCAAATTGATTTCTCTAAATGAGCAACTATTGTTGATTTCTGTTTGTTTTGTAAGATTGTCCTTCTCCTTTCTTTCTTAGCTTTCGTGGACTTTGATCCTCTTGATACGATTTGCATGACTTCTCAGTGGTTTTTGTGTTCTCAGAGAGTCTCTAATGTTTTATGTATTAAAAGGGATGTTTTAGCTTGGTTGTCTATTGCTTGAATTGTAAAACTAATATTGTTCCAGGTGCTGAAATTGGCGAATTTATGGTGGACTTCATAGTCTAACTCTAATTGAATCAGTATTTCTCCTGCTCGGAAAACTAAGTTATTTTGGGGAAATTTAACTTAAGGCGTATGAATATCTTGGAATTTATCAAATAAAGTGAATACTGCTGAATACTGCACCAACTCAATTGTCTATTTTTTATCCATCAGTGAAGGAATTGTGGGTAGAAAGGCTATTTTTAGGAAAAATGCTAATGTCTGAATCTTTGGCGTTTTGTGAAACACGAGGATAAAGTTAAGTAATCACGTTATTCTGCACAATCACCCGATTTCAATATAATTGAACAACACTCACAAGAGTTTATAATGTATGAAGTTGATTCAATATTATGAGTTGAAGCATTATCAATCATTTGTGACTGAGAATTTTTTTGTTTTAAAAGAATTATAATATCTTAAGAGCAATTTTACATTTAAAATTATTAATATATAAAAAATATATATTAATAGATAGATATTATTGTGACTATATATTAAAAATTATATACATAAAAATATTAAAAACTTATTAAATATTAAAAACTATATATATAAAAACTATATATTATTGTGACACTACATAATTTTTTCTTTTTTTTTCAAATGCTTTCTTTACTATATAAAATTATCATCATGATTTGAAGTTGCTTGTACAAAGACACTATCGATACCATTTTTACACCGGAACATATTGAAAACACATTGAAGAACACATTGAAAAGTGATTTCATCATCTGACTCTACATTTCATTTCAATAAGTTCCTCTATTACAATAAATAGTTAGAGCACTATTTGAGGAAACATTCACCGAATACCATAAGCAATTGTCAAAAATCTTAGTAAAAAAATCTTTTTAAAAATTAAATACATAATTTATTCATAAAATTTCTAAAAATGCAATTTTTATTAGACGCTAATTTAACTCTTAAAAAAATACTTTCGTATTACATATACTATTCACACATTTCTTAAATATAGTAAATTTGTAAATCTTTTTTCAATAGATAAATATTTTTCTTAATAACGATAAAATAGATGAAAAATTATTGGCAGTTATTATGTACATAAGTATTTGATTAATAATTGGTAAAATAACAATAATTTAATTTCTGTTTAACAAAGAAGGTAAAGTATTTTCTTATCTATTGATTTTTTTTCAGAAATAGATTACATATTAGAACTCTTTCGCTCCTCTATTAAACTTTAAAAAACTAATTTAAATAAAGAAGGTGGAAGCAACTTATCTATGTTTTAAATTTGAAGTTTAATTATATTTTAAGTGATTTTGCTTTAATTAAGTATCCAACTCTACTAAAACAAAAGAACAGTCTTAAATTTTAAGCAGAGTTGTACCAGGACAAATATAACTGTAATTATAACATGCAAATAATGTTTTCGGGATTTAACATTTCTTTGTTATACGTTTCTCAAAGTGTTAATCAATTATTCAAATTTCTTTTTTATTTTCTTACTTTACTATTAGAAGAAATTTTAATAATGCACAGATGTTTCTTATGAGGATTTAGAGGTAATGAAAACAATTATAGAATTAATTTAAAGGCAAAATATTAAATATTTAAACAAACAATATAAATGCGTACAATTTTTAAATGAAGTCTATAAGTGCATATTTATATTATATTATATTATATATATATATATATATATATATATATATATATATATATATATATATATATATATATATATATATATATATATAAATATATATATATATATATATATATATATATATATATATATATATATATATATATATATATATATACATAGATACATACATACATATACACATATACACTCATAATGTTACATATACATGAACTTAAGCTTACAAAAATCAAGTAAGATCGTAGCGAGCAACTCAGATCTACTATTAAAGGAAGGGTGGAGATGCAGTTAAAACAAACCCTGAAAAACAAGTGAGTGCTTTCATGAAATATGGCTAGAAATATGGCTCTAGGATGCTTTCACATGCGATAAATGATATGAAGCCTATGGAAGATAAAGTGTGAACTGAAGTGTTTGGAATCAACAAAAGTCTCGTTTCAAGCTCTACGAAAACTTTCCAAAGTATTGGTGAGGAAGTTAAAAATATAGGTGATTGCTGCATTTGTAAAACAGCTACATTAAATAACCGACTTAATGATACCAAGAATTCAACAAAGCAGTTTTTGATTTTCTTGAAATCAACAAAATGCTTATAATTTTATGAAATAATTTCTAAAATAATAAAAGTTACAGTATAATTTTTTTCTTTTAATTTTGCTTAAACACATATAAGTGAAAATAATAATTTAACTAACAAAAAGATGAAATTCATTATTCGTCTAAAAATTTCCTATATTTACCAGTTTTTTTTTCAAATTAAGTCCATTATATTTGTAAGAAGGAAATTGAATTCAGATTCTTTGATCATCACCACTCATTATGCAAAAAAGACATTTCCACTCCAGCTAAATGTGCAAACTGTGGAGAAGCTCATCCTGCCAGCTATAGGGGCTGTGATAAATTTCCAAAATCAAACTACCTCAACAATAACCAAGTCCAGGCCATCAAAAGCAAGATTAATCCAAGCACTAATCCACACCTATCTTATGCAAATACATTAGTCCACAAGAATGAAACCATTAGTAAAAACAAAGAAACTATAAATGAAGCAAAAAATATTTTTTCTGAATTACAAAATCTAATCTCTTATATCAAAAACTCAGGAATAACACATCTTATTAATCAGATCAAACAATTCAATGCAGCAATGGCTGCACAACAGACAGCAACCTCAACCAACAATGACAATTAAAAGCTTAAATGTCTCACCTATTCAAATTGTGAATTGGAACGCACATAGCCTAAAGCCTAAAATTACTGAATTCATGAATTTTCTAGATAAACATAATATAGACATTGCCATAATCACAGAAACCCACTTAAGACCAAATATGAGTCTAAATGTACCAAACTACAACGTATATCGTACTGACAGGACACATCATGCTGGTGGGGGAACCGCAATTATTATCAAAAGATCTTTTAATTCCACACTGTAGCAACAAAATAAGAGATGGTTTTGAAGAAACTTCAGCTATCATCAACCTAGGAAATAATCTAAAATTCAAAATTACTAGCTATTACAACAGACCTAAGCATAATTTACAAGACCAAGAAATTATGAACATTCTACCTGCTAATATTCCTACAATTGCTGGAGGTGACTTTAACACCAAGAACAACACCTGGAGATGCAACACTACTAACAAAAATGGAACTAAATTATTAGAAATAACACAAAATTATAATTTAAAAATAATTGCTCCAATCGAACCTACGCACTTCCACTATACACACCAAGGAGACATCTTGGACATTTTTCTTACAAATACCAGCTACCCACTAACAGCGCAAACTATCTATGATCTCTCTTCTGATCACTTTCCAGTTCTTGGATGCCTGGGAATAAAGAAAAAGATTACAAATAAATTTTTATTCAGAACCAACTGGCAACTCTATTATAATATTCTTCAAGATCAAGATAACAAAGAAAATCAATCATTAATCAACAATAATCAACCCAATAGTAATAACAATCAAGAAATTAAAAATAAAATAAATAATGATATAAACTTATTCAATGAAAATATCAATCATGCAAAAGAAATAGCAACCCATAAAATTAAATACCACGAAAATTACTTAAAATTACCAAATAGCATAAGAGAAATCATTAAAGAAAGAAATCGCATCAGGAAACAATTTCATAAGACCTTGAACCCACGACTCAAAACTACAGTCAACAAACTTAATAAGAAAATTAAAAAACTCTGCACAGACTATAGGACTAAAGAATGGCAAGATAAAATAGAAAGTCTTAACACAGAAAACAACTCTATATGGAAATTTGAAAAACAATTAAGAAGAAAAACAACAACTAATCGTTGCATTAATGGCCAAAATGGACCAGTTTATACAAACTATGAAAAACTGAACATCTTTGCAAATACCATTTTTCTACAATTTCAACCAAACAAAGTCGCAGATGAGTCCTTCACCAATGGTATTAATTCATTTATTCAAACTATATGCAAGCTAATATTCCTCATAATACGATACACCAACGAATGATGATAAAATAATTAAAATAATTAAAAATCTAAAGACCAAAAAAGCCCCAGGAGAAGATAATATTACCAACAATATGATCAAATATTTACCATTGGACTTTATTCGCAAACTCATTAATATTTATAATAATTGCCTTAAAATATCATATTTTCCTACAATCTGGAAAACTGCTACCATAATTCTTTTCCCAAAGCCTGGAAAAGATCCCAGAATACCTGAAAACTACAGACCTATCAGCCTGCTTCCAGTCTTAGGAAAAATATTTGAAAAAATAATTTAAAATAGAATTAAATGTTATCTTCACCTAATTCCGAAACAACAATATGGCTTCAGAAACAACTTATCAACTGTTAAACAACTCATAAGAATTACTGAGATTATAGGTCAAAATATTCATCGCAATGTGTGTACAGCTATGGTCATGCTCGACGTAGCAAAATCTTTTGATAGAGTATGGCACGAAGGCCTACTATACAAACTCATAAAACTCAACATAAACACTGATATAATTTTTCTCATCACCTCATATCTAACTCATCGCTTCTTCCATATTAAATACAATAATGAAAACTCTATTACTCTGAACATCAAAGCTGGAGTCCCCCAAGGTAGCATCCTGGGCCCAATCTTATACCTATTTTTCACCCATGACTTCCCCGGTTTGGACAATAACTCAATTCAAATTGCTTTCTACGCAGATGACACTGATATTATAGCTGATTCTATGAGGCCGAATAATGCTATTCATAAACTTCAAAATGCGTTAATTAACATCGAAAACTGGTGCAGTAAATGGAGAATAAGAAAACTTATAGTATTTAATAGAAAAAAGAGAAATAAAATAAAATTACTTCAACATAATAAACTCTATCTAAACTCTAAATCATTCCGGAAATGAAAACCATTAAATATCTTGGATTAACATTTACTACTCAACTTTCATGGACTGCACATATCAATAACGTTATTAAAAATCAACTAATTAAGCTTATGGATGCCTATTCAACTTAATTGGAAAAAACTCAAATTTAACACTAAAACTCAAGAGAATGCTCTACCTTACAATGTTAAGACCCATCATCACCTATGCTTCACCTGTGTGGAATAAAATTACGCCTAGAGACAAACACAAACTTAGAGTGTATCAACATAAAATACATAGAAAAATTACAAAAGCGCCATACTATATTCGCAATAAAAGCATTTCAAAAGATCTGAAAATTATTGATATTCTAGAGCATATTGCTAACTTAAATAAAAAATTCTACGATAAAGGAATTAACTGCACAGATGGTGCATTTAATCAAGCTTTTCGCTATGAGTATCTCATAGAAGACTGTAAATATAGTCCAATCACCAGACATTATTTAGATGAATATATTTAATATAATTTTTGTATATAGAGCCGTACTTAACTTCATATTTCTCTTCATTTATTCAGGATTATTTCTTATTTTTTCTATTTTCACTGTATATAACAATTTTCTTTTAACTTTATAATTTCCTCTATTCTCGAGTTGAATAAAAATTTTCAACTCATTTCAAAATTTTTTTTTCCAACTCATTGCTCTGCCCCTCAACTCTCTGCTGACTGGCTCTCACCGCCAAGACTCGGTTCTTCACGCTCCAAGGCTAGCGTTCCCTGTCAGTACCGCAATGTCTTCCTTCAAGGGCTTATCACAGATGAAGAAGTAAAGGCCTGCTCCGCAGGCCGACACTTCGTAAACAAAAATAGATACAGATACTGAATTCAGAAATTTAATTTAAAATGTATACCACATTAACGCGAACACACACACACACACACACATATATATATATATATATATATATATATATATATATATATATATATATATATATATATATATATATATATATATATATATATATATATATATATATATATATATATATATATATATATATATATATATATATATATATATATATATATATATATATATATATATACATACATATATATATATATATATATATATATATATATATATATATATAAATATATATATATATATATACATACATAAGTACATATATATGTTTGATTCCTGATTATATGATAACTCTCATTTTTGAATTCTTTACTGCAAAAAAATCCAACAGTTATTTAGGTTTGACCCCAAGTGGGAATATATATATATATACTGTGCAAAATTACATAGAATTATAATAAACATAGAAATATGATAAAAACTTAGGAATTCACTCACCCTAATAGCAGCAAAAATTAAAGTTGCTAAAAATATAAAGGAATACACAAATCAAAATCTTCATATTTAACGTACACAAATGTTAGCTTGATAAGATTCCAATAACTCGATTCAATTGGGATCGGACCTTATTCAGAAAGTTAAAATTTTGAATATTTGTATTATTTCGAAAATGTATTTATTTTAATTATATAGTGTATATGAGGAAAAATAATAGAAAAAGCTTCTTATATTTTTAATGAAAAAGAAAATTAATCAATTAAATAAAAAGATAACGTATTTGCATGTTAATACACTTACAAGTGCTGTACATTAACACAGTATTTATGTACAGTGCAGAAAATTAAAGTCATTGTAACCTGTTTTATATGCCTTCATCCGCTTTCGAGCAGCCAAATCACACAGTAGCACGGCAGCAGGAATTTGAATGTAGCTCAGGTTGATGCTCCTTCAAAGTCAGTAGCTGACGTTCTAGTGCCTGATTCAACTTTGACATTACAGGCATCTTCTTTCTCGACACCTCTAGGGTCTGGTTCATAATCTATTATCCTTTATCTTTAGCATTAACTTCTTAACATCCATTAATTTTCAAAAGAGTGTTTCTTAATTTCTCAAGTAACACGTCGATTTGAGATTCTCCTCTTTTTTCTCTTTTTCTCTACTTCTTCATTCTAAATTTTGTTTTATGAAATTCTGAATACAATATATATATATATATATATATATATATATATATATATATATATATATATATATATATATATATATATATATATATATATATATATATAAATATTTATATATATATATATATATATATTGTATTCAGAATTTCATAAAACAAATTTAGAATATATATATATATATATATGTATATATATATATATATATATATATATATATATATATATATATATATATATATATATATATATATATATATTTATATATATTTATATATATATATATATATATATATATATATATATATATATATATATATATATATATATATATATATATATATATATATATATATATATATATATATATATATATATATATATATATATATATATATATATATATATATATATATATATATATATATATATATATATATATATATATATATATATATATATATATATATATATATATATATATATATATATATATATATTGTCAGCTAAATTAGCTACAAACACAAATCATTGTATAAGTTCACAGGCATTATTTCATATTATTTTATGATCCTAGTCATTTAAAGCGATTGTTCTAGAAGCACCATTGTCTTAAACTGAGCCTGACATAAAAGGAATTGCTTTTAAGTTGACTTGAGAAAGTCATACTTATGAAACAAAAGCTCAATCAATAAAACAATAGCTAATGTGGGCTTTTGTTCCTGCAGCCAATAGTTATGTATAGAAATCATTTCGCTTTTCACTTCATTTCGATCTAGATACAAAATTTGAAGGAATATAAAAAGAATCTTTTTTATCGTAATTTTAATTATTTTCTACATAAAAATTTACTGTTGTTAATTTGGCATCCAAAATTTTCTTATTTTTTTTCTTGTTCATTTGTATTTTTCACATATTGACCACGGATTAATAACATAAATTTAAAATACAATAAATTATTTTGGCACACTTTAACATATCATTCATTATTATTTAACATTTCTTTAATATAAAACACAAGAATGAAACATAATTCAATATGTCTGTTTAAAAGGCGGACTATTTGTCATTTAAAATCTTATGAGAGAAAATTATTATACATTTTGAGAATTCAGTAAAATGTATTAATAAAAAAATGCAAAGTATGAAAAAGATTAATAAATACTTAAATAAATGATTTTATTGTTTATTTAAATATTTGTTCTATTTAAAAGTAATTTTTTCATTTCAGTGAAATACGTAACTGTATGTAAATAATGAATATAAAAGCTTTTAATAATATTCAAATTATAAATAATTGATTCTGCGTGTGATATAAAAGACTCCAGGAAAATATTTTTTTAAAAAAATATTACATTTAAAGTTTATCTGTAGAATGTTTCATTCGTACTAATTAACAAATTTTAGTAAAAATCAAGAGAAATTAAATTAAAATATTGTAAAGTTAGCATAATTTTTTTAAAGACAAATTTTTAAATTCAAAACAAATTAATTATTTTTTATTAAATCAAAATATTTAACACAAACCTTTAAGAAGAAAGTCTAAAAAATGTTTGAAATTCGTGTTTCTATAAATATATTAAATAATTAGTGTTCTTCATATATTAGCTAAATATTGTGTTGTCAACAATGTGATTGTGGACTTTGTGGAAAGATAGACTTTACACTTTCTATTGTTTTTTTAACGCAATCAAAGCATCTAATGTATACTGTTTGGACTTATACGTTTAACGTAGTAAAAAATTTATATCGGTTAATGTTTCAGTTTTGTTTTTATCCCAGTTTAAAAATGGGCGAACAGGAGCTGCACTTCAGACATATTTTATTGTACTACTTCCAAAAAGGCAAAAATGCAACGCAAGAACAAAAGAAGTTATGTGCCGTATATGGAAATGGAGTCTTGAACGAAAGACAGTGTCAAAATTGGTTTGAAAGTTTCGTTCGGGTGATTTTTTCGCTAAAAAATAATCAACAATGATGTCCAGTCGAAATATATGAAACCCATACCAAAGTCATTATCGATTCAGATTGTCTTAGCACAACACGTGATATTGCAGAGAAGCTCAATGTATCGCATACATGCATTGAAAAAAATTATAAATGCTTGATTATGTCAAGAAACTCGATTTACGGATTCCTCACCAGCTTAAGAAAATTCATTTGATGCAATGCATTAGCTTCTGTAATTCGCTTCTGAAACGCAACGAAATTGATCCATTTCTGAAAACCCCAATTAGTGGCAATGAGAAGTGGATAGTTTATAACAACGTTAATCTGAAATGATCGTGAGCGATGTGCCAGATGAACCAGCCCAAAAGACATCAAAAGCAGGGATTCAACAAAAAAAGAATATATTGTCAGTCTGGTGGAATTATAAAGGAATTTTGTTCTTTGAACTTATGCCAAAAAACCAAACGATCAAATCAAACGTGTATGTTCAACAACTGAACGATTCAATTAAAAAAAACGGCCCATACACATAATCCATGGAGATTTGGGCTATCCTAGTGCCGGAAATACGAACAAGAGGTGATCTGGAATCGTACGCAATGTCATCCCTAACAATGAAGCCGTATTGATAAATGGCGGGGCATTCCATAATTGCTGCCGAATTGGACATGTCTTTACGTCAACGCCACCATTGTACGTCACGTCTATCACTGAAGAAACGCAAATGTGACTCATCTAAGAAGGCAATCCTGAGCCACGCCGTCGTTTACATCAATCACCATTTTAGACATTGGCACCTATGTTATGGATTCAATTGCAGTCTTCTTAACGGATGCCATGAGCACAGACCACTATCAATCAATAAAGGGCAAACGGTTCTGCTCCATATGGGAGAACTCAGGGTGTCTTGCAAATGCTGCACAATTTCGTTTGACATGCTTTGTGGGGCCACTACCAGCTTCCGGTTGACTCAACGATTCAGGCGTGCTGACGGCACTCTGACTGGATCGACGCTCCGCAAATGTTTCACAGTTTTTTGTTCCAACCATCTTCACCACAACCGGTACACTGTGGACGTATCCGGGTGTCTGTCAGCTGTGATTTGCCTTGAGGATCAACCTGCCCTTTTCAGTCCCCCACATAAATTCGTCTGTCAGCTGGATTTGACTCCCTCGGTGATAGCCTGGCATTCTCTGATCTTTCGGGTATCATTTGCGACAAGAACAAACTTTAAACGATTACTTTTTAAGCTGCAATAATGGTGCAAATATTGCACACTCTACCACCTTCTTGCCTTATATGCTTTCTTGATTTAAAAATATTATATATGGTTACAATTCAATCCTACACAAACCAAGGGTAGTATATTAATTTATTAAATGTGATATTAGGCATTTTTATTCTTAAACTGATTTCAGTAAATTGCTTATTAATTATGTGTCCAAAATATGTTTTACTGTTATTGAAAGTATCACTGTGAAAAAGGCTTCGATTATCGCAGGATATAGATTTATTATTTATTTCTCTATTCAGAGTGAAAATATTTTTACATATTATTCCATAAATTAAGGGAAAAATGCTTTGATTGATGAAAATACTCTATCGTTTTGATAAATTATAAATTAAAGCAACAAAGTCTTCTTTTTGATTCCTTCAATATTAACACAAATATTCAAGGCAATAATAAATTTAAAAAAATCGTTATAATATTAATATTATTTTGTACTTCACATAATGTTTTTTGAATTGGATTATAAGCTTTTTATTAGAAAAATTATTTATTTTTTGGTTAACTAAGGAAAACAAACTGCAAAATGTCATATTTTATCACACGTTAATATCTTGATATTTCATTCATATTTAAAAATATCTATTTATTTAATTTTTATACATAGTATTATTTCAAAAATTTTTAATAAGCATAGTATTTAGCACATTTAAATGTAATTATTTACCTGAAAGTTTTTTATTCGTAAATGTAGCAAGGCAACAGGCATACAATTTTTTATTTTCTACAACTGAACAATGTAATTACGGATGAAATTATTTAAATTTTTTCTGATTTTTATTTAAGTTGTTAAATTAAGTAATTAATTAAGAAGTTCTTAAAGACTTAAAAAACTTTCATTAGAAACGAAATTCACAATCATCAGATGTCCAAAAGGATTACATTTTAAAACAAAATAATTAGTTTACATTAAAAAAATAGATACTCTTTTTTTTTTGCAAGCACACTGCGATATTTTTTAAATGTTTTTTTTTCTAAAGAGAATGCTTATAATAGAAAAAACAGTAACTATATAGAACTCTATTTTTTTAATTTTGTCCCAATGGAAGACAAATAGTTTTCATTTATTTTACATTTTTTCTTAAATGCAATTTGATCTATTTCTTTGCTATTACATATTGCATTTAACGAATTCATATTACAATGTTTCTTTTCATTTATATTGGAAATTATCAATACCATTATGCATGATATTGTTGATACTATATAATATCTGTGTAAATAATGAATGGAATTTTTTAAGTAATTGTCTAATAAAATTATTGAAGAAAAATTAAAAGGTAATCTAAAAGATAGTTATTGAAACGTTATTTACTCAGGAAATGAAGTTTCCAAAATTTAGTATTAATTTTGTTGTTTAAATAAAAATTTATTGAAAACTTTAAATATTATTATTCTCAATAGAAAAATTATATTAATAGATTTGATGAATATTTTCAATTATAAATGTCAATTCTTAAGCAAGATTGCTATATACATAAATTTAATTACCAATGTGATAATGTTGATATCATTTTTATGATTAATACTTGAAACATAAAATTAACTTAAATTTTAAATTAATATTATACACATATTTTCCTCAAATAATAATGAATTTGTTAAAATAAATTTTGTGTTTGTTATTGTGTTTCAAAAATTTGTTAAATAAAAATAGCATGATATTGTAAGCTGCATTAAAAGAAAGTAAAGTTTTTGCAAAACTATTAATTTAATACTAGCGCTTTTACTTACAATATAAATGTATTTCCTTTTAAATTCTGCAAGCATTTTTTAAATTCTTATTTAATCAATATTTTTCACTGATTGAATATTTATTTAATTTAATAAAAAATAAGTGCATAATTCCTAGTAATTTTCAAAATTTGTACATTAAATAATTAATTTGGATTACTATAGATTCCTTCTGTTATAAATACTATGCATCTATTCTGAAGCTAATTATATTACTATTCTACTTGGAAAACTACTTAAATTTAGATAAATTGCAGCAATTTTAGTTAAGTAAATGAAATATTCGCTCCTATATTCTTAAATATATAGTGGAATAAAAATAATTACGTACATCTGGGAATTGCAGATTTTAACATACTGATTATAATGGTAAGAAACTAAAATATTAAATTTGATTTCCTGATTAAATATTATATCCGATTACAGCTATGTTATTTAAGTGTAAAGTTTGATATATAAATCAGCAGCTAATGATGTTTAAAAAACAATAATTTATCTAAATTATTTACTTAATTTAATTGCTTAAAATGTCCTAAAATTATAATAAAATTTATTTTTTAAGGAAGTACTTTTTTTAAAATATAATACATTCATTTGTAATGTGTTTCATGTGTTTTTTGTTGAATCCTAAGATAAATTTAATGAGAAACATAGCTTTATATACATCAAATATAGATATTAAATGTAAGTTGAATTGCTTACATAAATATATGTAAAGACATTAAATTAAAAATAATTAAATTATCTTAGAACATTTAAAAAATAAAATTTATACAAAGAAAGCATGCACTTCATTTCGTTATATTTTACTAATCAAAGAGCTAATTTGCTATACATAAGGGTAGCATAATGAATCTATGAACAAGATTAGAATTGATAAAATCATAAAATGTTTAGTACATGCTGTAAAATTAAATTTTTTTGTGATACTACCATTTTCATATTACAATAAAAGAAATTCAAACTTTATACAATATTTGTATCACTTATAAAAATATTCAAAATTTCTTATGAATACATATAAACTTATTTTTTTAGCTTTAAAAATCTAGGTTTATCTATAAACAATAATAATAGATTTTTCTCTCATAGCAAAAGAGTAATTAAATTTTTGTAGGAACTCATCTTTGAATGATCTTCATAAATGTACGGAGGGTTTCTTCAAATGTTTGAGGAATAAAAAACAGTGGAATATCCTATTACATACAACAACCAACCAAAAGTTACGGATTCGATAATTTTAAATTATATATTTTCTCCTCCTGTTCAGTTTTCATCAGTGTTATAATTTGCATGACATTATTTTGTTCAGTTAATGAAGTCAATTATTTACATTATGATTAGATTTACAGGTATACAAACACAGTAATAATTTTAACTGGGAATTAATTCTGAATTTCTCTAAAAGTCCCTTTTTAAAACTAATAGTCGATAAAAATTAAAAAAATAAATAAATAAAATTAATAATTTATAAAGTGACTGTAAGATTATTATGAAAATGTGAATAGTTGCATGATACAATTGCAATTCATCGAAATACTTCAGATAAATAATTTTAAATTTAATGCTTTATATGATCTTTTTGAGAGAAGAAAGTTTCCTTTTTAAAATTAAGTTGATATTATAAATAGGACTATTTTTAAGCATTTTTATTAGAGAAATGAAGTATTTGTGCCAAAGATTTTAAAAGAGAAGAGTCTGAATTTATTAAACTTCTCACTTTTGAGTTTAATGAATATAATAACACATTTTTAAAATTTTCTACTGATTTTTTTATTAAAATTTTTGATTTCATGTGTATTAAGTATTCACAAAATTAAGGTTTTCATAAAGATATTTTTATGAATCATTTACATTTAAAATCTTTATTATTATTTTTGTAAAATCAAAATTAAAATATACAATAATTTCATCAAATTAATACCTATAATAATATCTATTTTATCTTCAAACTATCAATGTATTTATTTCAAACATTATGAAATACATATTTTTAATTATTTGAAAAATTAAATTCTAAATTAAAAATAAGTATTTACAATTTAATTACTAAATAGAAATTGAAACAAATATGTATATAAATGAAATAGAATGATATATTAGCCATTAGCTGAAAGCATTTTTATTTATCTATTTAAATGCTTTTTTTAAGATTTCATGTTATTCTTCCAATAGATTTAAATCTAAAAGTATAAAATGTGAAATAGTACAAAGATTATAAGCAACTGTACATTTTTTCTACAAAATTTGCAAAATATAAGTTATTGAATGCACTATTTGTAATAAATAAGATTAGATACAAGAAAAATTCTCTTACATCGAAAAAAATTTTTATATAAAATTTTCGAATATTTTATGTAATATTTTTATAATCGTTTGTTATGATTTGACACTAATGTAATACAATCCAATCATTAATTTATGGGAATAATATATTCCTGTTTTTCATTATATCGCTTACAAAATTTGTTTTCGCAAATGAGTTTAATAAAGACTATAATAAATGTAATTTCAGATTTCAAAATAAATTTTATGAATTTTTGATTTCTATTGAGATTTGCAAATAAATCATTTATATAATCATTACCATATTAAATCCATTGAATGTGTAAATTTGTAAATATGCACAAATATTGTTTTTTCATGATTTACTGAACAAAGTATGAGCAAACTTAATAATTCAAATTTTATTATTTACAAGACACTAACACTTTCTGCTTATGAAACATGCCGTATTTTATTCCTGCCGCAAACATTAAAATAACTTTGTAATGTTTTGATCACCGATGAAAGAAAATTACATCCAGCAGTTAAGATTACGTTGGAACAATTCATAACAATGATTGACATTGAGCCATTAAAGATTACCATCACGATTCTTGATTTTAATTCGATGAAAAGGGCTGTAGATATTCTTGATCAACTTTTAAACTTGTAGAGGATCACTTTCAAACGATAAACTAATTGATGGACCATAATACTATTCTATAACATGTTTGCTATTTCTGCGGGCAATACATTTATTTTGTGGACATGAGTAAATAGTGAATGGACGCAAAACAAATACACTAAACAAAGACAGTTTTTTGAAGAAGAGGGAAAACTATAGATTTTCTTTACCTTCAAGTAAAACAAGAAATAAGGAGTCAATAAAAATGAAGCCAATGCAGAGAAAAATCTAATACGTAGTTATTGCCATATGGATTAGCTGAAAATACTTTGAATGTCAAACGTGCAAGATGCAAGGTCTGATTATAAAGCAATGACAACAAATGTTACAGTTGTAATATGTTACACTAATGTAGTTAGAAACGCATTTGGAATCCTCATATGAAGCATTACAGGTCAAATTGTAAGTAAAGATAAGTTTCAATTTCAAAAATGTTTGTATAATTTTCAGAGATATTTTCAAATTATAGAAAGGTCCGTGTTAGTTTTTATAAGAAAGATTAGTTTTCTGAATCTGATCAAATTGACACAAACAGGCTACATACGTGGTGCAAATACGGACAGATACCAAGGTTAGTATACAGAAAAGCTAAATCATGTTCCAACTATTTGGTACCCAAGTAATAAGCAACTCAGGTAAAATTATTCTTCAAATAAGGTATAAAGGCTGCTTAATTCTGCGGAAAATGAAAATGACTAAAGAACTGTATCGCTTAAAAAAAGCTTCACGTAGAGTTTGTTGGCGTTTGAAAAACACTTTAGAAAAACCTTTCTTGAAAATTATGGACTTTGGATAATTTACTTTACTTCAAATCCTGGTTCTAACATGCAAATGAATGTAATTGTGGAGAATAAAATGGAACAAATTGAATCCATTATAAAAATACTTAATTTATAAACTTAAATTTTACTAAATTTATTAAAACTCTTTCAATTTCAAATATATGAGTCCTTTAAAATATTCACAGTTCTGATTGCCTTCATCTTTACATCAAAATTATAATTCAGTTAACTTAAAAAAATACAGTTTTCCAACTCATAGGTATTTTATCTTCAATATACATTGTATAAAATTATTGCAAGACTGTATCTACAAAACTGTAATTACTCTTCACAAGAAAAATTTTTAAGATGAATTTAAAATAACTGCAAAATATCAAAGTCTCATATCTTCAACAGGAATATTTAAGAAATTTAAATTAAAAGGGACTAAGCATGACCTTATTTCTAGATTATTTGTATTATTTTAAGATTATAAAGAACAGTATTTTGCTGAATACATTTTGGAACCAAAGAATTTTCGAGATTTTTCATTGATTGATGTGGTTGATAATTTTAAAATCAATGTAATGTTTGATGGTATTAACATTGACTGTTCCAATAGCAATGTGTAGATATTAGTCTATCAAAGCAAATTTGTATAGAAAAAAATACACTCATAATGATTGATACAACAATTTCAAAAGTAAAAATGAAAAGTAAAGTCTAAAATGTTCCTAAATTTTATTTTAAATAGCATTATGTACAACGATGTAATATCTCAAAAACTATTTGTTATTCTATGGAAGTTTACATGGAAATTTTCTGTTTTCCACACTGTAACCATTTGAAATGATGGTATCATTTGTAGTAGGATATTCATGAGTTATACCATCGAAATTCCAAAACATGTTGATTCCTCGTTATTTAGAAGCCGTGAGAAAGTAAAATATCTCAAACCTGACTTACCAGTACTATAGATATCATTTTACTTAAGAGGACATTGAAACCACGAGCTGTTTTGGGTGCTAAACCCACCATGAGTTAATGCAGTTGATTAACAGCTTATTCCAACCAGAACGCTGGGTTGGAATAAGCTGTTAATACTTACAAATTAGGCAATCCAGCAATAATTCTGGTTATACCAGCAATTGAATACTTATATCTATCACTAACTTAGTTATATATATATATATATATATATATATATATATATATATATATATATATATATATATATATATATATATATATATATATATATATATATAATACGAAATAAAATAATATAAGAATTTATTACAAATTAATAAGTAAATTGTCTAATGCTTGAAAGAGCTAAACTAATATTAAAATATTTGTTAAAGTCTAATTAACCTTCTAATGGGAAATAAGATCCTACAGCTACAAACAATCTAAGTGATTTATTTAAATTTAAATATATTCTTCAACTTAAATTGAAATTCTACAATTGCTGTTCCTGCTGAATACAAAAAATATGACTTCACAGTAAATCGGATTTTTCAATAAAACCAGATATTTCAAACACAAGCAATAGTGAAATGTTTCAAATCAATCTGTTTAGGATGTATTGATATTATAAATATTAGAATATAGTGGTGAATATAGTATTAAAACTATGTAATATAAAAAGCAGGATTGATTTTTTATATTTGTAGAAGTTTTTACGCTTACAAAATCATGAACAATATTATAATCAACATATTATAATAACTAAAGTAATTGAAATTACCATAGCTATGCGCTTCAGTTTAGCATTTATTAAGTTTCATTCCAAATTCTTGCATACACATTTCCAATTATTTGTAATCCACATTCACACTTTTTCTTTAATTGTATTTAATAAACGTTCACGAACAACAGTATTAAAGTGACAAACTAAAAATATCATAATACAAGGAATAGCTTCTGGATAAATATTTAAGTAACTACACAATATGTATGAAACACAATTTACAATAAAGTGAGTTAATTTTTACTAAGACATATATAAAAAGGCTGAATTAGAATTTTATATATAGTACAAGTTACTCACCCCTAAGTTAAATTTATTATAGATTACTTATAACTATACTCTAATAAATTATCGAAAACAACAATACTTTATTAGTAAATAATCAATTCTGCTTTTCCTTTCTGTGAAAATCTCCAAAATGATTCATTTAATTATCCAAGAGAGCTGTGAGCCAGCGAAATTAGGAGGCTGAGCACGAAATCGCTTGGTAAGGGAAAACATAAGCCAACTGGGGATTGTTATCATCCAGTATTAACCTCTGATTATGGCATGGATTAGACAGTTGACACAGTGCTAATACAACCTAAAGTAAAATAAATGTAATTGAATGGATATATTGTCAATCTTCATCAGTAGTTTTTTTTGTAAGAGCATTTGAACATAATAACTTCACTATAAAAATACTACTGTAAATGAAAAATTTACATTGGAAATTATGTACTAAATACTTTAATAAACTATTGATTTCTTACATTTTTACTGACACATTTTCTCAAAAACAAAATCATCCTATTATTTTAAGAAAATATTTTATATAAGAAAGGAGAACTTAATTTTTTACCATAATTTTAATAGGTTTATCAAGTTATTCTGCAATTATTAAATTATATGTGCTTTTTCAAAATTTAATATCATTTATAAATTAAAATGTTAATTAAAATTTAACAAAAATTAAAAATTAAATTTGCATTTATAAATTATAGAGAATTAATATATTTTTCAAAACGTATATATTTTTATTATACACTGAAATTGATTATGGGGTTAATATTTCCCTTCGCAAAAATTGTATCAAACGAATTCGGCAAATATTTTAGCGTGAGCATATAACACTTTTAAAGTAAATATTTGTTTAATTTACAAATATATCATACAAAAATACATTACTTATATTTATACTTTTCAAATATTGGTACTAATAAAACTTTCAAATTCTTATCTGATAAAATTTTGAAGTGTTGCTTTAAATGTAATGATAAACGTTTTAAAATGCAGAAAATTTTAAATGAAGTATTTATATTTAATTAATATTTTTATTCCTTAGATCAACAAGAGTATATTTGAAAGCAGTATTTTTTACTCGAAATATATTCCTTTTTTGCTTCTTAACAGGAATTACAAGTTTCAGTGAGATAATAAAATTTTTATTAAATATATAGTTTAGTAAATGTAGTCTAAGATAGAATTCTTTGAGTATTAAGTGTTTCTTAAAGGAGAGAAAACCTTACGTTTCAAGATATATATATATATATATATATATATATATATATATATATATATATATATATATATATATATATATATATATATATATATATATATATATATATATATATATATATATATATATATATATATATATATGACAAATTCAAATTATTGAATTCATCCAAGTCTTGTAGAATAAAATGATTCTGTTTTTGATATTCTTTTCATCTATAACTGTATCTGCCAGTAAAAAAAGTGATACCCTACAGAAAAAAAAACTCTAAACACAGTTCAGTAAAATAGTAATATGATATATTTAAGAGATAAATATCTTTCCCAACAATATAATTAATGGTAAATTATTGAGCTTGTGTCTATGCAAGAAGGAAAATAAACATGTTTTTCTTCCTGTAATAGATACAAAGGTGATAGTAAGGGAATCTGAAGTATTTTATGAGTTTCATTCAGCATTATTTGTGTTTTGGTTTTTGGTTTATCTGCAGGATTCTTCGTGATTAGCATATGATCTATATAAATTCCTGTGCTTCATATTCGTTCCCTATGCTTTCAACTTGTCAAATTTCTCATTAAAATTTCAATAAAACGTAACAGAATCCATTCAATTTACATTTTCATTCGAATGTCATTTATAAATATTATCTTTAGATAGTCCATATAAAAATAAGATGCCTATGATTGTAAATAACAGTCATCTGACATGTAGATAGTTGGGTATATTCTCCGCTAATTTTAAAGATTAACTAACTCAAAAAATACTTTTTCGAACATTTTTCATTATGAAACCACGTTAACAAATCCTATCTCATATCATTCATTATGGTATAAGCTACCATTGTTGTTACTGAAATATTGCTCCAGAAAAGAAAATTTCTGCTACCTTCAATAATTTCATTTAAATCTATTCAGGTTTATTTCTTGATAGTGCATTGTTAATAATTATTTTTCTGGAAATAATATTAGTTATTATATATTTTAACATTAGTTTTATTGTATTAGCTACAACTTAAGCAAATAAAGTCTAAGTACAAACATCCTAATTGAATTAAATTCATTAATATTTAACCTGTTTATTTCGTAAAAAAATGCAAGGGAAGATTAAGCATATAAAATTCTGATTATTAGAACTATTAATATTTAATATTAAGATTTTTTCAGGAGAAAATGATATAATTAGATAGTATATTTTAAATCCTTTTTAACAAAAGCAATATTTTAATCTTCTTCTTTAAATGAACTTTCATATAAATAAAATAATCTAATTTCTAATTTCAATTGACAAATATTTGCAATTTGTATAGAAATGCGTGCATAAGGAAATTATATAATTCTTTATTTTCGTCAAATAGAATAATCATTGAGTTTCTTCTTAGAATACTTCAAAACAACGTAGCATTCAAAGTACTGATGATTGAGTAATAGCACAATTTCAGATCTAAAAATAATATGTGCTGTCTCTTGTTCTAATTATTTGTCAGAAGAAACCTGATATCCAAACATGCTGAAACTCTATTCATCTTACGAAATGAGACCATGTTTTCCGGTGGAAGCCATTTTTAGAAGAGCAAGGTCTAATATTTTGATTTTTATGTCTGTATTATGTTTCTAATGAATATACTTTTTTCATTCTTTGTTACTTATTTGGCTAAATTTACGCTGATCTTTTTGAGGTCATCAAAATGTAAAGTTTATGCTGGATATTCATACATCTTTCAATCTACCCCATACAAACAATAATGACATACGAAAAAATATCGACAAATTACTAAGCAAAAATTTTATTTGCGTAAATAATTAATAATAAAAAATGTCAATGAAACTTAATTTTCAACTTAATATTATTGACAATTTCTTTTTTTAATATTTTTAACTAAAACATCATTTTTTTAAAATGTTAAATATTTTACTAATGCAATTTTTATAAATGGAAAATAATTGTTAATGCGTTACTTTAATAGATTAAGGAGGGTTGCATGAAATCAGTATTTATTGACTATAACCCTCAATATTGAAACAAAAAATAATTAATCTACACCTGAAAATCGTGATCTATTTAAATTTAAACATTAAATACATTAGTATATTATAGATTAGTAATGTTCAGAGCAAGAAGCAAGTATACGTATGCAAGGAATCTGCAGAGAATTCAGTGAATATATTCACATCTGTTTAAGTATTGGATAAAATATAAAAACTTATCACAAACAGTAAATTGTATATATATATATATATATATATATATATATATATATATATATATATATATATATATATATATATATATATATATATATATATATATATATATATATATATATTTCTTCTTCTTCTACAGGTTGGGTTTGTATGTCATTGGCACCTCTGTTTTAATCAGCATTTTGTACCACTAACTCCAAATCCAATGTTTTCTAGTTCCAGTTACTCGGGTCACCCACATTATTAATATAATCCGATAACCCTTTAATGGAATCTAGGTGTAACTCTCTAGTATGGATGATGCTTAAAGAAGTTAATCTAGGGAGGGCAAGAGCCTCGCATTCGTAAATGATATGCTTGGCCGTTTCCTCTTGCATATGACTTTTCCTGCAGAGAGGGTCTTGCTGAAACAGTCCCATTTTATGGAGGTGTTTTCTGAAATAGTAGTGCCCAGTCGCAGACAGTCGATAATGGCCAAAACTTCTGCCTGGAAGACCGAAGCGTATCGCCCAAGACTTACAGACAAGCTGATTCTTGGTGACACGCCACAAACTCCCAGTCCTGAGAGGCAGTGATCCATCTGTGTACCAGATTAGATCTCCTGTTTTAGTTTCAAACATGTTGTTATCCCATTCGTCTCTAGTTGAAAAAACTATATCAAATGTCCTATTAAACATGTATGTTTTTTCTATGATGTCAGAGGGCATCAGGAAAGTAGGGTCTTGAATTTTCCTGGTGATGCCCCTGTGCCCTTTGGCAACAGGCTGGTCATACCAGTGGTTTTGCAGCTTCATTCTGTATGCAGTCATTCTTGTAACGCTGCAGATGAAGATGTCCAATTGAGTCAGATCCAACACAACCGTCAATGCTCTGGTTGGCGTGGTGGAAATTGCTCTTGTGATGCAGAGACAGTCTTTGTAGACCTCCCAGTCTGTCAATCACAGTCTTCTGTTCCACCTTACGCCACCAGATGGCACAAAGATATGTGAGAATGGGCCTGACAAAAGCTGTGTACATCCATAACATCAGTTTTGGATGTAAACCCCAGTTTTTACCAAGCATTCGCCTGCAAATCATGTTTTTCTTTGCTCGGTTGATCCTATCATCAATGTGCTTATTCCAGGTGAGTTTCTGGTCTAAATAGGTGGTCAGATACTTCACCTCTAAAGCCACATTGATTTCAACATCAAAAAGTCTTGGTATGAAAAAACCTTTCCGTTTTTTTTGCGTGTAAAAGGTACAAGGTAGGTTTTCTGAGGATTAACCATCAGGTCCCTATCCATGCACCATTGACCTACATACTACATAACTTAGAGCATCCTGCATGAGATGACAAGTTATATCAAAATCTTTACCTAGGATAAGGATGACAATGTCATCAGCATATCCCTGCGTATAATAGCCCCTATCATTTCGATGTTTTAAAAGGCTATTTACAACTAGGTTCCAAAGTAATGGTGACAGAACACCTCCTTGACGACAACCTCTAGTAGTCTTTTTTTCAAATGATTCACCGAAGATGTTCATTTGTATATGTCTATCCGCAATTAAGGCCTCAATCCAAGTACACAGGGTCTGATTAATCCCTGCCCCTCTAAGTGCATTGAGGATGGATGGATGGGAAGTATTATCAAAAGCACCCTGGATGTCGAGGAAAGTTGCCAAGGCAATATCCTTTTGATCCAGAGTGGTTTCAATCTTGGAAATTAGCTGATGTAGAGCAGTCTCAGTAGATTTGCCGGGTTGATAGGCAAATTGAAGAACATGCAAGGGGCTATTTCTACCCAAGTAATCTCTAATATGCCGATCAATGATTTTCTCCATAATTTTAAGAAAGAATGAAGAAAGACTGATTGGTCTGTATGACTTGGCCTGGTCATAGGTGTCCTTGCCAGGTTTTGGAATGAAAACAATCTTAGTCTTTTGCTTTGTCTTTGGTATATATCCCAGTGCCAAACTAGTTCTGTAAATTCTAGTTATCACTGGTATGACAACCTTGTCTGCCTTCTGGATCATGATGGGCATAATTCCATCAGGCCCAGGACATTTTAGAGGTTTAAAGGCAAAGATTGCCCATTTAACAATGTTGTAGTTTATTTTATTTTTAGCGATGGTCCATTGATTGCTATTGACTCTTTGCAAAGAGCCAATGCAGTACTCCCCTTCGTTGCTATAAACATCTCTAGCTCCTGGAAAGTGGGTTTTGGTCTTAATTTCCACAACCTCTTTCCCGGAAGCAGCAAAATAACCCTCCTCGTCTTTTAGGGTACCAACCAAAATAGGTTCATCCCTTTTAAGGAGTTTCTGGAGTCTAGCTCCTTCAGAAATAGAATCTATCTCGTCACAGAACTTCCTCCAGGAGTTAATTTTGCTTTTTCTAACAAGTTTGTTATAATTAGTGAGGGCAATTTTATA
Source organism: Latrodectus hesperus (assembly GCA_037975125.1). Taxonomy (NCBI): domain Eukaryota; kingdom Metazoa; phylum Arthropoda; class Arachnida; order Araneae; family Theridiidae; genus Latrodectus; species Latrodectus hesperus. The sequence goes on along the minus strand of CM075858.1, from coordinate 16,458,649 downwards.
GTTCTCCCATTCACCATTTTTCTTGGCTTTATTAAAAAGTTTTCTAACATTTGCACTTTCAACAGCTAGAGAGTCATTCCACCAAGGAAATTGGCATTTAGCTCTTCTAGTGCGAATGGGGCAATTGTTATGATAAGAATCTAGAATACTTCTCTGCAGAAGATCTGCTGTAACTTCTAGGTCGTAGTTGTCTCTAATAGGTCTGTTCCCGAGCTCAACCAACCCAGTCAGTTCCTCTTGTAATTTCTTCCAATCCGTCCTAACTGGGTCTCTGAATATGCGATCCAGACACACATTAGAGTGAATTTCAAAATGGATGTTTTGATGATCTGAACCAGAAGGTCTGTCATCTACTTTCCAATATTTGATATTTTTACTAATCAGCGTTGTCGCTATAGTAATTTCAATTACTTCAGATCGATTGGAAGTAATAAAAGTTGGTTCGTTGCCCTCATTTAGAATGTCTAACCCATAGTTTAGAATAAATTCCAAAAGGTACTCACCTCTTTTATTTGTGTCCGTACTTCCCTTGACAACATGATGAGCATTACAGTCTAGTCCTAGGACTACCTATAAGTTGTTATCTCTGCAAAAGTTCATGAGCTTGTGCAGAGAATGGTCAGGTGGAGTCTTCTCTTCATAGGGCAGGTATCCAGAGCCAAAAACAATTTCCCTGTCCCTACCCTCTATGTTGAGTCTGACTTTCACAGCTGTCAGGTCCCTAAGAATAAATTCAGAGAAGGGAAGAGCCTCAATGTTTTTATGGTAAGAGTATACAAGTTCTAGCGTTACGATTGGTAGTACCACTTCTACTGTGGTGGAGGTTGGCTTGAACTACCTTCACCCCCATCAGCAGGAGCAGGTTTGTCAAGTACTTTAGCCTGCACTTGGTGAAGTCCAATATGAAACTTATATCTCCTTAAACGAAGTGTGGCAGCGTCTAATTCAGGCACACTAAGAACGATGGTCCACCCAGATGGGTCGTTCTTAATGTTAAGAGCGTTCCACTCCATTGGAGTGACCCCACCGTTCTGATCCTCCATTTTTCTCAGGAGCTCTTTAGGTTCCAGTTCACTACAGATTTTTGGCAGTTTTGCAATTATCTTGGTGGTTCTGACAAGTTTCCTTGCCTCACCAAACCAAGAGTTTATGTTCCTTTCAAGGGCTTATGTCTCTGACATTCTGTTCCAGCCACTTTGAGCTCTCCAGATCTGCACAGTTGATATAAGAGCCCCATTCTCAAGTTTACAAGATAGGAAGGTTGGGGCAAAACCCTCCTCATTCCTTCCTATTTTCCTAGTTAACAAGAGTTCCAGGTCGAAGGCCTGTTTCTCTGTTAACCGTTTTTCTGGATGACCCTCTAAGAGCTCAGCCATCTTGATCGTCGTGAGAGCCTGAATCAGGGCCCCTGTAAGTAAATCCCTCAGGTCCTTCTCTTTTGGCAGTCTTTCCGACCTTGCCCTGGTTCGTCAGGTAGGCAGGACGCTTCTCGCCTTTGGTTGCCTTGGGTTTTTCAACCCAAGTCCCCTCAGGGATTTTGCGCTCCTTTACAAGCCTCTTTTTCTGGGCACCAGATAGTCTCTTTTTAAGCTTGATTCTGGTCAGAGAGTCAGTCATGATAGAGATAGCTTCCTGACTCTCACCAGAAGAAGATGGTTTGGAGGTCATTTCTACCTCCTGTGAATATTTCATTGCTACCCCTTCTCTAGATTGTCTCTGAGTTCCCTTGTCTTTTTCAGAAAGGTCTGCTTCAGAAGTTTCGCCTGCAAATGCAGAAAGGTTTGTTATTTTTAATGTCTTTTCAGCCATATAATAACAGTTAATAAGCTCAGGTAATATGACAGTCCACCCAGCATTGCCTGAGTTATTGGGCAAGGCAAATTACTCTAGAAGTTCGCCAGGCAATTAGAGGCTCCGTTAAGACACCAATACCGTGGTGCCAATTAACCCTAGGCACGGATCGCATAACACCAGGGTTTGCGGGAGCTGGTTCGTGGCCTCTGATTCAATATTCAAGGCTATCCTGTCATTCCTACAGGACATTAGGCGATCCACCACGTACCGACGTGCCTGGTAGCTGCTCAGGCACCAGGTATACATATATTTAGATCGAGAGATAGACGTTAAATATAGATTTTACAGCACACTGCACATTAAAATCTTCAAGCTAAGTTTCAAATACATATGAATGTATTAAAATGCTATGTATTTATTATTTTGCTATTTTGCAGTATATTACATTTAAACATGTCTTCAGATTCTTCAGATTTATTTATACGTAGGTGTATTCAATTTTTAGTTTACGTGGTACAGTTATATTCATATTAATTATTTATTAAATGTGTACACACAGACACACATATTATTTATTAAATATAATTCATATATTTTATAACCACTTGATTGTTTTTAAAAATTCAAATTAAGTGCAAAAAAGAAAATATTTAAAAAAATTAATTGATATGTAAAGTAGTGTGAATACTTAAAAATAATTCTAAGCATATTTATTCAAGAAAAGGAATACTTTAAGAAAAGTATTTGCTGCATCAATGTATACAGTTATTATAATAGTTATCTTATTTATGTATAAGATACTTTATTTTTATGTAAAATATATCCATAAATAGAAAACATAAGAGATTAAAACATTTTAGCATATGTTTTTAAGATTCCATTCATAAAATATCAACGTTTGAGAAATATTTTTATCGAAGAATTTTAGAAGGCTATAATACCAATATTTCAGATAAATAATAAAACTCATAAAAGGAACCGTAACTGAAATTTTGAAATAAATAACATCAGCAGTTATTTAAAATCTAAATTTAGCATCCAAAAATTTCGATATATTCCTAAAAAGTTAAGCAAAAAGTAAATTTAAATCATATCGATTCCCTGATTTAGAGAATTCATCATTTATAGTTATAGTCTAAGAAAATTCAATATTGTATTAGATATTTTTAACAATTGCCCTTGATTGCAAATACATGCCTGTCTTTGATTGCACGAAAAGATACAGATCATAAAATATCCAAAAAACAACTAAAATGTGTTATGTTATCTATAATATTTTATTAAACATTTACACATATATTTTATTTCTTAAAGAAATGCATTAATAAATCAGTTCTGCCAGTTACTATATATAGGGATAACTAGATTAATAATCTTAGTTCTTTTAAAAGTTATTTGACATCGTAATATTTGTTTAAAATTGATCGAATATATCATACAATTAATTTAATATATATTACATAAACATAATTATATTTATTTTTATACAATTAAATTTTGTATGAAATAATTTGTAAAACTTATATTTAATTACATTACAAATCGTACAAATAGGATGATAATTATGCCCTACTGAATATCGCTAAATTAGTATTTATTACTAATACTATTTGTTTGAATTAAATTTCAATAAATTTTTACAAACTATCAAATAAAATATATTTATATACAATGCTATATAAATTTTATAATTTCAAAAGAAATGTAGCTTAATTTTCTTTCTAATATGTTTATTTAAATTTTAGTTAGTTTAATATGGGATTCAATATTCGTGAATTATATTAATATAAATCTACAAAAGAGTAATAACAAAAAAATTTGAAGAATGTATTATGTAATTATAAAAAAGTATTTGATCATTTTATGAGTTCATTCGGAGAAATACTAAATGAAAAAATCTGTACTCATTCATTTTCAAGAATTTTCTTGTTTTAAGATTTAATTACTACATTTTTGATAATTATTTTTTAAGTTAATCAGATAATTTTTAAAAAAAATAAATAAAATGCTTGTCTTTGCATATTAAAATTTTGAAATAGTTGGTTGAAAATAACTCTTTTTGAAAGATTTTGTAAGTTTTAAAAACGTTACAACAAATTTTAGTTGACATTATTTTTATTTTTTGCAGAAAAGTGTAAATAAACTATATTATCCAAAGAATAAATTAAAAAGAAGCTACACAAATAAATTTAGATTTGGTAAGTGTTTGTTAAAATACTTTACAGATATTATTTTAATTTAATGTTTAAGAGATTAAATGTATAAATATATAACTGGTTTACATAAATTCATATCTCAGAATATACTTCTCGTTATAAAAATGCGTATTAACAAAAATAAAATGAAACAATATTCAGAGTTAATTCTACTGCAATTATGGCTCAAAATCTTATAAAAAATTATTGCTTATGGGAATAATTCATCAAAATATATTATGATGTATTTGACATTAATTCAATGAAAATCTGATTTCTTGAGAAATTCATTAAGTAATGCTTTTGTTTCAATTCGATATTCAAAACAACTAATTTCGTGTCAGTAATTAAATAATTAATACAATTATTTACAAATGAACAAGTTATTTGATTTCATTTCTTTGTTGCATGTTTGAAATAAAGATAACCACTAACAGTATGATTGATTGTAAATTCATTATTCAGTAGAAATATTCTGAGTACTAATTTACCAAATAAGATACATAATTGTGATACTGAGAAAAAATAAGAATTGAAGGATAAAGTAAATAAAAATCCGTATTATGCTAAGCAAGTAAATTAACATTATATGAGTTTATTTCGAATGTCAGATTCTGGATAAATTTTGGAAATAATATTATTCAAATATATAATAAATTAATGCCTAAATTTGGTTAAGTAAATTATATGAGTTGATTTTGGTGCCAAGATTTGTATAAATTAAACTAATAATATTTTTGAATTGCTTATATAGATTTGCTACAAACAATTACTTAAATAAAGAAATTAGTCAAAAAAATGCAGCTTATTATATTACCCTATATTCTATTTTGCAAGTTGCATCATAACAATTCTGGATTTTATTTTAAAGTAAATTTGTTATTGACGACTATTGATCAAGGTAATTTGTATTTAAAATAAATAATTAACGTAAAATTTAACATAATTGGAAATATTTATGTAGAAATAAAATAAATTATATAATGTACAGAAAACATTGCGTTTATAAATGCAGTTTTAATAAGATAGTGTGTCAATACCTTACTGTCTATCATACACGAGTGTTTCGATGATAGACATTGGTATTTTCTTCATTTAAATTGGATAAAACATGTATTTTATTTTCTCTAATTGGACAGTTAGCTCAGTGATCCAACTAATCTCAGAGTTGTTCGATAGACTTCACGTCTAGATTTGAGCCAGAAAAGTCTAATCGGTTGTATCATTTGGACCAACCATTGTGGATGGTATTTTATGATGAAAGTCGCTTTCATTAAAGAAACAACAATAATCCAAATCGTAATATTAGAACAGGGCATGAAAGCACATTTTTTCTAGAATAATGGAGTTGTAATTTTATATTTGTCTGATCATGAATTGTCATGAATTGGGATCAAGAGTCCCAGAACATATCATGAAAAACATCCCAAAACGATACATCAACTTCCGCGAAACTTCACTGTAAGCAAAATGCGCTCTGGCAAAAGGCGTTCACCAGGCATATATCAAACCCAGACTTTGAATCCGACTAAGTGTGGCATATGCCTGTAGAAAACCCGGAGCTTGAACTTGCATTCATTACGGCAGAAAACCTATTGTCACCTACCCATGATCCAACTTCGACGTGCCTCTCTTCACCTCAACCAAGAACTGTGGTTGGTTTTTTTTTTTTTTAATCAAAAACATATACCCTTATTAACTACCATGGAATTCAACCAAATGTGCTACCTTGAGTATGATATTTATTGAAATAACCTCCTGGATGCTCGTTGGAATTCCTGCAGTAAGCGTACCGTTGACTTAGTGGGACTTCTCTGAATTCCTTTTGGCAGTGCTTGTCAGTCTGTGTTTCTCAACACCATTTGTCTACTGGATCCAACCCAGTTTAACCAGGACCAATCATCTTCCACTTTTTATTCACAAAAGCCACTATCGTGTTATGAAAGTTTAATTCATTAGATATGCTTCTTAAGTATTAGCTATTCCTATGATATTTAAAAATTACAACTTTCTCAAAATAAGATAGCTATGAATTTCATAGCATCTTGCATGCGACTAATATCATCAGGATCATAAATATCCTCATTTGCATGGGCATCCAAATAATTTTCGTAAATGATTTGAGAAATATTAGAATAAACTATATACTACCCACCAGTCGAAGTTGTTGCTTAAGATTTTTCTAGTTTTTGCTCATTATGACCATTAAGATTTGACTTCAAAATAACACTGCAAAATAATTTTTTTTATTAAAATGTAAAAGAATCTAATATAGCTAACAATGCTATTATATGAATTTAAAACATCAAATCCCAAATGGATTATTCTGAGAGTCATTTTTTTCAATATAAATAATGACAATAACTTTAATATTGCGTGTTTGAATTAAGATTTTACAGCATTTTAACAGATAAGAAATAATTCCTTCAAATGCAATATAATCATGGTACATAACAGTTAAAAAACTTATTTACGAAGATTTATTTGTAGTTTATATTTGCTTTTTCACTGAACAGTAAATATGTTATTAATAATAATTTGAAAAAAAGACAATGTAAACAATATTGTCATTCAAAACTTCTTAGTTAAACATTTGATTTTGACAGCATAAGGACAACAACCTATACATTTTGGATCATATACATAATTATTTTATACCACTTAGAAGTCAAACAATTCATGCAAACCACTTTGATTTACAAATCATTCAAATCAAAAAGCTACAAATTATGAAAAAACAATTCTATTGTCTGAAATATCCTAAATACTTTTCCTTTATTTTATTCTTTAAAAAATAACAAATTGCAAAGAAAGTAAAGAAGCACATAATCTAACATCAAATATTTTTCACGTGATTCTTGATAAAAAAAAATAATAATTTGTACAACACACAAAAAGAATTACGACTCCCAGAAACTATTCCCCTTCTATCTAAATGTGTGAATATTTTAACAAAAAAGTTAAAAAATGATTCACTTTCTATCTGAATGGCCAAGAAAAAAAATTAAAAATTGTAGCAACAAAAAGAAAATTTTTAAATGGCCTTTAAATGGTATAACATATATTTATATAAAGCAGAAAAGGCTAACAATTTGACAAATAGGATTGAAAGTAATTTAATTTAGTTAATCAAATAGTCATAATTTGAAACCTGTTTTGAATAACAGCATGTTTTCAGAGTAAAAGAAGTATATAAATCAGACACATTGCTTTAAGAGAAAGAGAGAGAAAGTATAAATTATTTCTTCATTACGTTTTTCGCATTCTAGAATTAATGGGTGAGTAAACGATTCTGAACACATTTGAGAAATGATTGAAGGACTAACTGAAAAAATTTTTTCGTTGGAGTACCGAATAAAATATTGATATATTAGAGGAAATACATGGATTTTCATTTTGTTAAAACTGATCATATATATCTTAAATTGTATTCCAATTAGAGCTACGAAATAAATAAAAGCTTTGCAAGTCATATTGTTTATATATTGTATCACCTTTTACAAAACATGTGTTTACAATCTTTCTGTGGATAGTATCTCAAAAAATTTGTAATTTTCTTTCGCCTATTAAGAAAAAATATTGTTTTATCAATAGGGTATATAATTACTCAACAGCATTTAACAAAGAAATCATAAAATTTGTAAATTTAAAGAACTTATAATAATCGCAATATGAAAAAATTATAAATTATACTTCAAATTACGTTTATATTAATTTATGTGTGATAATTAACTTAAATAAAAAAATCAAAGTATTCTTAATGAATTTATTTTTATCAAATATTTTGAAATAGAAAATAAATATTTTTATCATTTTGTAATTAAATATATAGAATACATTTATTTAAAAAATCAATGGAAAATTTTATTTGTCATCATTAAATTAACATACAAAATAAATTAATATTTGATCTTGAGATATATTTTCAAACATCAGCTTAAGTGCTTATCACAGGCATAAATTTCTTTAATGTGTCGGATAAATTATTTTAAAAATGTGTGTGAAAGAAGAAGAATTAATCAAATAAGAAATATGGATAAAACAAATTTCTTGTTTATTTTATGAAGATAGAAATTTTATTATTTTATCATATATTTCCTCATCTTGGCTTAAGAAATTTCTTAGTATTTATTCTCGGGTGTCTTTAACTTTAAAAGAAATTTAAATGACTTGAAAAATATTGTAATGAGGTAGTGACTACATCATTATTTTTTGAGTTTCTCTATAGAAAAATTGATTGCAAGGCCTGAAAATGTTCACCGTCTTTTTCACATAATTATATATATATATATATATATATATATATATATATATATATATATATATATATATATATATATATATATATATATTGGGGATATTTTGATATATATATATATATATATATATCAAAATATCCCGATATAAAAACATATACAGTCAACCCTCTTATAACACGGTGAGAGCGTACCGCGTAATATAGAAACCGCGCGATAAGAAACTCGGATTTAACCATACAAACCAGGCTAATTCGTAGCGCGTTCTATGGAAACCATCTACCACGTTGTATGGAAACCGCGCTATAAGAAACTCAGAATTAGTACAAATCACATCATTCGTACCGTGTTATATGGATACCAATAATTACAAAAGACAAGATAAATTACAAATTATTTTTATTCAATTGAAGAGTTCATATAAGGAAATGATAAAAAAATGAAACAAAAACTAAACTAAAAAACTGTTTTTCAACAAAAATAAGAAAGACTTTTGAAAAATTATGTGTAATCTTTCAACACTCATCCTCGCTGTCAGATATGAGTCGCCTAACTCGCCTTCTTTTATTGGGCAAAATGTCTTCCTCACTTGATTCATCTTCACATTGGTTTTCGATTGTAGCTTCTTATTTTCTAACTCCACTAAAACCTCTCTACAAGGAGCTAGGCAATTTCTTAACTCTCATTTAAACTTTGCTCTGCGCACCATCGAATGATCAGTTTGAACGAAATGAAGTTCTAATTCTCTAGCCAAATTTAGCCCTTTTTACACATCTTGTAAACCGAGATTTGGCACCCATTCATTTTTCATATTTTCGTTTACCACTGCTCATGAGGTAGGTACATCAATTAATTACATCAGTTCTTCCTCATCTAAAGATTCTTCCCCAAGTACTAGTTCTCTTTACTGCAAATTCTTTATCGCTTAAACAAGTAATGTTTACTATTTCTGTAACTGGGAGTGAAATTGTAGAATCATCTTGTATTGCTTAAACCATTTGAGTTAAAAGAGGTTTCCAACACGAATTAATCATTATTGTTTTACTTTCTTCGCAAGCCGATGGCATGGTTCTAACACAATCTGTTTTTTTTAATTCTATTAATTTTTACAGTTTTTTTTTACAATTGCAGTATTATGTAATGTTGTCTAATTGTAAACCACAATGTAAGCAGCAAAAAGCTAAGCGAATGAACGGTACAGATAAAATTTAAGAAAGAATTAATCATCAACGTGACGTACTGTGAAAGAGCTATGAGACGACTAAAGCCGATGCCGAAAGCGGTTATGAGATAAACTTGAATGTTTATATGAACTCATCCAATTAAAACCATTCATTGGGTGCATGGAAAGAACTGATGGAACAATGTTGATCGGAAACCACACTGTAAGAGTACCATGCTATAGGAGGGTTGACTGTATACACATTTATCCATATCTGTACATATATATACATATATATATATATATATATATATATATATATATATATATATATATATATATATATATATATATATATATATGTATATGTATATAAATATATATGAGCTTATGCTAAAGTTTTGATATAATACGAGATTAGAGATTAGATTAGAAACTGTTGAGCTAACATCCTCAACATCCCATGACAAATCCCAAGATAAAGAGACGAGACGATGTAAGTAATAGCATATCAAGAACGGAAGATGGCAACTTTCTACCAATAGTGTTATGAATTGAATTCTTTGCGTCTTATGGATTTTACAAAATACCAGTTTTCCAAAATAGTAATTCAAAAACAAATTATTAGTTCTCAATAAAATATCAATCACTCACTTTTCGTTATAACGTTTTTTTCCATTTTACCATCTTGTTCGCAAGGGATGGAATATCACTTTCAATGATATTTTATTATGTGGATAGAGTATCTATGTTCATAGCAATCTAAAATACTTTTATTCATGATTAATTGCCTTAAAATTAATTCATGGCATAATATAGCAAGTCAGACTCATCATGCAATTCATAAACCATTCTAGCCTTTTATGTGTAAAACTCAGAATTTTATGTTAATAAATGGAATTCTTGCGTCATCCAGATTAATAAAAAATATTTAATTTTGTAACAGAATGTACTCTTTCAAAATTTCTACTTTCTTGGTCAGTTCGAAATTTTACATCATGTATCTAACCTTCAAGGAAAAATTATTATTCGGAAAAATAACATTATTTACACCTTACCTACATAGTTACAAATTCAGAAGACTGCTTGGTACTGCAAAATAATGTTGATGCACAAACCAGGTGAAACAATTGTGATACAGAATGCTTGAAAACGACTTCCGTAAAATGTTGGTATATATCAAAGCCGGGTATATTTTTATGCATTTGCGTGTTTTATAAAGCATAAACACATCCGTAGCAATGGGCTGGATAAATAATTCTCGAAGAATAAAAATATATTATAAATAATAAATTCAAAGAGCATGCAGGAAAAACAGAGAGTCTTTTTTATGTCCACCTATATACCATAAATATTTTCTCCATTCTTAGATAAATGTATATACAATAGTATTATCATGGGGAAAATTTAAATAACATAACCTTTCTTCAAGTAACCACTAAAGTTTTTGTGGTTTTACGCAGTTGAAATTAACAATACCATATCATAACTAACTTACCAATGATTTAAAATCAATTACGAGATTTCGCTTAAAATTATTTATAAATGTTTATAATCAAAATATGTAATGAAACATGAGTTACGTTTTAATGTTGCCTTAGATCCATGACATCATATAAGTTTCATTTAATTCCATGAAGACATTATAATTTAAATTTTTAACAATCTTAGGAATAAAGATTTTTCATTTTTAGTTTTTTTATTCTTCATAACGAAATAAATTATTTATGTAGATTTATGCAGACTATTTATTACTATGCATAAAAATTTAGTTTTTAAATTGACTTCACAGGAATTTGCAAGTATTTTATAAAAAAAATTTACTTTTGTTTGTACATTTGAGGATTAATTATATCTAAAGTACCACATTTTGAAAAACCGTTTCTGTCACTAGAAATTATTTAATAACCAATATTTTTCTTTATTCTGTCATTCCACTGGAAAGAAAAAAATAACAGAAATTCCTTTAATTATTGATTATGTCTGGGACCAAAATTTCAATCAATTTTTCTCTTCTTAGAATCACAGAAAATTTAACCTTGAGTTTTTTTTTCAATGGCGGGCACACTTGGCTGACGAACCCTATGCCACAACAAGGCCAGAATCTGCTACCCATTTGTTGTTACCCAGCGGGCACCTGTGAACCAGTCACGAAGGTGAGTTGCGTTGCCCACGCAATACCACCACAAACCCGTTTATAGGGAGGACCACATTCATTCATCATCACAGTAGAAAGAACAGAAAAACGCAGATAGAACAGAGAAAGAAAGTAATATAATAATGCTCAAACCGGGACTCGAACCCGGGACCCACAGCTCAGGAGTCAGGAATGCTAAACACTCAGCCATTGGTTCTCTCAATTTCTGTATAATATTGCTAATTTTGTAAGAATATTTTAAAATATTACCTATATTAGATTTTATATAGTTACATAAAAATTTATTTACTGAATATGTTCATTAAAATTACTTTCATAACATATTAAATCAATGTAGCAAGTCTATATTAAATATTTATTCAAGAACACAGATTACAACTAGAAAATTTATCTGCCTGTTTCTGTTTTAAATGTGGTTATTTTTCTATTAATAATTTTTTTAAAATTTAATCAAAGTTTGTAATTTAATTCATTTCTATTTGTAATGAGCAGCATGTTGCATTTTTAACATGACACGAAGATTCCTATCATGTCTCATGAGAAAACAAGCGTCTTATGTTATCCTTACTCAATGTAATTTATTCATTTCAGTTTCAGAAAATAAATGTCTTGTGATAAATCATTAACAATTAATCTGTGTCAGAAATTCTTCCTATTTCATTGCAGGTAAGTACCGCATGCTTCATTTTGCTAATGAATTTGTTATAAGAGATTCTCATTAACCTTTCTGCCAAATGTATTTTCTTTTTAAGCTGATAATAATTACATACAGAATAAGCCTTAGAAAATGGTCTTAGCTTTAATGAATGCATTTTGAAAAGCGAATATGGAATGAGTTAGAAAAGAAATCATTTATCTTTTATTATACTAAGAGAGAGAATATTTCATTTCTGAACTTCTATTGAAATAGCACATAAAAACATAAAATGTAGACTCAATAATTTTTATATTTAATTGTTAATATGTTTTTCCTAAATTTAAAATAAATATTTATATTATTAAAACATTAAAACATCTTTTTTTAATATTTATTTAAGATTTTTCTTAATCGTAAAGAATCATCTCTGTTATATATATTTTTTATATATAAAACTTAAGTGTATAATAATTTAAGCTAATTAAAGATTTTACAATTGTTCCTTAATCAAAATATATCTCCGGTTTTAAGATATTATATTTATTAATTCAAGTACTTAGAACAATTTGCATTTCATTCATAATTCCATAAAAATTATATAATTTTGCATATATTTTTAAATTTGTTCTGTAAAATAACTCTAAGACTATTATTCGAAAAATTAATAAAACGTACACGACTTTTTGCAATAAATACAATTACATTATTAAAAATATGTAAGGAAACGCGATTAGTTTAATGCACTCATTTTTACGAAATTATTATATTTAATTTTTAATAGTTGAATTTTAGTAGAATTCCATTTATAACTCTATGTACGTATAATTTTGCTTACATAAAGCATGATTAGAAGTATCATAGGCAAAAATTGAAAAGTACAAGAATAGATATAAAAATTGAAAAATACAAGAATAGATATAACTCTTACGCTTAGCAATACATTCAGCACAAAAGCAGCTTAGATAGAATTACTAAAATATCATTAATTGTAAATTTTTATAAAATGAATCGAAAACCAAATGGAGAATTATACATTGAAAATATGAAATATGCTGGTCATGTTGGCACTTCATTCCAATCTCCTTTATTCTATTTTCCTTAAAATTTTAAACTATACATTGAGCACTTTTCCATCTATATTTCGTATTTTCAATGTATTATTCACCATTTGGTTTTTGACTAATTTTATAAAAAAAAATTACTATTAATTGTATATATATTTTTTGTGGTATAAATATTTATTTTTATGTATACATATAAGAAAGGGAGAGACATTGATAGCCCCTGCTCCGTATACACATATAAGCGTATACGTATATGCATATACAAATAAAATAAAAGGAAAATAATGCCCATTATCCCCGGCTAACACAAAGATGGCGGGCATCTAACGGGCCGCTGCGGTCAGTCATCTTGGCTAGCAGCGGCCCACCGCTATTTGGCCTCATCGGCTCCATCAATAAAATGGTCGTCGTAATTGCTGCTGGGCCGGCAGTACGGTCCGCTGTTGGCCCAGTGCCGGATGGCCAGCAATGCCATATTGGCCGCATGTGGACCATGTAATTGCCAGTACATGCCCATATACGGCTATCCATCGGCCCTTTGCCATTTGGCCGACGATAGCCGCTTTCACTGACGTAGGGCTGGTTACATTTATTTCTATATAAAAATTGAATTCTTTTTATCTGTTAATATCGTATATATTTTAAAGTTATAATGGAAATATTGAAAATCCACATCAAATTAATATTGAATGTATATTTTGTTATTCTAAAAGACATAATTTTTATCCATGTAATTGTCTATCATTAAGTGTACATTTAGTTCTTAATTATATAAGGATTAAAAAAAATGAATTACTAACTCATATTTTAAATCTTTTTTTTACAATGCTATCTAAATTTTACAGTTTTTTTTAAATAGTTGAAAGTTTTATATTCAGTTTTTAAAAGAAATTTTTTGTTATTATAAAATTTTATTATTTATAATTTTTTTAAAAAAAAAATTCTAATGTAATCAAGTGTCAATTTATTGTTAAAACTGAACTTGAAGGTATAAAAGAATTCGAAGTGTTTTATGATAATTTTTTTATAGAATTATTTTACAGCACACACACAAATATATATTTTATTTGTATATAAATTAATATTTCACTTTCCAAATCAATTACCTCAATGCAAAAAGATATTGAGAAAAATGATAAAATAGGTATAAAGATTAAAATATTTTATTACTCATGAAAATTAACACAACAAAAGCCATATATAAGTGAAAGGTCCAAATATTAGTGGAATTAATTTTTTTTTATAATACTGAAAATAAAAAAGTATCTACAATTTTTATTTACATTTGAAAATAATTTTTGCAAAAACATTTTTAATATCTTTAATTTATAAGTTTTTTCTTTTATTTTTGTAATCCACCTACTCGAATTAGTACTCTGGAACAAATTTCTCCCTTTGTGAAGATTTTCACTTTGTTGTAATACTCTGAAAATAAAAAAAAACAATTGTTAAACTGATTCAATTTAATTACAAAAATAGAACACCAAGATGTTATAACAGCCCAGGTAAAAAAAAAACAGAAAAAATTGAGTCTATATGTTTATATAAATCAGGTGAAACTTCATGTATAACACTTATTTTCACATATTTATGTATCATTTCACAGCACCGGCGTAATAAATCTAGATATATTTACAATTTGATTCTTCCTCACCTATCTCTCTCTCTCATTCAATTTTTTACCATTATTCTACTACTATTTTCCTATAAATGATAAGATCATTCTTTGGCTTACCATATCCAAAATCCAAAATGTATCCAAAATAATCATTGTAAGAATAAAAACAATTTTATTCACAAGAACTTTCGTTCTGAAAGGATTACATATCCATTTAAGAATGTCCGTTTAGTAAATAACTATTATTTTAGCATTATGAAAATTTTCAACTCTCCCAAATTTTAGGATCCTTTTTCCGCATTTTATTAATTTTAGATCAGTTATTGATCAATGAGTATTATACAAAATATTTAACAGCTTTCATTAATATTCAATATAAATATATTTTACTCTAAGCTTTAAGAATTTTACAATTCTACCTAAAAAGATTAATCATTATATTTTAGGTTCGAAAGTATTTTAAATTGTGATCGTTACAATTTTATAACACATTTAATTTTCAGGATAGAACATTTATATAAAACTCAATTCTTAGTTTTCTTCACAACTTATAGCTTATATCTAAACTTTTGTTTTGTGTCTTAACAAATCCTTCTTAATTAATAAAGGTATAATTTAGCTTCTACTTTTGAGCTTGATATATTTCATTTATCATTATATTTTCTACATCATTAGTTTAAGGTATATCTCTCTCTTAATCTGTAATAAATAATAACTTGTAAGTAGTATCATTAAAACTTATATTAAAAGTTATCAAAAAAGGTAGTATCATTAAAACTTTCATCAAAATTTTCTTAATGATGTCAGATTTTTCAATAAAACTGATTCTTATCAGTATAAATGCTTTAAAATATTTATTAATTTCTTCAAACAATTATTAAATGCGAATAACTTTAAGTTTTAATTGAGTAGTCCAAAAGGAGAAGTTATTCGTATCTTATACACTTATTATTTAATATGCAAAGCAATGTTTCAATTGCAATATGCAAGGCAATTCAATTTATACCATTGAATTGCCTTGCATATGCCGTTATGTATCCATATTTGATCTTTTAAATATTTCTACGAACATTGTATAATCATTTGTACAATCAGATTATTTGAAAAAAATGTAATATTTATTTTAGATACCACATTTGTTGTTAATATATTTCAATATTTATGTTAATAGAAATATTAATATAAAAATTTCAATATATCAATAAGAATTATTATTTATAAGTGTTATTTTAAAATATATTTTAAATATATTATAAGCCACTTCATTTTGGATATATTCATATTCTGCATCGACTTTACAATCAGTTGCTTTATTTGAAAAATGACTGAAGATTCAGAAATATTAGTAAACTTATATTAATTCTACATAAATATTTTATGTACTTAAAAACTATATAAAATATAATTAATATAAGTATTTTTATATTTTTATGCTCTGTATATTTTTGTAAACTTATGAACACATGCAGAATCAAGGTTTTTCTTTAGTCTATGTTTAAATAAAAATAGAGAGAGAACATATTTCAAAGAAAAGCAAAAGAATCATTTTTCATGTTCTTAATAGAATCCTTACCGCAATAAATGCATTTGAACAGCTGACGAAAATCATTCATATTCCCAACCAAGACATTCGTTGTATTTTTTTTAATGTATTAATTTAATTTCTTAAGACGGGATGTGAAAAATTTCTGAATTCTAAGTTCTTTCTGGCTGATTTCCAGATGAAGTCTTGACTGTGTAGCATTATTTTTTTTTAGTTAAGTAATATAAGACGAACTTCTAGTATGTGTATTGATCCCTATATTCTTTTAACTATTTATTGAAAAATACTCAATTGATATGTTTGAACTATTTGCAATTCTGTTACTTATAAAAATTTTTAAATTTATGAAATTTCTTACATTAATTTCATAAAATCATTGTAAAACTTTTGCTTCAGAAGTTTGACAATTTGATGAACTATTTTTAAAATATCTGCGTTTTGTATAATTTTTAATACAACTATAAAAATAAATATTTACTAAATGCAACTTTATTTAAGACGTATCGTAAAATTTAAAATAAAAGAGTTTTTAGAATGAAAATTATTTTTTAAAAGCAGCTTGAAATTTTGTGTACCATTTTTTTAAAAAAAATCATGTTGTTTTTCATTTATACTTATTCATAAATATATAAATAAAATTATTATTAATCTTAATAGTACTTTTAAAAAACTATGTGACAAATTTTGTAAAATAAAATATACATCATGTTTAGATAATATTTAAGTGTCTTATTTTTTATCCATATAAAATGTGACATTCATTTAATGATGATGGTGAAAATATAACTGAAATTTCTCTAAATATATTGCGTGGATTCTTACATTCTCATTGTTAATTGAGAAACCTTTATAATGAAAACAAATTGAGTGTAATATTGGTTCATTTGTTTAACATACAAAATTGTATAATATAAATACAATGAATATTCTGGAAAACTTTTCATTTTAAAAAATATTCAATTTAAATATGAACTTTTAAGAAGGTATTCATTTCAATTTGAGTTTGTATTATATCATTATATAAAACTTTATATAATTATGGGAAATATATATATAAAATTAAAATTCAATTTATACAAGTAAATATGCTCCAAACATTTATAGCAAAAAATAATGATTTGACCTGAAATTTTCATGTCTTTGTTTCAAACACTCAGACAAGCTAAATTCGGATATCGGCTAATCCTTTAGGCGTGAATGGGAGTGAGATCCAAAGGTGCTTGATTAGAAATCCCTATAGGCCTCACATCAGACTGTCTAACTAACCTAAACAAATGAATCCTGAAGCTTTATTATCACGAGAGTGGTATATTGTGAAGTGCAAACCTTTATTATTGGCGAAGAAATACGTTATAGTATTTAGCATAGGTTTGAGATACTTTAATGAATATGTGTTTCTCTTCTATTTGTGCAATTTGTAAATTAAATATTTCCTAATTATCTATAGTAAAATATGACTCATGGTATAAGCAGAATGTGTGCAGCTAATAGTGTTCAGTGATAAATCGATTGCTTCCTACTTTATTACTTTATTCCAAGCTTTCTTAACTAGTGTTCTTACAAAAACATATTTTTATAAAAATGATATAACTTCATTGAAATCACTGCACTACAATATAAAGACTAAATTTGAAAGCTTGTTTACAGAAACATTTGAATTGTTGTAGATATCATTTTAATAAAAAAAATTATTAAGTTTACTTTATCCATTAGAATGCAAGAATTTTTAATTTATTTATCCATAAGTTAAAATTATGATATGTTTTTACTCTGTTGGAATTTAACATAAAACAATTTGAACTTAAACCTAGAATGTTTACTCAGTTGAAAACATTCACCAGGAAATGGAAGATTTCTTAACGATATTCAAATGATATTTGCCATACAGTTGTTATATGAGCTTGAAAATAGCCGAATAATAATCCTTAACGGATTCTCTCTCTTTCAGAAATATTTAAATTCGTTTTTTTAGATGAATCCATTAACTTGATAATATAATTTCATAGAAATCAATGATTATTAGCTCAATGACTATTAGTTCACACAATGACCTTAAATTCAATACCAGGAGTTTAAATTCTGCTTCAGGTCTTGTAAGAGTTCCTAATCTACTTATGAGTATAGGTCTTGACTGCATTAACCATCATGTATAGTAAGCGACGACAGATTAAATATGAAATAAAAAATATTTCAAAATATTACCATTTAAAATTTCAAACTGTTTTATTAATTCCAAATGCATTTAACAATTAAAGTAAAATTTCAATCGCTAATTTTAAGCATTATTACTTTATCAGCAAAAGATATATTTCAGTTACATACTGAATGCTGATATTAGTTCTAACATTGATACTATGAATTTCACAATTTCATATTTATATTTCAAATTTATTTTTATTAAAGCTGAATTTTAGATATTTTATTTAAGCTACGAGACTTATGCTAATATTTCAGTTGGAGCCATCTTTTTCAAACATACGTTAAGATTATCAAAAGAACTTTCAGTTTGAAATCAACATAGAATATCTACATAGCATAAAAAATCTACAAGATTTTCATCTATTTTTTTTATATTTTAATGAAATATGAACTATTGCTTACAAATAAAGTCACTGACACTCATAACTTTAAACATCTTTTGATTATGACACAAATAAAGTTTTCGGGTCATGGTTAGGTGCAAAAATAATCTTCACAATGTTAGGGTTATATGCTCTTATCCTTTTACTCTTTTGATAATTATATTTAGGAATTAAGGATTTATATGATTTTCTTTTCTTAATTCAACAGCAGACATTGAAGTTATTCTGAACAGTTCTTCATTTGAAGAAATAAAAATACAGGATTTACACACAATCCACTTAAAAATAATTAATTCAAAAATTTTAATTTTACATAAATTTTACGTCAGCTAGATATATAATTTTTCATGAAACAAACTGTGGCGTCAATGATCTGGTTCTTTAAGCTGTCATTTTCACTAACGGAGAGTAGTGAATTTGAATCATGTCCTAAACCAGGACTTTCCAGACCAAATTTGATCCCGGGTCAATACAAATTACTAAACAGATTGTAGGACCACACAAATAAAAAACACTTTTTTTCTGGAAAGGCTTAATGGCGTCTAATACACTTATTATGTAACCGTTACATTAAATTGTATTAGTGCCTCATTAATCTTTTACAATCCTCTCAGCATCAACATTAATATTAGTTCTTATCAGATGCAGTGAGTGTGTAAGTGAGGTATCTGACTGTGAAGATCTATATTTAGATTTTATAAAATTTATTGTGGTATACGCACTTTCACAAAGATAGTTACTGCCCATCATAAAACACATTTTTAAGCCAAGATTAGTTGAATTGGGGAAACGCTCACTAATGAGCTTAAAAAATTTATTCCAGACTCTGTTCTGCTCTTGTAAAGGGAGTCTGATTGTGGGTCACGTAATTCCAATTGGTAATCAATGTTTACACTTTCAATTTCAATTGTTAATGGATAAGTGAAAAGTGATATATCGCTCTCTAATTCTTTAAAACCTGCAAATCGATACTCAAACTCTACATTTACCTTGTCAATATACTTCAGGTGATTCTTAAAGGTTACAATTACAAAAAAATTCTATTTCTGTGTAATGTTCTTTGCAACTCGGAAAAAAAAAAGAAAAATCATGCTCTAATGACTGTTGAACAATTTTAAATTACTTCAAAAACCATTCACATATCCATATAAGTTGGCAATATTGTGTCCTTTGCCTTGTAACTTCAAATTCAATTCGTTCAAGTGTTGTGTCATATCAGTTAAAAATGCAAGATCAGCCAGGAATGAAGTACATTGCATACAATTTAACAGTTCAGAAGTGTTTGATTTTATATTATTTTTTTAGAAATAAAGGTATTTATTTCGTAAAGCAAAAAAGGCACCGCCAAGCACTAAGCCACCTTATTTCGGAGTGAAATAACAAATCTCCATAGGTAGCATTGATTTTACTTAAAAAATCTTGAAATTTTCTATAAGTCAAAACTTTGCTTCCGCCTCTAATGAAATTTATTATTCTAACAACTTTCCTGGCATTCGTTTGGCGCAAAGATTTTTCACATAAGGCTTCCTGGTGTATGAAGCAGTGAAACAGCGGGTAATTAATGTCATTTTTCTTTAAGAAGTCCTGTGAATCCTGTCACTGTTCCCTTCATGGTTTTTGCTCCATCAGTAACAATATAAGAATATTTTTGAATTTATAAGAATATTTTTGAAACTCTCCACAGTCTATGACAGTTTTATTGACAGCTAGATAGATATCTGCGCCTTTAATTGTTCCGAGTAACAGAATCAAATTTAACATTTCCTTCATAATAGTAAAATCTTTTGAAATGCAACGAATAAATATTAATAGTTGACTGATATCTGTCTGATTGGTGCTTTTAATCAAACATATTGAGTGGTTTGCACTTCAAAATGCGATTACACAATTGTTTCGAAGCATATTCGCCCACATTATCTACTCGCTGAACCATTATTTGGTGATATAATGCTACAGATTTAAACTTTCCCTCCAACTTTGGCTGAATGAAGCGTTGAGCCATGGAAACTGCGCATTTTTTAAATTAAAATCCCGTCACTGATTCTTATTTCGCTTTGGTCAATAGAAAATAAACTTCATAATACGCAGCCAAATTTTGTTCATGATCTGTACTTACACTTACTTTTAAAAACAAACTTCTTTGATATATTAGTTTTTTTTTTTTTTTTTACTTAGCTACAATTATTTTTTCTTGCTTCACCGATATGTTTTTATACGTCTCTTCATGTAAAGTAGTAAAGTGCCACTTCACATTATATTCTTTGTTCACCGACAAAATTTGCATACAAATCATACACTGAATTGTTTTGTTATTGTTGCAGATCACATAGTTTGATTTCCATTTTTCATTAAATGCACGATTTTCATCACTTACTTTTTACAACTTCATAGACATAATGAGGATTGTTATTTTGCACAATAGAGTTTTGTTTACTCTTTTATTAAATCAAAAGTTTAAATTAAGAAAAAGAAATAAATGAAAGCTTGAATTACACACAACCACTACGATTACTAAATAGCTACTACACAACATTCGTCGCGTCAAATACAACCATTAAATGACTGGTCAATATTGTTTCACTCTCTGATTGTCCAACAGTTAGCGAAGAACTTAATCTAATAAATTAATCAGTTGCAATTTTAATGTCCTTCTCTGTCTCGGCTTTTGAGAAGATCAAAGCAGTGCAACTTCTGTTATTCTGCGCAAAGGCCTTGACAGACAACTGTGAGCTGTGAATAAGGCGCTAGACACGAGTCGAGACGGGACTCACAAATACGTACGTACAAATATAATTCTTCATTTTAGTTATTTATTTATAGTACCATATAAAAAATAAAATCATTTCTAGCAACAAAATTTGAAGAAAATTGAAAAATGTATTCTTCTGTTATAATAATAGCAACCCAACCGCTGGTCGTGTTTTGGATAGTGCTGTCTTAAAGCAAAAAACCATCGTGTTCACTAAAAGTGGCTGGGACAAGTTAAAATGCCAATGATCGTGGTGTGAAATGATATCTCTTTAGATTACAGGTCAAGAATTAGTGTGTCTTTTCTTGGTAACTGCTTTTCAATTACGAAGTTTCTTCCAAGTGACTGCTCTCACTATTTTCTGGAATCCAATTCATCAGAAGCACAAGCAATTCTGCTGTTTAAAAAACACATCAAACAGACAGTAGATATTATACTTAAGATGTATATCATAAATTTTATTATTCCTCTTGAGATACTTAAGCGATAAAACTGAAAAAAAAGGATTCAATATTTCAAATTAATATATACAAAATACATATTAAAAAGCCTAACTGAAAGCATAGCTTCTATTATCCAGTAGATTTTCTGGCCTTTAAAACAAGTGGTAGTACTTAAAAAAGTTCCCACCGATATAACAATAACAATTATTTATTTGAGCTCCATTGCTCTACGCTGAACCGTTTATACCACTACAATTACAATTCTGAATTAAAATTTTCATAGTGAAACAAGAGCGTAGGAGGTTGCTACAATGGCGCACTTTATCGCCTGACGAACAATTTTTTAAGGTGGCAACAACCCGGCCTCCATGGATTGGTTAACATTCAACAACCAATCAAACAACAGCAAATAATAGGGTTTACACAACTCTAACACAATAATAAATATTGCATAAATTCAGCAAATAATGCTCCAAATTAACAGACAGGTTCAAAGTACTAAATGGTAAGAACAATTACATTAATGCAATTAAAAATAGAGAAATTAATAATGATAACTAATAATCCAGAGACTACAAATCAATGACAGTACAACAATTCTAATCATTAATTACAGGAAGTATGCACAATTTTGTAATGGGTATTTTTAAAATCCTGTGAGCAATACGTACATTGAACACACTGGCACAATTGTCAGGACCGCAAGAAACTTGTACTATTCTCTCGAGAAGCCACTTGCATTTGGGCACATTAAGCTCATTTACTACTACTGACATACCTGGGCTGACATTAATTTTTAAAATTTTCCAATCATTCAGATTTTGAAAATTATTCAGATATTCCAAGCTCCATCGTTACCAAATAATTTGAGTCAGAGTTTCAACTCGTCCCACCTGGATAAATGTTTGATGAGAACATTGACGATATTTGGTTCAACAGTTCTAGTTAAAAGTCTCCCAATTAAGAAATGACCTAGCGTTAAGGCCTCTAGGTTATTGATGTCTGATGTCATGGGAGTCAAGAGTCTCGAATTTTGTATTCCCTCGATTTCCATATTTATGATAAGAAATTCTTCGTAATTGAACTTGGCATTTCCTGCACCCAAAAATAATTGTTGCTAAGAGGACTTAACTCTCACTTTCCACAGTCCTTCAAAATTTGGAGCTCCAGGTGGAATAAAGGACTATTTAATTTGTTCAGATGTAAGGAACTTGCTTATTACCTCAACCGGATGGTTTATTAATCCATGCCGTCGTTTAAGTTCTGACTGGGCACCCAAAACTTTTTTTCCATTGTCGGAGAATAAATGTTCTACATTTGCCACGTCGGGCAACGAATCTTTTCACCGTTGCAATAAATACCTGGAACGTTAAATCGCTAAATATCCCAATATGAATTGTCTTATGGGCCATACAGACAAAAGTAGCAATATAAACCTTATGAAGTGCTCCTCTTCTTAAATTTCTATACCTAATATGGAATGGCCCTGCAAAATCTATACCAGTATTTCTAAATGAAGGACCTACAGTAACTCTTTCCTGAGGAGGATTTCTCATTAATTGCTCTACAACCATAGGCTTATTTTTCTAACGCAATTATGTACAATTTCTCTGCCAGGTTTCTGCCATTTATATGCCAAAATGTTTGTCTTGTGTAATACAAGAGAGTTTGCGGCCCAATATGAAAATATTTTTGTGAAAATATTCCATAATTAAGTAATTTAGCTTACTTTTTGTAGAAAGAATAATTTGGTGTTTTTTTCATGTAACCTATATCGCAATTTTGAAGACGTCCTTCAACACTGTTAACATCGCTTCTATCACAAAAGGGTTTAAGGAATTTAAATAACCTTTACCTTGAATTGGTTTGTTTCCCTTTAAGGCCTTATATTCCTACCTAAATTCTTCAATTGAATCCTGAAAATTAAATTCACACACACACACAAAATTCTGCGAAATGAAAGTCTTCACTGGATATCGATCCATGACGCTTGTCATCACTTGTCCTAATATTATCAAGAAATCTGAAATGAAAACCTAAAATTCAACTTAGTTTAACACAGTTATTGGTAACCTTAAGAATATGACCTAAAACTGAATTTTCTATTATGACAATTAAATTAATGCTCTTGGGTTGTATCAGTTCCCGCGAAACTTATTATTGTCTACAACAGTTTCTGAAATCGAGTCTCTTGTAACTGAGTGAATTCCTTAAGAAATGCTGGTCCAGTTCACCACAGGTCTTTACTTATGATGTCATCTGTAGCTAAACCTCTGGATATCAGGACGTTGAGGACACGTGCCGCTACTGATAGTTCGTATAAGTTCTCGAATGGCTGTTACTCGATTTCTAAAAATTGTTTTAAGTTCATGAGCCAATTTTTTTATCCAAGTGAAAACGATATTGGAATCAGTTCACAAAATTGTGGCACACTCCTTGATGGCTAATGCTTTATTTACCTTCTGCGTGAGTTCCGCCAGCAGCAAAGCTGCACTAAGTTCCAATCTAGGAACACTGATCTGTGTTACCGCTGGAATTCTGGATTTACTGCACAAAAGATGAACCGAAATCATTCTTTATGACTTGCACTGCGCATAAGCAACTGCAACATAAGCATCAGTACAAGAGTCTACAAACCCGTGAATCGTTACGATTTCGAATTACAGTTTAATTACATTATTAAATTCAAGTTAAAATTTTACAGTAAAATTACAATTTTTCGAAACTTCTTAGGGAGGAATGGTAACTTCAAGGTCCACTCCTTGCTCGTGAGTGTTGTTGGTTAAAAACTTTGGCTTTTATTTTTTATTTCCAATTTAGAAAAGTCATGCAAAAGGAATCCATGAGACATTGACTTGCAGATTTTACACTTATACATGTAATCGCAAGAATTTAGTTAAAATTTCAAACGATAGCATCTTAAACATAACTTTTTATAAAGTTTCTTAATCAAGAAAAATTATTGTTTCACAATAGCCTTTAAAAATTGTGGACATTTAAAAACCGAGTGTTGTTTTGGTAAGTTACAAATTAAACACTTTTATTTACATTAGATTCAACAAAAAACTTTTCACTTTATTACCCATTTTTGCTTTTAACTAAGATGTGAGCACGTTTTCCAAAATTGACATCGTCCCTTTAAAAACTCAATAAATTCACCCCACTTGATTAATTTGGATGCTTTAAGTGACATTTTGTTGAACCTTCTTGATTCCTTATCAACATTTGAAAAACATTTTTAATCAAAATATTAGCACTTAAGTCATCTAATTTCAAATTTAAAGATTTAAGTGCTTTAACGTGTTTAATCACCTTGTCTAGTAAATATTTTAATTGAATTTCTGATTCCTAGTTAATTTTTTTAAAGTAATTAATCCCGACATATTTAAATTAACTACAATCTTTTTAATATATTAGCACTCCTGTAGTGCCTGAAAAAGCAAAGAAAAGTATTTTCTGTTGTTTGAATTTGTCGCTCATTTCCATTTAAGGATGATTGCAAGTAAAATAATTTGGGAGCTTCATCTAAATGCTCATTAGAAGAAATCAATGTTTCAAACTGTGTTTTAATATTTTACCAGTCCTCATAATGTCACGGAAATATTGGAAGAGGAATTTCTGATAAATTTATCTTTACACTACTAAATTTATTTTTATTAGCAAATAATATACATGTGATATTTCCCTTTTAAGGAGGCTCTTAATTTTAACAAACTTCCCTCCAGTTCTTCGATTTATTCTTCCATTTGGTCAATGAATTATTCATTGCTCGCTACATCTTTTTCTTCTAAGATAGAGTGATACTATAGAAACAATTCAATTAAATCAAATAAGCTTCTTGAACATTTATAATTTTTACGTCAAAAGAAACTGCATCATCATTCTTAGCTTTATCACATTGAACATATGTCTATAATTTTCCAATTTTAACTTTTAAAGTGCCATGTCTACGATTCAACATTTAAAGTCTGACATGATCCAAAACGAAAGGAATATATTTTAACGGTACTCAGCAGTACAAGTTTCAAAATTTTGTCTATCTATAGGAAGCTAATTCACCTCCTGTTCGACGAACTAAAATGGTAGTACTTAAATAAAGTTTCAGTCGATAAAACAATAATAAATATTTATTTGATCTCCATTGCTCGATGCTGAATAGACTATATTGCTACAATTATAATACCGAGACAAAATTTTCAGAGTGAAACAAGAACGTTGGAGTTTGCCATTGTTGGCGTACTTTTTCATCTGACGAACAGTTTTTAAAGGCAGCAACAACAAATTTATGGCAAGTTTTCTGATCAAAAAATATAGGAAAAATAATTTCTAATATAATGCACTTAAGCAAAATTGATGAAGTAAAAGTATTGCGATTTTCATTAGCTTTACTGATCAATATACACTTTTGCCAAATATCAGACATTCCTTTTAAGCAAGACACAAGTACATTAATACGGAGGTCAGTGTTTGAATTTTCTATTGATATTTGAAAACGAAATTTTATATGTGTATTTTATTTTTAGTTTTATGATTCTATTGCTCTATAAATCAAAGTTTTGAGGGAAACAACTTCTTTTATCTAGAAGTAAATATGAAATTATTAATATTAATTATGAAAAACTCAAGACCAATTTCGCATGGATAACATATATTTTATGCATAGCCATGGAATCTGCATGCATCTAGAGTCCATTTATGTTCAGAGAATATCATTCACTGGTTATCGAGTCTTTTTAATCTTCTAAATTTGATGGAAGGGAATAATGCTTTCAATTGTTATAAAATAAATTATTGTTCAGCAAATAAATTTTGCATTATTGTTCATAAAACATCAATTGTAATTAATGTAACAATAAAGTTACTGCTTTGCTGCCGAATCAGTGAATTATAATGTTAATCCATTAAATGAATCAAGTTGAGATGGTGAGTTTTAAAACACTTTGATGAGCCTGCTCTTAATTACGTTTTGCAAATCACTTTCATCAAAATTGAGGCCGTTTCTAAAAGGGTAGCAACAAAAAGTTTGTACAAGAGATGAAAAAGGTACTGCTTTGCAGTTTTACTTCATTAATGGAGAAATGATAGTTTTGTGATACTATGCTTACGTTGAGTAACTCACAACATAAAAATACTTTTTTTATTTCATCCATTACTCATTAGCCTATTCCAATAATCATTGATTTCGCTGATAATTTTATAATGTTTGCGTTTTGGTCACATGTGTTCTATCAGTGAACATGAGAAAGAACAACAGCAACCAGAAGTAAGAAATACATAGAAGAGATTAGTTTGAAAAACTAAATTATATATATATATATATATATATATATATATATATATATATATATATATATATATATATATATATATATATATATATATATATATATATATATATATATATATATATATATATATATATTGGAGTGCCTGTCGCGCTTGCAGTTCAGGAATAATGCTGTTCTGTAACAGTGCTAGATATCGCTTACCGGTGACAGAAACTGTTTGGAAACCTGTCTGTGTGACTTCCTCGAAAAAAATGGACTAATTATGAAATCAGCAGTGAAGCCACACCAGACTTTCACTTTAGGCTGTTGCAAGGGTACCTCAACAAATGCATGTGGATTTTCTGTGGTCCACACTCGACAATTGTGGGTGTTAACAGCACCAGAGAGTGTGAAGCCAGTCGTGCTGCTCTTCCATCTTATTGAAGACCAAATTCGCAAAATGTCGGCGAGAGACGAAGTTAGGAAGTTTCAGTTTTTAATTATGTTGCAATTTGTAGGGATACCGTTGCAAAGTTACTCGCAGCGCTCTCCAAACACTTCCGTACGACACTCCTGTCTGCCTCGAAACTTCTCGAGCACTGCACTCCCCATGTGCAGCAACCGCCGACATGGCTTGCACCGTCTGCTCCTCTGTCGTGGCAACAGCAGCTGCAGTTGAGGAACGTCAACTTCTTTGACGTGATGCCAAAGAACCTGTAGCTTCAAATTTTTCACAATTTTCTTCAATGCAGAAGACGTTATTGGTCCTTTGCTATCTTGCATACCCTTCATGTAGCGATATGCTCGCAATGGCACTTTCCAAATTCTTATAAAACAATTTAACTAAGAGGGCTTTCTCAACTATGGACAGCATTGCGATGCATACCAGCTTCGACTACCATTACCTGCTGCAGTTGCTTCTTTTTATATCGTTTGTTGCTTTGCATAATCCTACATCAGTAATCCGACAGCGCCATCTGTTGGTCGCCAATAGAACTATTTTTTTTCATTGCCACACAAAACCCGGTTTCTTTTCCATCCGTTTGGTGCAAACCGCATCTTTGTATCGTGATTCGTTTTCGAAATATTCATTTTTAAAGTTCGTCCTGACTTTTGGATCACCCTGTATATATATATATATATATATATATATATATATATATATATATATATATATATATATATATATATATATATATATATATATATATATATATATATATATATATATATATATATATATATATATATGTATATATATATGTATATATACATACACTACTGGCCATTAAAATTGCTAAACCAAGAAAGCGGCACACTTGAAATTTGTATGACAGGTAGAACTGGCTGTGATATGCAAATGATTAGATTTACAGCGCATTCATACAAAGCAGGTGACAGTAGCGACATCTACAATGTGTACAAAACCAGAGATTTGACAGCAGTTTTCTAATACTTAATTTCCATTTCAACGTTGTTTTTGGCAAAGAAAGTTGTTGTAATTCCTCGTGTAAGAAGAAGAAATGCCTATCAGCACGTGTCTGACTTTGATCGATGAAGGATTATAGTCTACCGGTATTGCGGTTTATCGTACCGCAATATTGCTACTCGCGTCAGTCGAGACCCCATAACTGTTAGCAGAATATGGAATCGATGGATTCAGGACAATCATACGGAACGTCATGCAGGATCTCAGCGATCCCCCATCACCAACAGCAGAGAAGACAGACATCCTATCCGCATGGTCACAAGGGATCGTTCAGCTACGTCACAAACCCTGAATCGAGAAATGGAGTCATTTACAAGGCAACAAGTTTCTGCTTGAAAAGTTCGACGACGTTTGCAGCAGCATGGATTATCTGCACGGCGACCATGGCTTCGGCTACCATTGACGCTGCGTCACTGACAGGAGCACCTTCAATGGTGTGATCAGCAACGAGCCTGGACGCGGTAATGGCATCACGTCATCTTTACAAAGGAATCTCGGTTCTGTATACAGGACCATGATGGCCACATCCGTGTTTGGAGGCATCGTGGAGAACGCGCATTGGCAGCTTGCATTGAACATCCCCATACTAGCCCATCCCCATACTATCCCCATACTAGTGAATGATGAAAGAAAACAAAATAATAAATTCATGTACAATTAATTAATTATCACACTTTAATAAATAATATTTTTATACTTTCTTCTCGGACAACTTCCATGAATCATAAAGTTTATTCTATTATTATTCTTTGACAACTGCCATGAATCATAAATTTTATTACTAAATATTCTAAATTCACTACAATTAATAATTTCTTCGAATAAAGAATGTATTAAATAATTTTAAGAATTTTTCTCATTAACAAATGCAATTTAGAGGAATGAAAACTCTTGCAACTAGACAAGAGGTGAAATTTGTTGATAAAGTATATGTTTTGAAACTAGTTAGGTAATTTTCAAAGTTGGAAACTTTTAATTAATCTCTCTAGTATTTCTTCAAAAAATTATATAAAGATTCCTGCGAATGAGTCTGAATTAAATATCAAGGAAAGGGTGAAACATTTTCATTTTAATTATTATATTAATTTAGTGATTCCATTCATCGAATTAATATATGTCATTCCAAAAATCTATATTATAGTTGATAAAGATATAATATTTTATCTACACTAATTTACTCCTTATTCACACAAAATCTTTGTTTTCATGAGATAATGACTTTCAGTATTTGTTAATAAATTTTTTACTTCAAGCTCTAAATTTTATTACTGTCCTTAATTTTTCGTTTTCATATTCTGTTTTATTTGCAATTTATATATTACATTTTATCTATCAATATAAACTTAAAAAACATATAGTTTGGTTCGTATAAAACATGTAAAAATGTTTTGGTTGTTTAGAATAAAGTTATTAAAGTATAATTTTAAGTTTTAATATTTTACAATTTCATTTTTAATGCATAATAAAAAACAAAATCTACTCAAATGAACAATTTTTAACATAAAAAGTAAGCATAAAATCAAATCAAGTTTATTAAATCATTATTTTTATACATTTGCTAAGTTTATTTTTTTGCAATTTGAACAGGAAACTAGATCAAGAAAATAATGAAAAGCATTTCCTTCTCTGGCGGAAGTAAAAGTATTCCGCTGAAAAGAACAAACTAGGTAATAATTCACTTTCCGCTCTATTTATGTCCGGAAATAGAACACAAAGTTTATATGAAAAATTATTTGAGTCTTTAAGAACTTTGGGAAACTTTTTCATCAATGTTTTCACTGGATAATTTTGCTTTCAAGAATTTATTTCTCCAGAAAAAATATTTTCTAACAATTATAATATCATTGCAATCAAATAATTTTACTATGTTTATAATATACTAAAGTTTTATGTATGGATAAATTTATTGCATTACTTGCTACCAAATTTAGACGCATGTAAATATAATCATGAATAAACCATTTTGGACTGCATTTGTATTTACTTTATATATAAATTACAATTATAAATATAGTATTGTGCCATTTGCATTCATTTAAATAGATTTAATAAGATTTATGTAACGAGTTTTTTTGAATTTTTAATATTAAATACTTCAGGAATTTCAAAATAAATAATTTACGATCATTAAAATATCTATGCGATTATATTCATTAAATAAAAAAAAATATTAACAAACTTTATTCTATAAACTATGGTCTAATAAAAATAGTTATTTTTACAAAAATTACTATAGTATCAGGTTAAAGTTTATTTAAAATTAAAATGTATAGTAAAATGTATATACATAATATAATAAAATGTGATCACCCATCAAAGGCAAAATTACTATTATAAAATAATTAATATTTACTGTCCTAAATCACTTAAATGCTTAAAAGAGCCATTTCTGTTTGACTATCATCTTGTTTGATAGCTTTTTGTTAGTAAAACACTTTAAATTAAATGATTTTTAATTTTCTACAATTCCTAAACAAAATATATTTCATTTTAAGAAGAAATTAACTATATATATAATAAAGTTCACTAATAATAGAGTGAATTGACTGCATGTATCCATTTTGGTTTTAATGTTGTAGGGTCAAGTGTATAACAACAGATTGAAAGTAACAATTAAAATTTTTCCTTGAATATTGTTTTACAATTTTTCTTTTTACGTAATTGTAAACATAGCTCTTTATAATACATTTAACATGTTTAAATAAAGGACCATTTATTATTTCTGTCTGACAAAAATAATTTTTATTGCTTAACTTATCAATACAATTAGTTTGAGTGGTTTATTGTTTCCATTTATTTGCTTTGACAGGATATTCATCATTTTACTTCATTATTGAGCCAAGACTTATGCTTATTAATTACAAAAGTGGCTACATCAATATTATGATTGATTTAGACATGATGGAAATAAAGACTTTATTGTGACTGACAGCGTGTTTGAGATTGAGGATGACAAGGTGGTATTCATGAATTTACGTTTTTGTTAATGCGTATAGATTTTCCTCTTGTAAAAAGGCTGTTAATTTTGAAATTTATTTTGTCAATGCAATTAATGGAAAGACCTTCATACCTTATACTTATATACTGATTTTTATATATTTCTTAAATTGTTACTACAATTAGAAAAATTACGAATCAATTTTATTAATTTTTCAAGTATTAATATTTGGGGATTACATTTTTCAATAAAAAATAGTAACATAAATTTTAGGTTGAAATGTATAGTTCTTAGTCATATATCTTTACTTTTTTTCCTACTAAACTTATTGTCTTATTGTAAAAATACAATTTACATTATTTTATAACTCAAATTTAAATACATTAAATCAAATAGTTAATATATATATATATATATATATATATATATATATATATATATATATATATATATATATATATATATATATATATATATATATATATATATATATATATATATATATATATAAAATATACATATTTAATTAAATTAGAAAGTTTTCCTCAGTATCATTCAATGATAAATTTATGAAAGAAGAAAACAAAGGTCTTGTAGAAAAAATATATAAGTATATATTTCTGTTTGAAGTTACTATTGATAGATTAATTATTTTAACTATTGAAATGTTTCTCATACAATTATGACTTAAAGTAAGAAATTAAAATAATTTGCTGATAATATGAATGTCAATAAATTATACTCAACCATATGAAATTTATTAACAATATTGTTTTCAAAATCCATCATTTACAACACCTGATTAGTAAAGAAATTTCATTCAGAAATTTATCAATAGTTTAACCTTTTATACTAAAATAAACAAAAAGCAATTTTTATTATCAGTTTTAAGAAAAGAAATTAAATTTACATTACGAAATTATCCAATATCTGAATAAATTATTCCTGATTGATTATTAGGAATATCACATATTTGTCAGAGCTTGAAATGTTTTTACATAAAAAGTAACACAGTCTCATTTTTATATAATCTCAAATTTATTTTAGAATCATTTTGTTGTTATTTATAATTGTAACAATCTTTATAGTATATTTCAGTTCATATTTGAATCCTCACTAGAAACAATTTTAACTTCTTATTATTTAAGCATTTTTCTCATATTTGCTTATATTCCTGTAACTTTAAAACATCATTTACATTGATTTCTTTTCTAATGGCTAAAAATCCAAACATTTTTCCCATTGATGGGAAATGTTTTGCCACTAAATACAATATAAATATGTTTTGTGTTCATCTGTAAATACAGAGTTAAGTATCTCCCAACGTTAATGATTTGACTCTCGTTCGTTTTTTTATAATGATGTAAGCATAGATGTATAATGATATACATTTGAGGGTGAAACTCATACTGAACGGGATTGGCTGAGACTTTTTTTCTCGTTGTGATGTTAAAATAAATAAGACATAATATACTTAGTAAAATAATAAGTATACAAATTTTTAAGGAATATACGTTTGTTTCCTGAGGAACATTTACTTGAACAAATAAATAAACTGTATGTTGTCTAATAAATGAAATGCAAATTACATACAACTATACATCTCAGTGAATTCAAAATTTTTACATTTATAGTATTATGAGGCTTATATTAATAAATCGTTTATTCATTTGTGCTTACTTCATTTCATAATACTACCAATACAAAAATATTTCTATTAAGATAATATAGTTTAATAAAATTATGAACAAAGTTGCGTCATGAAAATGCATATAACACGTGCTAGTCTTGAGAATATAATATGTATATATATATTATATTCTCAAGATCATTGTGTATATATATATATATATATATATATATATATATATATATATATATATATGATAAGACAACGATAAGACAACATGTAAGCAATTCTCTATTATTTATCTAACGAATTGTTTAATAAAATGACTTTTATTAGTTTTATTAATGTTCAAATTATGTGAAGTTTTCCAGAAATATTTCAGTGTTTTTCAGATTTTTAGCGAAATTATTCTGACATGAGAGAAACAGAGAACAAATTTAGAAACATTTTAATTAATTTAAGTTATTAAAGTAAGTTTGTAAAAAGAGCGTGGAATCCTTTTATAACTCATTTCGGATTTTTAAAAGTATTTAAGCAATATTCTAATTTTTTCTGTATTTATATTGTTTCTTTTGGTATCACATTTGTTCATTGCTGAAGGCATGCTGAAACAATTTACAAAGGTTTCCGTTAAAACAACTAACACTGCTTAATTAACGTGAATATATAGTAATTTAAAATGGCAATTATATATTGCTTCCTCAATAAAAATGTTAAATAAACTAGAATGCCAAGTGTTAATACTTTGAAAATTAAGAAATGTTTTAAAGATATGAATTTAATATTTTTGACATACAGGTTATTAAATCTCAATGAAATTCAGTTGCATAAGTTAGAAATTTTTTAAATAAAAATTACCATATGTATTAGCAAACTGATTTTAAAAAGCATGATCATTCCTAAATTTTATTTCATATTATAATATAAACATATTTATTCCTAATTTAATTCTTGAGTGTTAAATGTTTTCTTTATGTTTCAAAAATGGCTTATGTCATTCATGCTGTAAAATATTTTTTAAAACAAAGATTAAGATTTCGTCAAATTTAGTCTTCTAATATGTTCAATATATTTAAGAAAATATCAAATTATAAAAATTTGTTAAAATGAGAGAATTAAAAAAAATACGCAATTTTAATTAGCAAATAGCAAAGTTTACTATCTGTACAATATACTATAAATAAAATATAAAAATGAACACACTTTTTTATTCGTGCATATTAAAATTACATTTAATTTAAGCATCAGCAGAAATTTCAAGTAAACAGATGCGAGATTTTGACTTTAATGTATTTAAATTCATTGTTTTATTTTTGAGTTTTGTTAATTTTACTATTTATACAATAGAAATATTGAAAATCAGTTACCATTGATATAGTAAGAGATTACGGATATTGATATCAAAATAAAAAAATTAAAAATAAAAGAATAAAATTGAATTTTTAGCAATAAAATATTTATT
Source organism: Latrodectus hesperus (assembly GCA_037975125.1). Taxonomy (NCBI): domain Eukaryota; kingdom Metazoa; phylum Arthropoda; class Arachnida; order Araneae; family Theridiidae; genus Latrodectus; species Latrodectus hesperus. The sequence continues at coordinate 16,423,662 of CM075858.1, read as the reverse complement.
TTTTTTAAATGTTTCTCTTTATGTGATATTACTGCGTAAATTTTGATTTTCCAAAGAATACAGTATTGTTTGTTAGTTTATTGCGTTTGGTTTTATCAAATTAAATAGTTTGCATTCTCTTAGATTTTAGCATTAGTAAATGCAAATAGAATGTTATGCAATATGTAAACAATTTAAAGAAAAATTTACGATTGATATATAATTATTAGGGATAAATAGAAAATGAATAATTTTTATTAACTGAGATAATTTTATGAAAAAATGTAAACTCTGCGTTGGAAACAAAATAGATGTTAATTAAAAGTAATTTCATGTTAATCATGGAACCAAAAATTCTAACTTCCCATTACATGCATCTTAATTATTTTCGACACGGCACGAACTTTTTCTTCTCCTCCTTAACCTTTTCATTGATGGTTGCAGAGAAAAATTAAACATTATAATTTATTCATTAAGAAGTTGCGAATTAATCGTTGATAATTTCTTGAAGTTATTCAGTGAATTCGTATATTCAAGGAATTTGTTTTTTAAGCAATACGTGAATAGTTTTGGAAACATTGCTGAGCGCCAAGAATTTTACAATTTGCTGTAATTTATACGAAACAGCAAAAAATGTTAGAGGAAATAGAAATATATTGAAGAAATGGACGAGTATTCTGTTTATTTTTACAATACTCAGTTTTAATACTCTTAAAATTAATATAACTGACTTTTTAAATATTCCATATTTATTGAGAGTTTGTTTTCTTTTCGATTGGTAATGAAGTAGATTAAGTAAGGATGATATATAAAAAACTTTAATATTTTCTTTTTTGCTAAGATAATTCACATGTTAAATCCAATAAAAATTATTTTTTATTAAAATCTTCTTAATTTTTCTCTTTTCATTTAAAAAATTATGAGTTCAAATTTTCAATAAAATTGAAAAATAAAAATGCATTGACGTTTCCATTCTATCATTAATTGTTTTAAATATAGTTAAATACAAGGTTTTTTATAAACTTGTTATGTTTCCCTTTATAGTTGTTTAGTATTTGGATATTAATATATCTTGTTTTATATCATTGAAGAGACACACTCATGTATAATTATAAAAAAAATAATTCATTAAATGAGACTACCACAACTAATGAATCATATAAAGTGCTGACAAAATTTATTATCAGTGAATCAATTTATCTAAATTCATTTATGCGTTTTTGCACGTTTATTAATTTAAAAATAAAACTAACTGTAAAGATGTAGCAATAATTTTATTTAATTTTACTTGCATTTTGTTTCGTTGCTACCAGTTCCTTTAGAATATTTCAAAAAATAGTTTTCTGCCCAACTTGCCTAGTGGTCAGCATGTCTGACTGTGAATAGGCAGGTCCTGGGTTTGAATACCGCTTCGGGCATTGATGTACTTTCTCTCTCTATCTATCCTGTCTTTGACCATTCCTTGTATGAATGGAAATGGATCCCTATAATCGGGTACCAATGCAATGTGTGAACTGGGGAAGACGGACTCCACACCAAAATATGGTTCAGTTGAAAAAGTAGAGCAGCGCACCCCCTAATGCTAGCCTAGCTGGGACACGACAAAAACAACAACAATAATAAATAGTTTAAAATTCATTTACTGAATTTTTCAACTTGTCCTAAGCTGAATACACATTTTTGTTACTGCCTACATGCTTTTCTTATAACTCAAGAAACGCCTGATAGTTTCTTTCTGTGCAGGGAAAATTCAGATATGTATGTATATATATATAGACATACATATACATTTATATACATATAAAGTGACAGTGTTTGGAGCACCTTGTAGCACGATCTAATAGCTGGAATGGCACCAAACTTGGTATTCAGAATAATCAAGACACGGAAAATGATTCCGTGAAAAAAAGTTTAGTTCCAAAAATCGTCACTAAGTCATTTTGTGGCGCTTTACAATGTATAAAATGTATGAAAAGAAAAATACTGACACATACAATCGTAAAATTTAATTATAAATCTTTATTTATTACATTAACTTTCCCCGATGAGGAATTAGACCACATTCCATGTGAGCTCCGTTCTCAGAAATAACACCGTGCATTCTGCGTACAACATTCCCCACAGCCGAATGTAATATGTCACGAGGAATATTCCGCACTGTCTTTGTTATGTTGTTCTTTAGAATAGGCAAATTTGGTACTCCACCAACATAAACTCATGTTCCGGTAACGTGAGAGGTATGGCCACAGGAGCTCGTTTACTTCAGCTGAGATTATTTGTTGGATCTGTCTACTACTTGCTTTTATATCACCTATTACAGGTAATCTCATCGAACAATATTTGCATTTTGCTTTGATACCTGTGTTTTATGCTAATTCTCGCTATTGGTAACTACAACAGCTCCACAAACTGTCCTAGCAGGGATTTTTGAACTAAAACATTTATACGGAATTTTTTCCCATGTCTTGATCAGTCTAAATACCAAGTTTGGTGTCATTTCGGCTATTAGATCGCGCTACAGGACGATCCAAACACTGTCACTTTAAAAAAGATCACCCTGTATATATATATATATGTATATATATATATATATATATATATATATATATATATATATATATATATATATATATATATATATATATATATATATATATATATATATATATATATATATATATATATATATATATATATATATTGCACTATACAAACGTTTTTGTGCCTTATTCCAGAAATTTATTTATCACATCGAACAGGCATAGTTTTGAAATCAAAGTTTGAATTTTGATTTACATTGTAGTGGAAGCTGTAGAGTACGGTAAATAGCCACCATGAAAATATGATTTGCATTTGCTAATTTGACATGTTGCAACAATTATTAGTTTTGAGAAACATCTTAACAATCTAAAATGGTAAATAATTATATAAAACAATCTTATGAAAATTTTTCAAGCAATGCATTACAAATGTTGAATAATTGCACACATTTTTGAACGAGATTCTTAAGTTTGTGTGTGTTAATTATTATATTATATATACAACCACACATACGTATGCATGTTAGCCATAGGATATTTGTGTGCAATGTATAAGTATGCTTATACCATAAGAATTTAATAAAAATTAACATATAATAAAACTAAATTGATAGTTTTTCAATTTAAACACAAAGAAAGCATTTTCTAATGCTAATTTGGAATGCTGCCAACCACATGATATTGGCTTGTGGTAAAATATCCTCATGAATCCAGAGGCGATAAATCTCTATGACAATTCTTTATATCTACTTCTTTATTTTGGCAGACGGCTTTAAAAAACAAAAACTTACTTTTTGAAGTTTATGGCTTAGTTTAAAAAAATTGTAAGGAATTAGTAAAATATGCCTTTAATTTTTTTAACTCCTTTATTTAACCCAATTTGCTTAAACACACTTTGTTTTAATCCACTTTGTACAAGTAATGTTAAAATTGCAACAAAGTAGGTTTGTCCTATTATTTAAGCCTATGCTTTGCATTTTAAACCCATTTGGTTTTCAAAATTTTTTTTTTATATTCTATGCATTTTATGTAAATTGTGAAATTTTATATAAAAATTATTCAATACTTTATCAGACATAGTTGTGATAAAATCTTTAAATATTTAGTTTATAAAAAACATTTTTGACTTTGTGATGAAATGGTTGATATTAAATAGTACCATATAAATGCATAAATTTAAAATATTCTCTTGGGATGCGAAATGAAAAAAAAATTACAAACTTTAGAAATATCAGGTGTACAATGAAAATAATAATAGAGCTTGTATTCGGGAATCATATATCTTCAACCAGAATATGATTAACTACTGCTATTTTTGTTGCATTATTTATGCATCCTAGTAATTATAGGATATTTTAAGACACAAAACATGCATAATTTTATATTGTTGATATTTTCTGTACATATTAAGAATTTGTCAATACGCTTATTTAAATTTTAGATGGTTAAATAATGAGAGATGGGTATTGGGTATTTGCCTCTTGTCTGCACATATGTTCGTGTGGATGTTTGGCGTATTTTGAATAGGTGAATGTTGCTCTTTTTCAGACAAATCCCTTCAGGAAGGCAATTTATGCGGTGGATCTTGAAGAAAACCTTACAATGGATTAGTGTTGTTAGGTTGTTTACTATGTGGTGGGAAAGGTGTAAGTATGTATTTCTTTCTATTAAGACTGTTTTATTTTTAAATCAAAATATCTTTATGGAAGCGATTCTCTGTGAGTTACATTTTTTAAAAATAACTCTGAGTATTTAGAATATATAACATAATTCTGAATCAAAACGAAACATTTCTGCAAGAGGCAAGCAAAAAGAAGAATACGCCTCATACTTCATCATCTTACCTTTCAGAAGTTTGATAGGTCAGTGAATCTTTGTTACTAAAACTCATCACATTTTGTAGGAAAAATACTTTTTATGGCTATGATCATTTGCTACGTTCTTGAAATAATTTACTCAAGAAATATAACGCTTTTGAATGCGATACTTCCACATCACTATATTAGATGCGTAACAGTATCCATTTACCAGCACTAATATATATTTTGCAAGTGTCTGAACGATATTCGCTTATTTTTCTGTACTAGCCCATTGAATAACAATTCTGCACAATTCCCTTTTCAGGACTAATAACATAATATCTTAAGATCTTTCAGATCACATATACGCAGATAGTCAGGACAAAAATTACTCTCTAAAATTTTCAATTCATAAATTTTTAAGTACCTGTAATATATATGCATCTATTTTCAGCCATTAATTGATTTATGAAAACTATAAAAACCATACATATATATATATATATATATATATATATATATATATATATATATATATATATATATATATATATATATATATATATATATATATATATATATACATCTGTTTCGCATCAGTAAATTGTTTTCTATATATACAATCACTTTAACCATTCATACTTATTTCTGTTTTACTCGTGTTTAGGAATATATTATTTCTAATGAATTGGGTTAAAATGAATATGAATTACTTACTGGTAAGCATTATGGAATAATTTACAAAAAATGAAAATAACCAATAACTTGGTTTTATTTTATTTAATTCAATTTAATCGCATTAGCATCTTTCATTTTTACATACTTAAACATATTTAGTTTTCTTGATATTCTAAAAAGTACTATACCTGTTTCACATTAGTAAAGTGTTTTCTAAAACAGATACTTTTATGGAATATTTTCGGCTCGAAACACATTCTCATCAGACATTTTTTCACGTGTTATGAATTTATTTTTAAATTGTTTCAAAACTGTAGTTTGAATTTAATTTACAATTGTTATTTACAAAGTTTATAATTTAAGATTATTAACTAAGAGTTCTTGATAAATGAAACCAACCTATCCCACAAATCAATATTTCAAAATAAAAAAATAGGAAACAAATTGTGTCTTCTTTGAATACTGATAAATCTAGTTCAAGTAACAAATACAATTTCAAAGGCAGCATTGTTGAACAAAACTTGGAAAATATTATGATTAAAGAAATGTCAATTTTTAAGTCCAATTATGAATAACACCTATATATATATACGTATATATATATATATATATATATATATATGTATGTATATATATATATATATATATATATATATATATATATATATATATATATATATATATATATATATATATATATATATATATATATATATATATATATATATATATATATATATATATATATATATATATATATATATATATATATACATATATACATATATATATTGTATTTAACTTTGATATTAATAATCAGTTTTTGCTTTCTTTTTCATAGATGAAAATACCTGCTGATTTTATTAAAAATATTATTAACTGCACAAACATCTACAATGATAATTTGTTCTTATTTAAAAAAATTAATATAATTTTTTTAAATATTATATATGTTGATATCATAATTAATAAATTAGTTACAAAACATTGTTACTTCAAAATTTAAACTTATTATCAAACATCAGCAGTGTCTTCATACGTTTCTTGGAGCGGAAATGATATGAGATATAAATTTTATGTCATTTGATTTTAGAGCTACATATCATTTACGGTTCAGATATCACAAAATAAAAACACTCTTGACAGAAGCATGGAATGTTACATTAGGCTAGAATACGAATGTAACAGATAAACTTAGATTTTTTACTTTTTTATGAAGACATCTTTTCTGTTCAGATTCATGGCGATGAACTTTTTGGATGTCTTCCAGAATGATCGATTACAAATAATGTTATTCTGTGAACTGCGTCTTTTTCTCTTTGTAACGCTTTTAATGTATGATGTTCTACATGCATAAGTATCTTTTTCATGCTAATGGAAATGTGCTATTTTGTTAAAAAGATTCATCAGATAATATCAAGATTTTTCGTTATTCTTATGTCTTGAAAAAAATAATTAAAATATATCATATTATTTTCTAACAAATTTCTCATTATGTGCAGTTACTATTTCCTTCAATAGAAAACTCAAATTAAGTAAACAAATTAATGTTTAATTTATATCTGCGTACAAGAGACATCATTTGTTGAAAACAACATTTTTGAAATATATCATTTGAAAATTGCACAGAATATTTTTTATCAAATTTGAATTTTTGTTTAAGATAAAATAAATATTTTATAAGAAATGAATTTGGTGAAATTTGTATGAAGAAATATTTCGTTGCTTAATTCAGTTCTTTTCAAATATTATATGAATACACATTTGGTATAAATTTATTTTTAAAAATAACTATTACTCACATAAAAATGATGTCCATTATTTCTCGTAAATATATATCAGATAAAATATTATGCAAAAAATTTCTCTACACATATTTCTAACAGTAAAACTTTAATAAAAATGTTAAACATCTATATGTAAAGTATTTGTCATTTTTAAATACGCTGTATAGTGAAATTTTTTAAATAAATCACAAATAAAACTCCAAAGAAAAATTAAACAGTTTGTTCATTTCATGCAGCTATTATTTTTTGTTTCAATAGTTCTTTTCACATAAACTAGCTTTCTGATATATATGCTTTCACTTTAGAATATAGATTGACTTAATCCACATTAGATCTGAATATTTCTTGAACTGCCACAATGGTTTCACATAAACATAAGGGATTTTAGCACTTTCCTCTTCTGTTTCATTTTCATAGTTTGTGTTGTTTCGATTGTTTTATGCTTTATGAAGTGTTAATGGTATTTATAAATTTTGTATTTGCTTTTAATTTGTCAAATAATTCATCCATTTTAATGACAACATTTCTTCCTATATCATTTTGAACAACAACTGCTTTTGATTTTATTTGGCCTGGTATGCTGTTAATTTTAGCATCTAATGAAGGCTAATAAATAGCATGTTTCTCTTAAGAAAATAACAAATTCACACAAAGGTTTAGCAGAAAATTGATCATAAATAACACATGTCTTTCTGATAATGTTATGTGTAGCACCTGTATTTTTACAGAGTGGGCAGTTTAAGCTAATTTATATGTAATTTCATCATTATTTAATGCACTATTTGATCTGAATATGGCATTATATAGATCATACTTTCATTTGTTTTTAATTTCCGAAAATCGACATAAAAAATTATTTTCTGACCTTATTTTACAATTTGGTAAAATTTTGTGTATTAAATTCTAGATAACTTCTTTTATCAATAATATAGTCATGCCTCAATAAATTTGATTTGTATTTTGTTTTAATCAAGAAATGTTACATCCTTTTCATAAAGGTTCTTGCATGAAGTTTGTCATTTAAATTGGGCACGAAATTTTCTTAGAATTTCATTAAATACTTTGTTGTTTGAGCAATATGTCTGCTTATGGTATCCTTAATGACTATTCTTCCAAAATATTTTGTTTTATTAAAATAAAGTATCTTAATTTACTCTCAAATCTTAAGCTCTTTCAGTTACTTAAGAATTTTCTACTTATTCTTCAAGTCATATTATAAAAATAAATTGAAATTGTTTTCAAACACTTTTAAAGACTATCTAAAAATCAAGGAACATTTTCGTATTCATAATTAAAATATTTTAGAGTGATATAATCTTGAGAAATATTGGCTTATTTTCTTGAAAGTAAGTGTACTTATTCATTTCATTGAAAAGAGAACTGTTGATAAATCTCTTTGTTTTATTCTATATTCATTATCTTCCGCTGCAGTTTAAAAGGTAAACAAACAAACCAGATATAACTTTGTTTCAGTTAAAAGAGGTTAAATTTTCTGGCTTCCTTTAAACTGCAGGATTCAATAAGTTATATTCATTATCTTCAAGAAATGATACAAGGAAACCAAATAAGATATCCATACATTTTCAGACTTCTAAAATAATCGAAACATCACAGATTGGAGATTAACAGTCGGAAAGATAAACAAATTTTACCAACTGCTCTTTAAACTTACCAACCAATGCATTTAGCAATCAATCTCTTGGGACAATTTAATTAAATTAGACCATTGTATATAATTCAGTTAAAGTGAACCGTTGAACATTTTATTAATAATTTCACAATGAAGATAATTTGTAACAGCTAATTTATTTTACTGACAAACAACGCATGATTCGTCAACTCTTATTTCAAAGATATATTTTTGTTTTCTGCTCAGTTTTTAATAACTTCTTATACATTTGGTAGATATAATAAAGTTGTTTTTCATTGAGTTTTAATGATTTTACAGTGAAGATCACTATAAAAAATATTTTTACTTATATTGAAATAACATGTTTCTTATTAACAAATGTTTTCATTAACAATAATAAAAGTTTCAAAAATGTAAATTAGTAATTATGTCCAGACATATGTAAATTGTTTATAAGTGAGTGCTGAAAAGATTTCTTGGTATTCAAAACCAACAGCTAATAGTTTATCACCAGAAGGTAATCAAAATTTGAATAATAATGTTTAAAAATTAATTTATAATGTATGTGTTATTTTTTTCGTATATATAATTATTAGATAACTAAACTCACACAAACCCACATTCAATTTAGATTCAGTTTAACTATATATAAAATATCAATTTTAAATATTGTAGTTTCTCATGAAAATTTTAAATCTGTTTACTTTAAATTATTTTAATAGATTTTACATGTGTAAGAGATATAATCTGTATTACTGGATTACTTTAAATAATTTATTTAATAATTACTTTAAGTATTTCTTTATATAGCTAGAGGAAACTACACTTAAACACGTCTCCCGTGGTCTTCAAACTTACGTTAACAACAAGCGTCTTTGTATATGAGTAGTTAAAACACAATACCTAACTACACATAATTTAACAGTTCCTCATTTCTTTTTCAGGAGAGAGAAATGCATATTAATATCTTTTTTCCCTTATTTATGAACCTCTTAAAGTCATAATCATTTCTTCTGGTAGCCTAAACTTAATCCTTGAATCTCCACGTTGACAGAAATTTATTCGTCTTGAAAGTATTCAAGCTTAACATCATCACATTTGCTTTATTTTTATCTCTGATTTCTTAATTTATTTTTATGTATTTTTTACAAAACCAGAATTATTAAAAAATACATTTTACGATAAAATGAAAGATTTTAATTTTTTACTCATGTTTTTATTCAAGCAATGATACAAATATAAAAAAATAAATACTTAAGAGTATTTAAATCACTATTAGAATACAATTCTTATTATGTAAATTACAATTTTTATCTTCTTTTTGTTAAAAAATATACGTATAGATTTCATATTATACGAAATCCATGCAGGGCATTATGCAAAAATTAATTAGAAATTTTAGGAATTCATTTTTTCATAATGAATAAGAATTTATGTATATAGTTGATCATTTATTAGAATTTACATAGTTTATTCAAATTATAGAACACCTATAAATGTGTTCATGAGTACTTATTATTTTGTTTTCAAACATGATTTAAATATTTTCAATGTAATACGTAACAAAACTATACTATGTCATGCATTGTAAATAATTGTCACGAGTTTCGCTAATATTGTCATAAATGACAAAATAAAATATTATATTTTTCAAATTATAGTAACCATATTAAAAACCAAATAATTTAAAACAAAATGTTTATTTCGAATATCATGGCAAAAATAAAAACATAATTGGTGATCAGGAACTTTTCTTTTATGAGGGATTATAAACTGGGTTTTAACAGCTTATAAATTAGACTACTTGTTTTTATGTAAAATTTTTGTTGTTGTCGTGTGCCAGCCAGGCTTGCAATATGGGGTGTGCTACTTCTCTTTTCCAACTAAACCATATTTGGTGTGGAATCCGACTTCCTCAGTACATACATGCTATAAGTACCCGTTTATAGGGTAGGCAACCAATCACTCCACATTAATCACCCCAAGGAAAGGACAAAGAGAGAGGAAGTACATCCATGCCCGAACCAGGATTCGAATCCAGGACCTCCCTTTCGCAGTCAGACACGCTGACCACTAGACAAGTTGGGCGGCATGCAAAATTGCTTAATGTGTTCAAAAGTAATATTTATTTCCAAGATAACAACAATATCAAAGTTATTGCAAAAACTAATTTCAATATTATCAATTAAATCCTTTTCTTAAGCAGAAGATACAATAAAATTATCAAATTGTTATGACAATCTTCAATAAATGTGTGTAACTCTTATTAATTAATGGCTTTTAATATTTTTCCATATAATGAATACAACATTAAGGAAGTTATTATGAATGTAAGTTTTATATTTTCTCAGAGTTGGAGTGTACTATAAGGCAAATATAAAATGTTTCGCTCTCTATATTTATTAATATTACTTTTCAAACAAAATTTAATAATATTTTATAATTATAAAAAGGCTTATATTTATTTCAATGAAATTGTAAGAACAGAAATTAAAATCTAAATTCTTGTACTTATTATTTCATTGAAATAACATTTAATCTTGTTATATTAAAAAACATCATTTTAAGAAGTCAGTGACATAGTGGTAGCGCTTTCGAGAATCCAAATCACATGGATGAGGTTCGATACTCACGCTGAACATGGTCGTCCAAGGATTTCATCCTTTCAGTGGGTGAATAAACTGAGTGCCGAACATGCTTGGTAATAAAACACTGGTAATTATGATTTAGGCTTATCACCTAACCAGAACATATGCTTCTTACCCTAGTGTTCTTGGTCAGGAAAGATTTTACATATTAAAAACTTTTATTTTTTTAAACATATATTTATTTCGTCTTATTAATGGTAAAAAAAAATCAATCTTCTTTTAAAAGTAAATTTGAAATAGAATGCTACATTTTACACAACTTAATTTAGAAAAGATTACACTTTTCGTAATGTAAATTATTTTTGAAAAATTATGTTAAATGACACGGTTGCATTATTTTTAAGCTTCGTTTTTAACAATTTATTTAGTATTGAAAACATTTCTAGATATTTTACATATAATTATAATAATATAATATTTTACAAATATAAATTACGTGATTTTTAAATTAACATTACTAAAATTTAAAATTTTAATAAACCCCCATACGCAGGAGCTTTTATTTAGAACTTTTATTCATTCTTCTTAAAATATTTATTTATTCTAATTCTCAACAATAGCTAAAATACATTGAATAAAAATTAAAAACTAAGTGTAAGAATATGAATACATTTCTTCATTCGAAAGGAAATATACTATTCAAAATAAAATATTCTACTTAAATGGATATAAAGAAAATTTGAAAACATGTGATAGAGATTTAGATTCCATTTTAAGGAACGTCACGTTTTTAAATTACATTATAACACGCAACACAGACACAAGCAAACAAAACTTGGTCTTTATGTGTTACCAATGAAATATGAAATAAAGAAAACCAGTTTCGGAATTTCTTTTTAGAAAAATCATAGTTTCAATATTTGATGATTTATATTTTCCATGAATTTATGTAAGAACATATCTCTTCTCATTAATATAATATGTTCATCATTATTGAAGTTTTACTGTGTTTGAACTGAAATTTTAAAATGGTTATTTTTTAAATTCTAAATATCAGACTTGAAAGAAATTAAATCATCTTAATTTTAATAAAAGAATAAGTTTTCCAATGAAAATAGGCGTAATAATTTAAGTAGGTTTTTGCAGAAGGAATTAAAATTGAAATAAATTAATAGTATAAATACTGTATCATTTGGTTAAAAAAATATTAAATTTGCCCTCCTCTAGCATTTGAGATGTAAATATGTTTTGATTTTTTCTTTGGGGGGAATTTTACACTTAGAAATATTTAAGCAATCAATAGTTTTATTCTGTTTCATTGTACAACTTTTTGCTGATTTAAATTTATAAGAGTGTTTATGGCAATTGATCAAATTGAAAATAATAACTAAAGAGATCCATATTTTTAAAAATATGATTTGTTCTTAATTTATTCTATTTTGAGATAAAACTTGAAACCAATTATTAATTATTCCACATAAGATTTTCAGCAGATGACTGTTATACACTTGTTTTCAGCAGATGATTATTAACACTTTGTAGATTTATATTTAAATCATTTAAGTGATAGCACATAAATCAGTGAAAAATATAACTTTGCTAGCCATTCTACATCCAATAATTGATTGTATTGGTCAATAATGTTCACATTATTTATAGAAATAATCTTATTTCCTCCAAACAATCTACAAATTTTTGCAAAACATTTCCGTGGCTTAAACAAACTTTCATTATTGTATAAAAGTAAGTAAAGTAAGTAAAATAAATTTCAAAGACGTCATATTATATAAATACTTAATAACAATATTAACTTAAACATTCCCAGCTGTTAAACTGTAATTTTAATTATAATATGAGAATATAAATATTTCAACCAGCTATAGGAACTCTCCACAATAAGATCCGGATATTAAGTTTTCAAGATAAATTGGAACCAAACGAACCATTTCATGCTTTTTTGAACAATAATAAAGTCAGGAAATGCTCACTATTTCATTTTGGTACATAAATACGGATCACTTAACGCCAAATGTTCTGACGTCCATAGAATCCATCATTCAGCACGGATCATTAGACGTACTTTTAAATTCAGATAAATCCAAAATGAACAAGGAACAAATTTACTATAGCAACACAAAATAGTTGATTCAAAAGAGTTGATTTCATTAATGCTTAATTTTGTTTAATTTAGATTTATACTTATAAATAACGGAATGAATTTCAAATAAAATTTTTATCACAGTAGTAAAGCAAATAAAATATTTATCTTAAAAAATTAATATAAATTACGTAAAATAATGTATTTCTTTATGCAATGATGTATTTTACGATAAAAATTGACATTAAAATTTTTGTATACGTAAATATATTAAGATATTAGTTAATACCCTTTATATGAATGAAAGTGTTAGGATTGAAAATGAAATAAATTCAGATTTAGAAAATGCTAGTTTATTTTTAAATGTGAAGAGCAGAAACAATCTCTTTCTAACATTAAGATTGATTTATTTGACAGTTTAAATTACATAATTCCTTGAAATGATCTTTACAATTTTTATTTAGTTTTAATTATGAATAATTAAACTAACATTAATTCATTTCATTAAATTAATTTTAAGTGTTAAAAGACATTATAATTTGAGAAAAAGAAGAATTTATACTAAAGTTTCTTAAAATTTGTAGTATTTTTATCAATACCATTTATATATTCTTTCATATTCTTAAAAATAAATAAGCAAATTGAAAATTTGTAATTTTCAAAGACAACTTCTGATTCTAAAATCATTTTAAGCATTTTATGTTTTTATATTTTATTTTAGTTTTTCTCTTATAAATTATAATGCTGCTTTTTAGTCAAGAAACCTGTTCATGAAATTCAAATAAATGCTGAATAAAAATACTGCAAAATGCATATCAAATAAAAGGAAATTTTAAGCCTCATTTCAATATAATACTGATATTTGCGTAATTTATGTTGTTACTAATTTCGGAATTATCTAGCAGACCCAGCAATTTCCATTAAATCGGAATATATTTAGAAAAATGAGTAGCTTTAATTCACACTAACGTCTAGGCCACCAAAGGGAGAAGTCTGACTTACACCTGAGCAACAGTCACTTTTAGCCGGGCATAATGAAATAATCTTCACGCTTAAGGTGGTCCTAGCAGGAGTAAAGTACCGACGTACTTCACTCATTTATTGCGTAATTTACACTCGCGTCCATAAATTAAGGATAATGCAAGTTCAGGCAAAGAAAGAGACAGAAGCAAAACAAATGTGAATTGTTTGTAAAGTCTATTTACTAAACAAAAGGTAAAGAGCAAAAAAGATGCAAAATGTTTACATTAATGAAAAATGCAATTTTTAATCCCTGGAGCAAATTTCAAATAAGAACCAATTTACAAAAACCAATATAACATGATTTGTATGATGGTTAATACATAGTGTGCCCCCTAGACCATGCAATACATGCCATATTACGCCTAGGCATGCTAAGTATCAAATTATTGATCTGAACTTGGGAAATATTACACCACTCTTTAAGCAATGATCTCTAAAGTACCGGTAGACATGTGGGAGGGTGTTGATGAGCTGCAATTCATTGGCCAAGCATTTGTTCTATTGGACTCAATTCCGGTGAGTATGCTGGCCAGACAATACGGGTGATATCCTCCGATTGAAGCCTATCGTTTACCCTGTTTGCACGCTGAGAACGGGCATTGTCATCCATAAACAGAAAATCTACACCCATGGTGCCCCGAAACAAAAGTAAATGTTGCTCCAGAATGACATCCCAATAGATGTGGCCTGTCACGGTTACATTCTGAACATGGAGGTTAGTTCTGGAACCCAGAATAATTCCTCTTCAAACGAAAAATCCTGAATCACCGTAACGGTGTCGTTCAATGATGTTCTCTTGGAGGTAACGGGTACTTGGCTACCTCTATATGAAAGTCCAAAGAGAATCAGACTGAAAGCTTAACCTGGACTCGTTGGAAAACATCACACAAGACCACTGTTGTGGTGTTCAGAATGCATGCTCTCTACTCCAGACTAATCACAGGCGACAGTGAGTTGCGGTAAGAGAAACATACCTGACAGGCCTACGAGCATATAGACTTATGTGTCTACCTTGAAACTCTCGTATCTTTTGTTGAAGAAAGCTGACGAGACAAATCTGATGCTGTGCTCCGTCTGTTTTTTTCACAGTAACTGCCAAATATCAAGCTTTATTTGCGTTGTAACTCCGGGGCGACCTGTGCTGTAACGTCTACTTACATTACCATCCTCTTGGAACCATTGCCAAATCCTGTAGATGACACTCTGTGCGATTCCATGTTCCTCGGACATTTCCAGCTGGTGACGTCCATATTCCAGACGGCCGATAATTCTACCAACTAAAACATCCTCCAAATGCTTCCTTTGGGCCATAACTATGCCGTTATTGCACTGAAAGACTTTCAAAGTGCTTGTGTAAAACTTTACTTCTTTGCAACCATTTCTTATATATCCCTCTTTTACACTCTCCTCATTGTGACGTACTATCGGCGCCATCTTTTAGTTTCTTGTATTTTGCTTATTATTCTTCAAAATGTGTGAGATATTTCTACATTTGAAAGTTTTATTTTAGAGTTCAATTTCTGTGTGATTATGAATTATCTTTAATTTATGGACATGAGTGTATATATTAGCATTATTTTGAGATGAACTTAATTATGTGGTAGCAGCTTTTACAACATTTGTTTTATGGATTTTGTAAAATGATTCAAAAGAGGGACCTTGCAAAAACGAAATCAATCACTTTAACAATTTTCGCTCAATTTAGCTTTCTCAAACTGGATTTATTGTGAAGACATTATTAAACAAAGGGTAATATTATGTTTATTTCAAATTTTCATTGGAATTAATTTTGATCGGTATTCTATTTAAGGAGAACAATGCCCACCTCTGAACAGAAATCAAGATTGTATAATATAATGCTGTTGCTAACAAACTTTTTCAATTAAATAACATTTTCTTTCATTATCTCCGTATTCACGGTGTACACATACAACACAATTATTCATAGTTACAATTTTCTCATTCTTTAAGGTATTTTATGCTTTTCTTTCAAAAATGTTTCTATAATGGATGCTTTTGACACAACTTGAATAATTATGTTAATGACTTTATTTTGTTTCATTATTGAGTAATTTTTATTAAAGAAGAAAAATACAAAATGCAAAACATATGTGATTTGTTAAAACTTTTTGCATTCTATGTATACGACGCTAAAATCAAGGTATCATTAACTGCGTTTTTATTCAAAAAGTTACTTATTTAAATAAAAAAAATTATTGCATGATTCAAAATGACATTAATGTAACCATTTTTATTAATCTGCAGACAAAGATATATGAAATACAAATTTCTATTTATGTATTTACTGATTTTTAATACAAAGAGTACATAAAATTAAAGCTGTAGCAAAAATCACAGAAATTGTTTATATTTTGCTAAAAAAATATGGTAACATTTCTGTATAATACAATCTTCTCTTCTGTATTTAAAAAAAGGTAAAATGTAAATAACACAGCGTTTTTTGTTACAAAATTTAAAAATGCTTATGACTTAAACGAAAAAATAGTTGACTATCTTACTTCATTATTCAAAATATTGAAGTTATTTTTCGCTGAAAAACCATATCAGTACATTTTGTTGAATATTGCTTAAAATGTAATTTACTCAAATATCTAACACGCTGGATGATACATAACGCAATTTATAATTTGATTTACACAGTTAGCAGTGACCTTCCCTCCTTCCAGTCTTCCTTGAGTTTTATATTTTAGAATATAAAAATTCTCTCCAATTCCCCTATTTTTTAACTTAGGAATATATACATACATTCTAGAAATGTGTGATGTTGTATAATAAGGAAATACTAAATACCTCAATGAAAACACAGATGCTTCTGCTTTATTCTTCTCTTCAATCTAGTTAATCTTTTAGAAACGGTATTAGTGGATTCACGGACAAAATATCAAAAACATTTTAAAATATAATGATGAGATACCTATTAGTTTTGTTTTAATTTATGTTGAATTGTTTAAAAATTTAAGGGTGTAGCATAAATTTAAATTGTTTTAAAAGTGTAGCGTGAAACATTCTGATCTAAGTTTATTCAGCAGTATTTCAAGAATTAAAGTCAAGCAAACTTTTAGATTCTGAAGTATCATCCTTTTATTCGGAGTAAAATTTACTTATTAATAATAACAGGCTTATTTCGTTTTGTTATATATTGAGGCAATCAGCCTATCAAGATTAAAGGGAAATGTTGACAAAAGAAAATTTGTTTTCTCGCATTATTCAAATTATTGTATTATTTTTGCAGTAGCATCTGATCTGGTATCTAAAAGGAACAAATGTTGAGGTTATACAAGTACAAAACTAAGTCTATTGATTTTTTCACGGGGTAAGTTTGTTACCTCTTCACACACACAAGATGGGAATAAATATTTCAAACAAAACCTGAGTTTTAAATACATTAATTTAAAGTAATTGGAAAACTGTTGTACTTAAAAGGAAAACGAAATCAATGTGTACATGTATGTACGAAAATATGATGTAGCCTATTTGTTATAAAATATAAATGAACATACATATGTTAAACCATTAAATACTAATGGTACCATTTCACATATTTACACAATTTTATTTAATTTCCTTTCCTTTTACTGTTATAAAATTACTACATTCATTATTTAACAATTCACTTATATATCCTTAGTTACAAAAAATCTGTTACAAAACATGTCTGTTAGTTACAAAAAATATCTTAAAATTATTTTTGTAAAAAGTTCTTAAAATAGCTTATCATCTAGTAGCAATTATTGTTGCTTAGTGAAAAACATTTAATTTGAAAAATACTTAGTAAATTTTATCTTAATGTTGCCTAGATAATCAGCAATATCAATTTTGCAAGTCTAATTTTGCTAAAATCTGAAAAATCTTTCAGTTTATGAAACAGCATAACTTGTTTTTGAATTGCATATAGTTCTCTTATATTTTTTCAATGCGCAAAAAAGCTTACTTACTGCGTCTAAAATATATCGAATCTAAAATATGAACAATGTATTCATCTCGAAACCAGTTTCAGTACATTGGGTAGGAAAAACATTCTACATGTTTCTTTTACCAATAAATGAAATCACATAAATACAAAATGAACATATGATTTTGCATAATCCCTATTGCTATCATTGACTTCTTACTCTCTTACTGATGGAAGATAAATCTCACAGTGGTAGAACTCCGGCGGTTTCAAGGTGAGACGATTCTTAATGGCAGTTTTCACAGCATTAAATTCATCAAAGATTTTCTTCTAACTGAAGAATTATTTAAAATGCATGAAATGGGTGCCAGTCATTTGGTGTCATATCAAGAAAATAAGAAAAGTGTTGAAAAGCCTCCCAACAGAAGCATATTAACTTTTCGCAATAGATGATGGCAGCATGTGGCTTAGCGTTATCATGATGAAAGAAAATGAATAGATGATTGATGAGATTTAGCCACTTTGCAACTAAATTTCAATGAGACTTGATTAACTGTAGACTATAAAGTTCAGGCTTTGAGGAACATTCAGTAAAACGTCCCCTGCACATCCCACCACAACAAACTCAATAATACCTCATTGGTATGAAGTTCAACTTTCGTTCAAACGAACTCAGTTGGATCAGAAGAGCCATATACGGGACTATGACGATTTTCATTACGATGAATAATCCACTTCTTATCTTCTGTCAAAATAAGGTCCAAAATATGTCATTTGTGTACCCAGAAAGAAAGGAAACACAAATTGCAATGTGTTGATCCCGTTGTCAGTTTATGTGATACTCAGCGTTCCGACTTTCTCATAATATCCAAGCTAATTAGCTGTTTCTCTACTTTTGCCCTGTGAATGCTTACGCTAATTCTCGCAAAGATGGATTAAGATTGTACCTTATGGCTTGGTCCCTATCGTCTTCAGCAGTACCAAGTGAGACAATGCTCCGTTTTGCCCGCAACACATCTTGAAGTGCTTGGCGTTTTCTCGTGAGGAAGCTGTGAAAAGTCCACAACTGCTTTTGGACTTTTTGGCTGTCTATGATCTCATGGATCTGGTCTAGTTCCACTAGACCAGATGGGGATTAGTCCCACTACCACCACCACATGGGATGGAAGTCAACTCTTAACCTGATCTTGGAAGCTTCTGTCTCCTTCTCTAAATTTATGAAATATCGAGAGCATGTGTTCTTTTTTCAACCATTGCATCCTTTACATAAGACATTCCTCCATCCTTACCATAAAACATTGGCGACAAGCTGCGACACCTGTATTGTTTTTCCTTGAACTCTTATAGCAAACCATATCTGACTTTCTCTTTATCACTTTCCTGTTGCACAATCTGAAATGTTTTTTTATTTGATTGAATGTGGTGGATACAAGGTATTTGTGTTCTAATCATCCAGACATTTGATTGGCCATTGATTTCGGTTATTAAACCGTAATATCTGGTATCAACAACTTTGCTAATTTACATATCCAAAAGCTGTTAGTCCTTTCCCACCTAATCAATAAATAAATAATAATTTTTCTGCATTTGTTATTAAACATTAAAGGGCAAATGTCAAGACAGTAAAAATGTAGAGTCAGCTTCACGAAAAAATTGTTTTTACTACACGAAAAAAATAACTATATTGAATAATGCTTACTTAATGGTTCCATTGCGTTTTTCAAAAACTTATTATTCTTTTGCACGATATCTCAATTATATGAAGTATTAGACAGATATGTGTAACTAATTTTATATCCATTGCGCGTGTTTTTAAAAAACTCAGCATCCCAATTATTATGTGAACATTTTAATTATAATTATTAATATCCTTGCGCTGTTAAAACAATAAATAACAGATATTTGCATCCCAAATTTTCTATGGTTTAGATTTTCCATTTATTTGTTTGATTTGAGTAAACACTATTATTTAATCCTTTAATTAAATGAATGAATGAAATATATAATAGTATTAAAGCACACTCACATAATCAATATTATTATTCATTCATTTCTCTTAATATGTTGAAGAAAATTATCACTGGATATCTTGGAACTATATCTTAGAATTATCATTAACTATCACAGAATTATAAGAAAATTGTAATCGAATTAAATATATTTTGCGGTTCGGCAACCGCATATGCGCTTACAACTTTGTATTAATATATTAATACTAGTATATTATTATTTAGAAGTACTGCACATATGTTATTATAAGTATAAATATTGTATACATTATTATGAAAATATTTCATTATTTTATAATGTATTTTACAAAAAAAGGAAAAATTCACAAATATTTTTGATCATTTTCAAGTACCAATTCAAAAATAAAACAAAGTAATTTTAAATCATACTCTAGAAATTTAGTGTTGTATTATTTTGAGCTTTAAGAAACATAAGAAAACACAATTGTGTAGCTTAGCTATGTTTACCTGAATTGCATAAAAACATGTAAAACGTTGTAAGATTTGAATATAAATATGAAATGCAAGAATACCTTATAAATATATTAATCGAATTAAAAATTCCTAAAACTTTCTATTAATTATGAATATATGCTTACAATAAATATTAACTACATTGCATTATAACAATTAATACTATTAACAAATATAAATAAACTCTCGCTAAGCATTTTTCTGTTCTTCGATTAAAGATATTGTAAAGAAAATAACTAATTTATAAATTACATACATTTGAAATAGTTGCATAAGTTTATAATTTATCTATCAAATTATCATAATGAACCATTTACTTGTAATTAAGATCTTTTGTTCTGAATAAATAGCAACTGATATGCATAATTAGTCATTGCTTTAATATCCCACATTAAATAAAACAAGTTTTGCTCTATAGTTAAAATAATAAAAATAGTTTTTATTTTAGCTATTTTTATTTGTGTGTTAGATTCTTTTATGATAATCCCTAAAATTTTCTTATTTTCGAGAGATAAGCTTCTTCTTAAACACCATCTTTTAAAAGTTGATCTGCAAAATAATCTAGTTTTTAAATATATTATTCAGTAGAAATTTAGACAAATTTGTTTTAACTTGATAGTTCGAGTTTATATACTTACTCTTTTCCTTTCATTTTTAAATCTCCTAAAATTTTACAGTATATTTCAAAAATTTTATAGCAAAATAAAGTTATTTACATTATAGTTAACAAATTTTCTACTGCTTCACCTGTGTGATTTATTTTCTATAAAGTATTTCTCTATGTGAGTTGTCAAAACATTTACAATCAGAAAATTTCGTTTCGTTAAATAGTGATGAGTACTGGTATTTAATTAAATATAATGTAAATTTAATTAATCTTGTTTGTTATAAATAAGTTTGATTAATTAACATAATGCTCTTTTAGCCAACTCACAGTGGATTTTCTTTCACATATTGAAGTCAATATTACTAATGTAAATTAATTTATTATTAAAAAAGGGACACGAAATAAAATTAATAAATTAATATCAATGCAAGAATATTCAGAGTTATATGACAATTTTTATACTCATATAAGAATTAATAATTTGATAATAAATAAATAAATACATATGAAGATTAATCATTGCAATAACCTTGTTTCTAAATTTAGCTCATTTACCATGTTTATCTATGATAGCTCTAGCCTAATTAATAAAAATGTACAATAAGTTAATTATGCCCATAAATAAGGTATTTATTTTTAATACTGAAAATTTTTATTTATTCTTGAAATCAAGACTACCAATATTTCACTTAAACAAATGTTAAATTTATGAAACTTCAAAGCCCTACTAAAAAAAACAATATACCATATTTAATTATATCGGTATTGATGTTTTAAAAAATATTGCAAAGTTTAAAGAAAATATAATATAAATATTTAGTGAAATTACATATCCTTACAATAAGTGTCTGAAATCAGTTTTAAAAATTTCAAAAATTTATATCGTACATTTAAAAATTATTTGAGATAAAATGATTTTTGTTCCAAAATAAAAATAAAAATTAATCTTAATATTTATATAATTTTTCCGTAAACAATTTCATTTCATTTCTTCACTTCCTTGTTTTATAAAAAATATTAAATTTATATTGTGCAAGCTTAGTTACTAGTTACAAATATCAATCTGAATAACATTTTTAGCTCTATATATTTTTCTACTGAAGAAATAATTTTAACTACTAAAAAATACGCTGGTTATAAAGTTCTTGTACAATATTTAATATGTTTTTTATACCTTATGTACATTAAATTAGAAAAAATAATTAAAAATAAAACTAAAATTTATCAATTATCTTTTCCTTTTGAAAATTTAATAAATATTTATATTTTTTATTATAAATTTTACTATAATTATAAAAAGATTTATTAATTTAATTATGTATAAAAACAGTATTAAAATGTTAAAATTAAAATAATAAAATAATAATAATAATAAAATATTATTATAAGAATACAATTTAATAAAAAATTGCACATTAGAGTAATGACTTATTGCATTAATTAAATGAAAAGCCTTATAAACTAAAGATAATTCTAAGTAATTATATTAGAGCACTGATTAATTTAAATATGAAAGAAAGGAAGTAAACAATGTACAGCGAATATTGTACTCGGTTTATTAGTTAATCAATGAAGTTCAAGCAAATAGTTTTTAAACAAATTAAATTAAGAGAAAGTAGTGATTTTGCCACTAAGTCAATTTCAGTAGTAAATTGACAGACACTAGTATCAAACGAACCTTTACAGTTTCATGTTCACAAGGACAATTCTAATGTCATTGCGGAAGCAGTTGACAGATAGAGGAATAGGAAGCACTTGTCACAGAAGGGTCATACCGGGTCTTTTACAAGCTCATTATGGAATGCTCGCAACAGCATTTGAAATCTAATAATTTCAATGTCGAAAATCAGATAGTTCTCTAATTTAACCTTTACTACTCGTAAGCATTTACATTAATATTTTATATTAATTTAAATATTAAATACTTCAATTATTTTTAAAATGTATCTAAAGTAATTTCAAGAACTGAAGAAAGAATATTAAGATTTTTTACATGTTAAGACCCTCAGATTTAAAATATGTATGTGAAAACATTCTTTTGTAATTAACATCGAACATATTATTAGTTTTGAAAATATAATTTGTATTTTACAAATGATTTTAATTATCTTCAACAAAATAAAAAAGTACAATAGTACAATACTAATAATAGATTTAAATTCAAAGATTTTTCAAAGAATACTAATAAATATAATCACTAATAATATAAGATGCAAACACTAATAATATAAGATGCTTTCTAAATTAATAATTGGTTTTGAGGCAAATATCTTATGAAAACTTAATTTTTAGGCTACTAAGCTTTTTAATTTTGATAACATCAAATAACCCCAAATACAAAATATCCTATGATACTTTCAATTTTTAAAGCTAATTAATTTCTGTATATTTCTTACCCTGATATAAGAATTTGTTTTGCGCAATAAACAACATTTTATTTACATTATATTTATAATATAGTGTGTGTGGAAGAAAATGCGTTGATATAACCACAAATTCTTTTCTAATTAGATTTTATGCGGTTACCAAGAATACCTACTTCTGCTGTTAAAAAAATGGTATTTTCAAAAATTAAGGCAGAATTCAATCAATAGCAGGTTGTTTTTCTAATGTTTGATCAAGATGTGCCGAAGCAGAACTGGTCACAAAGAAATTAACTAACAAAAAATAATAGAAAACGGAAACAAACTAAAAATAAATGTTTAATGAAAATTAGCTTGGTATTCTGTAATATAAGTGAAACATTTTTATAAAAAAATATTTGCAGTTATATTACTCAAAACGTCTTTGAAATCTATTGTATTGCATTTACTGAGTTCCATTCAATTTTATCTTTATCACGAGGAAAGATTTTATCTCTTAGTTTTCAAAGAGAAAAAATATATTGAATCTACAAATTTTCAAATTTTCATGAAGATAAGTAAACGGAAAAGTAATTTATTCTCTATTTGAACAAGGATGATTTCCTAAACTTAGATATAAATTAAAAGTTTCAAAAGAAATATTGAAGAAAAAAAGACAAGTACATTTTTTCGTTTGTTTTCTGCCTTTCCTTTAGATGACAAAAACTTAAAAATAAAAGCAATACTATTTTTTTAAAATTCATTGTTTAAGAAAATACGCAGTTAAAAACTCTCTTTAAAAATCAGTTTAAGTGATTTCAAAAACATTAATATCCAGGTTTTTTTTATACAAATTGAACTTCTATTTCAGTGTCAATATTTGAAGTGTTTGAAACCAGACTGAGTAATAAAAAATATTTGTTTTTACCAATCTTAAATCAAATAGGAGAAGATTAAAAGCAAACCATAAAATTTATTTAAGAATTAAAGTGAGTACTGTTTTACTTAGGAAATATTCTTTTATATTTTTTGGTTAACATATAACAAAATGAACCCTTACATAGCTTTAGATTAAAATATTTACCTTTAGATTAAAGCATTAACAGTAAAAAAAACATATGTGTATACATTTTGAAATAAGCCGCCTATAAAATCTTAGCTGAAAATTAAGATAAAAATAAATTTCATTTAGGAAACAATTTTTAATTTTAGATTAATGTCTCAAAAATTTACACTGTCATTGCATTTAATTAAACAATGATAAGTTGCATTCTAAAAATTGTAAGAATTTCTAATATATTTTATTAAAATTTTTAAAATACTTGTAAATGAAGCAGTAAAATGTAGGAAAATATGTAGGATTTTGTATTTAAAATACTGAAATTTCATTCCCTATATTTTCTTAAATAAAGACACAGTTTCTTTTAAATTGAATATTTAGCCAATACATAAGTTTTAAAATAAAAACTTAGTTTTCATACAAATAATTGAAAAGAAATATTCTGTAAAATGTATTAATCTTTAATAAATGAAAAAACAAGAAAAACTATTTGATTCTCTAACATTTTATAACTTACATATTTAATCATACAAAAAATTCCAGAGATTATAAGAATTTTCAAGCTTATAAATAATATATAATTATAGGATTTACATTTCCAAATTAGTTTCTGAATTTTAGCTCTAAAGTATAAATTTTATTCACTGTTAAGGCATTTCAAAATTTGTATATTAGACAAAATTGTTATTTAATTATGGAAATATTTAGCTTTGAGAGTATTAAAAAAATTTCATCAGCATTTATAAATATTTACTACAGTTAATAATGAATACATTTCATTTAAAGAAATTATATATTAGTGTGAACCTAAGGTAATGCAATAATAAAAATGTTAAATTTTAATAATATATAATTAAACAAATTAATTAAAACAACAAAGCCTTATTACAAATCTAAAGTCATTTATTGAAATCATCCATATTTAAATGCAAAATATTTTCAGATAAATTCATTTTCACAAACAAATTACTCATTAGTTCAAAATTATTTTGTTACACATTAATAGAATGTTAATTTAACATTGATTGAATATTAATTGAACCAGAAATTCTAGTTAATTTTGTTCTACTTCAGAAAATAAATTTCGGAAATTTTCGGTGTAATAATCACTTTTTACATTCAGAGCATTAGGTTTTATATGTGATGATTTTATTATGATATGCTTTCTGGTGTTATATACAAGCTAATAACTTTAAATAAACTTAAAATAATCTATGAAACGTATACATGCTAATATTTTCAAAAAAAAAATATATTTAAATAATGCAAAAATATTTTTGGCTTATAGAATGTTAAGCCTTAAATATTTTACTTCGATCATACACATACATGTTTCATAAGTTTTCAAATTTCTAATGTAAACTCCATAAATTGTATAATTTTTATTGAAACGAAATTTACATACGTTAATTCATTTCAATTTGAAGTATTTATGAAGGTTGTTAAAATAGAATAAGTTTTCAAAATGAGGTACATGCTGTATCTAGAGAAACTATTTCTTATTTAATTTTATTTTTAATACAACTTACTTTAATTTAATGAATACTTAAATGGTATTATCTATAAATATAAAACATACTTTTATGCAAAATTTCCCTCATTTCCCAAAGGTTAGCATTGTTAGATAGTAAAGATATTTAAATATATAAATTAATAATTGTATTTTAAATGATAAAATGAAATTACATTTAAAGCGTTAAGTATCGATGCATTTTGTATTCCATTACAAAGTATATGAGCTGATATTATTAGCAGTTTATTTACATTAGACAAAAATTAAAATACCTACTTGAAATTCATACTTTTTTATTTATAAAATTACTGATGATTTCCTTTCCCCAAAGTACCTTCTTTAATAATTCAAGTAAAATCCCAAAATATACATAAGAAACTTTATGAAATATTCCAACAGAAAGTTATATTCCCATATAATTCAAAAAATATAATGTTCATATATATTTCAATTGTTAATAGTAATATTTCTGGAATTATTAGATTTTATAGAAAAATAGTCTCATATGTCTAACTAAATAATCAAAAGTATGCTACATATTTTCATAAAATGTTTTTTTATTTTAAATGATATTAGATATATCGATGTGATTAATCTTTAATTACTAAATTAAGAAATAGGGGCAGTACAGATAGTTTATTTGTAATCTTGTAACTGATGTTTTAAGAAATATTGCATAGTATTATTTTTAAGGTAAAGGGAATTTGAATAATTTGTCAATATTTTTAAGGTAATAAAATTCAAATAAAGGATTTTCAAGTATTCAATTATTTTTTTATTTCGTTTAATGAAATTAACAATTTCGTATATTTTATCATCTTTATTCATCTTATTAATTACTTTTTGTTTTAATTGAAGAAAACAACTAATTAATTTTTCCACCATAATTTATTTTGTTACAAATTGCGAAATATAAATATTTATTATATTGATTTATCGTTTAAAAAATTTAAAATAATTGTTCGCTTCAAAATTAAAACTATTACCAAATTACCAACTTTCTTATAATTTTTTTATATAATGGAGGATATATTGTAAAACAAATTAGTGTAAAGCTGAAATATTTGTACTCTAAGAGTTAAATCAATAAGCACAACTTTTTTTCCATTTTAAAGGAATCTAAATAAGCAATGCACATTGAATAATGTACATGTGCCTCCAAACGCATTAATTAAATTCAAGATAACAGAGGCTTCAAACAGAGAAATTGTAGGGAAGGAATGTGTATTCACGAGAATGCTAAATATTTCCCATCAAATCAATTCACGGCAACCATTTCAGTGACAACGATATCAAATGAATCTTTAAAGTTTGATGTTTACTTGGAAAACTCTAATATGATTGCGGAGTTTCGATAAATGAAGGCTATGCAGAGAACACTTGTCACAGCAAGATTACTACATGAGTTTAACTAGATCCGTATAATTTGTTATCAGCTGTGTTTGAAAGCAAGTAATTTTCACTTCATTTGTAAGACAGTTCTCTGGCATATGTATGCATCTCAATAGGGCATTTAATATTTCATATATAAAGTCTAAATGCTGTAAGTTATAAGGAACTATTTTTCAAGTTCAGATACTCAATTTTTTTAAAAAAAAATATACTTAAAATCAAATGTGAAAATAAGCAATAGTTACGAACTTTTATTAACAGCAACTGTATGAATAAATTCTTTTATTTATAGTTTTTTATTATGTAAACAATTTTAAAAATATTTTAAAACAGTGTAAAGTATACTTTTAATTATACTGCTGATTCCAGTTTTATATAGAAAATAAATAATTTAAATTTTACATTAGGTGTAACGACTAGTGCGTCCAAATTTTGATGAAAATAAATATTTTAGAAATTGGACAATGTAGTTTCTAATAAGATTTATCTCTGACATGAATCAACCATATTTTTATATGTTCTATATATATATATATATATATATATATATATATATATATATATATATATATATATATATATATATATATATATATATATATATATATATATATATATATATATATATATATATATATATATATATATATATATATATATATATATATATATATATATATATATATATATATATATATATATATATATATATATATATACAAACTATTTGTGATATCTGTATCACTAATAATTTATAACATATGTTTTTTTGATTTTCATAAACATTTCATTTAAACAAAGAAATTACAAATTAGCATGCAGTAAATTTAACATTTTTCTTTCTAGTATCAAATTACTTTTAAATAAAAGTAATATTTACATTAATTTATCACTTTTGATTGACAACATTAATGTCTCCATTGATAATATTAATAAAATTGATATCTTATCATTTGAAACATCAATGTTTAGATTTCGTCTAATACTAACCAGTGAATAATTGACATACAGTTAATCTCAGGATGAGAAGGTATATGATAAGTCATACAAGTGCAGCTTTTTAAGAATGATAGTAGTGTTCCATCTCTAATTAAAAGATTTTTGTTCCCAAAATGTACAATGTGAAGCGTATGCATGATTTCATAGATAGTAATGTAACAAACAGCAAATTATTACTGTTAAAAAATTATTACAATTCGGTATATCAGTTTATGTTCACAAATTAAAGTTCAATACAAAAATAATTCATAAATAATAAATATGAAATAAAAATTGCGAATTCAGTGAAAAGTGATTTTTATAAAAAAGAGAAAAGATAACATTAGTAATATAAGTTTTAATATGGTGAATGTTAAATATCAACAATCAAATTACTAATATAAAATATTCTTCGTTTGAATCATTATAAAAATACTTTTTTAAAGTTGAATCATATTGAAATAAATTAGTATTTTATTACTGTAACTCTAATGTAAAACATGTTTTTTTTTTACCCTACTGTATTATTATTTGAGTTGTCAACATCTGAATTGCATGAGATTATTTATTTCTGTATTACTCAACACACCTTTAAGATTAATCTCAATGCATACATATATAATAGATTAGGAAATTTTAAGACTCTTAAGTGCAAAGTAGTTATAAAATAACAATATTCGAATAAAAATTGTATGTCTTAAAGAGGGAAATATTTGTAAAATATCCAGAGACACATAGAAGCAAGTATATATTTGTAAGTTGCTTTTAGCATTTTTGATTGGCTTTTAAAACATTCTTCATATATTTAATGCTAGAAGCTCTTTATTATTAAGTCTAATGTTTTCAGTTTTAGATACAAAGATACTTCATTCATTAACTAGTTCTTGTCATTAAAATGTTGAGATATGGGGGAAATAATTTGTGATAAATATTAATTATTTCCAATTAAAATCCAATATCTTCCACTGCTAATATAGCAAAAATTCCATGAAACATCATGATCGTATCTAATTTGTCGTAAAACATAAAGAACTCATATATCATCACCTGTTGCTGTTGTGCCACAGTATTTTTTGTACTCAGATTACAGTTGGACTCTACCAGTTAGGTGCAAACCATTTATAGTCATTAAAAGTTTGAGACATGGGGTGATATATTTTGTGATAAATCTTAAAAATTTAATATTAATCCAGTATTTTACACATCTTACATAATGAAAATTCCATGAAACATCAAGATCATATTCTAATTTTTTGTAAAATATAAAGAACGTATATGGACCTATATTATGTTTTGTTGTTGCACCATCGTATTGTTTTGTGTTCGGATCACAGTTCGGTTCGACCAGTTAGGTGGAAGTAGGCAAGCAAACTATATATAGTCTTCTATAAATTTAGAAGCATACTTTCAATTATTTACCTGC
Source organism: Latrodectus hesperus (assembly GCA_037975125.1). NCBI lineage: Eukaryota > Metazoa > Arthropoda > Arachnida > Araneae > Theridiidae > Latrodectus > Latrodectus hesperus. Next base: position 16,393,829 of record CM075858.1, on the reverse strand, counting down.
CACACCATTTCCCTTTGGGATATTACGGCCGTCTGCAACACTAAACATGTGTTTCAGACGTTTTTAATAAACACTACGGATCAACATCTAAGCCGAGATTCGAACGCAGCAACTCCTGATATTGAGAATGACACTTTAACCAACCAGATCACAGTGGTTCATTATACAATATACTAAATGAACACATTTATTGCCTTCAAAATAAATTATTCAGATTTTTCTAAACAAGGCAATTTTGGCTTGCCTGTTGTAGTTATTGTCGTGTAACAGCTAGGCTGGCATTATGGGGTGCGCTGCTATACTTTCCCAACTGAATCCTAATTTAGTGTGGAGTCCGACTACCTCAGTACACAAATGCAATAGGTACTCGTTTACAGGGTAGGCAACCATTCACAACCCATTCATACAAAGAAAGGACAAAGACAGGATAGATAGATAGATAAAAAACACCCATGCCTGAACCGGGATTCGAAACCAGAACCTCCTTTCTGAAGTCAGATACGCTGACCACTAGACAAGTTGGGTGACTTTTGCTTGCCCGTAAATTATGCAGATAAAAGTTCGGATAAGGTTGTTACGAATCAGTTAATTTTTACTGTTAATGAGAGATTTCCAACAATTATTGGTAGAAATGCTATGTTTTTCTTTCAACCTTAAATTAATCATTTGAATGTCCACGTAGAATATCACCGTCAAGTTGAATTTAAACTGAGTGATGTAATAGAAGGTGTTTAATGAATTGTTTACCCTGAAATTAAATTATTGTAATGAAGTTTATAAATTCAAAATGAATAGCTTTATCGATTCTTATTCAAAAGTAAAAATTGAAACAATAAAAAAATATTTAATTTCCCATCCATAAGCAATTGGATCAGTCATTAATTCTGATGCATTTTAAAAATTTCCATTTTTCTGTCAATAATAAACATAAAATGTGTGAAGTTATATTATAGAAATTTAAAGGCAGTTAAAAAGTATAGAAAAATACCTCATAATTACGTCATATAAAATAACCTCCCTGTTCTCTTAGTGAACACTTAAATCGTTAATGATTAAAAAAACACTTATGAATGTTAAAATAAAATATTCTCTAAACATCTTCTATACTATTGAAATATCTGCTCATTATACTAAGCCTCATTTCTATTATTACGTAAATATGTTACGCCAAGAAGAGTCAGATCAGTAACTTGCTTATGTAAGTTGGAAATATTTGTTTTATATGCTGTCCATATGTATTTCTAATATATGTTTGATTTCAAACACCAATGATTTATTATTGTTTTAAAGTTTCTGAATTTATATCAGAGTCACTCTCAGAATTAAAAGATATGAATATAAAATATTCTGAATATAAAGGACTGAAAGTAAAAATATGTGAAATAAGACTGAAGAGGATATAAATATAAAGTTATAATAAGGATTGCGCAAATGAGAGCATACCTATCTTCCTGAAATAATCACACTATTCAAAATCAATACTGAGTAATACGTTACAATTTATAGCCTTATACCAGACATTATCATTTGTTTGAAACTGAATAGTACAACAAAAGCTAAGTAGAATACAAACAAATATTTTTTGAAGGATGTGTTAAAGCAAATGAGTTATTTGCATCAATTACAGGTTATTTGAAACATAACATGATTGTCTTATTGAAAAGAAAAATGAATTAAATTTTTTCTAGAGATAAATATTTATATTAGAAAATTTCTATTGATATAAAAATATTTTACAGTGAAATAATAATTTATTTTTTTGGAATATTATTTTGTAAATTATAAATAATCTGTAAAAAATTGTTGAAAAAAATATGTTTTTTGAAGAGTAAAGCAAAAGGTTAAATAAGTAATTTAAAAACTTCATTAATTTCATTAAAATAGAAAGAAAATCTGTAAGTATATTTCCAAACATTATTTTCAAGTTTAATTTTAAAAGTGTAATGTATATATATATATATATATATATATATATATATATATATATATATATATATATATATATATATATATATATATATATATATGTATATATATATATATATATTCATCATTAATTTTTGATTCAATCAGGTAATTTATAATAATGACATATATTGCGTTTATTTACTTCACTTTATTTATATCTAAGCGCAAAATTATTCCAATAATTTTTTAGAATTAAAATTAAGTAGAGATAACAAATTTGTAAAATAATATGATTATAATTTCTTAGTGTATTATATAATTTATCTCATTATTTTTGTTTGTATAAGTTACTATAGAATAGAAATAAAATTTAATTTTGAAGTGTTTCAATTGTAATACACATTTGTTTAATAGAATGCTTGAATCTAGAATTTGTTAACTGAATAATTGAAAAAAATATGTGCCTGTTAATGCAATTACATTGTACATTATTTGAAGCGTTTTACTATTAAAAAATATTTTTTTCAGAAAACAATCGAACCAATATTAATATATCTTTCACATGAATTAAAAAATGTCTCACAATAGTATATATAAGCCCCCTTAAAAATTTTTGAAATTTCTTTTTAGTAAGGAAAACTTCTTTAAATGCTTACAATTTTGGAAAAATATATTCAATGTTAACATATATTTTAATACTAAGCATCTATACTAACATCTACATATATTTTTCGTTTAATGCATCAAGGCTTATTTCATAATCAATTACTTCAGATTATTTGATAAGCTCAATGTTTTTTTTATATAATGATTATAAAATAAGAGGTTGCAGTTTTGTGATATGAATAATTTCTTTTTAATTGAATTTGAATTCGTGACTAAGAATTTTATATAAATGAAAAAGTAAGATGTTGTGGTACTTCGTAACTAACTGGCTTTGTTTAAATTTAAGTATATATTACCGTAAGTTATTTGTGCTGCATAAATAAGACTGTAGCAATATCGTAAGCCCCTCAGCGTGTGCAATGCATCTTGAAATTGACTTTAAATATGAATAAAAAAAGTGTTTTGATGGTGAAAGATCTGATGAGCACGGGGGCTAGGGAAGCAGCTGTACATCTTTCAGGGCACAGATGCTGAAAAAGTAAAACTTTGTGGTACGAACATTGCTCACATCAGACTTTCAGGCTGATGCGAGCAATATTTGGTTTGACTTTATCCTTCTGATAAAGGTCACTTGGCTCCCCTTGAAAGTAGGGGAATGTCACCCACCACAGCACATCATCCACGTAAGTTTGAGTTGTAATAATGTCGTGAATATGAACTAGAGTAACCGTACCTAATGGCACCCCAAACCATGATGCCGCGTTATTGCGTGGTAGGGAGTTTCTCAATTGCTGCGCAGAATTGGATCTGTCTATACGTCGACGCCACACTTGTACGCGGTGACTATCACAGAAGAAACAGAAGCATGACTCATCTGAAAAGACGATTCTGTGCCACTCCGTTTTAAACATCGCTCTAATCCGGCACCATTTCAGAAGATAGTGTCTATGTAGTGGGATTAGTGGTAGTCTTCTTAGCGGAAACCATGAGCACAAGCTACTAGCAACCAATGAATAACAAATGGTTGTGTTCGATATGGGAGCATCCAGGGTATCTTGCACATGCTAAAGAATTTAAGAGAAAACTCCGTAATTGCATGTTAGTGTTAGGCACATGCAATCACGGCCAATTTTACTCCAAAATCTAAGTAAAACCAGTGCATATAATGTATAATTAAAAGAAATTGTCTTCTTATTATAGGCTAGCAATATGAGTGCACCACCAAAGAGCTGTTCATTTCCTCTAAATTCTTTTAATGTGCAATTGTGTGATTCAATTACTTCTTGTGTGCCATGAGGCATTCATCCCATATTATAAGCTGACATAATCTTAGTACATTTCTCATTCCATAATATTTGCTAATAATACATGTTGGAGTTTCAATTACCTGCATATTTAAGACATTTTCAATGCTGAATGTGCTGTTCGACCACCGTCCAAAAGAGTTGGCGCAGTATCCGATGATTCAATAGCAAATACAATATTATTTTGCAATTATACAGATGCCAGAATAATTGAAATAAGAAAAGTTTTGCCAGTGTCTCTAGGTGCATCTAAAAATATCAACCGCAACGCTTTTTAGATATTGCATTTATAATTGTGTCATATGTTTTTCGTTGTTCTAATACCAATTTTGGGAGATTAATACGAACAAATGTTTGTAATTCATTAACATTGAATTGCATTTCTAGTGTATATCACGATCGAAATGAATGACTAGATCTATTCGGAGCAATCATTCCCAATTTTGCCAGTGATTTGTTGGCTATTGTCAAACATACATCCTCAATAAAAATCGATGCTTCATTGTATATATTTGGTGTAAATTGAATGTTGTGGTTAATATTTATTCAATGGATGCTGAGTAAAATGTCTTCTCTCTCGTATAGTCTTTATATTTTATACAAATAAACTTTGGAGTAGCCAAAAACATGTAGTTAGCATGATGGAAAATAATGAACGTATCTGCTGTGGTTGATCTGTATTAGAAGCATATACGAGGGAAATATCATAATGAGCATCGTTTTCTGAGAGACTTAATTTCTGGCAAGCCTCACGAAATGTAGCACCCACATGGTCATTGAATGTTTTTAATTCTTGGAAAGATATTGATCCATGAACATGGGTTAATAATAATCTTAGGTAAAATCATTCTGTGTTATTTGGATTTACAGTGTACAGATGACACAATCCATCTGTGTAATATAAATTTAGGTGTCCTTGAACTGATCTACCTGGATTACACTGCTGAAATTTTCTTGTTGATGTATTCCATGTAAATTAAGTCTGTACTTCAGAGTACAGTAGTGTCCTTATAAAGGTATCATTTCAACATAATGTGAAAAATGTTGTTGGTGGTGTTGAGACATTGCTCTTTCATGTACATTTTCTGATTTCAAATGCACACACTATCCATTTTCAAGATGTACTGCTAAATGAAAAACCGTTGGATATCGCTCATGAATGGAAAATGATAAAATACGCCATAAAGCCTCATTGCTACTTATGCAGCGTTCCAGTTGATATTGGCTGACTTCATCGTAAGATGCAGATGTATTTTCTACTCCAAACTCTGGCATATAGTTTCTATTGTTCACATATTTGCAAATATATTTTATAGCTTTCACTGAATTGCAGTGCTCAACATTTATGATTGCGTTATAAGTTTTTAGTAGTAATGGTGAATACAACCGAAAGATTATCAACAGTATTGTTGAGTAGTTTTAGTTTAATGGATTTTCCACCATCTTCGATAGATCGTCGTTGATAGATTTTATATCCATCATTGTCTGTATTAGTTTCAGCAAGTAAGTCTCTAGGATGCCACTTTGTGCACTTTTTATCTGACTGCAAGGTGAATTATTATTTAGTGAACAAAATGGACCATGAATCATATTTTTTGAGACAATATTGAGCAAGTTTGATCAAGTTCAATGTCTGGTATTTCTGCAGAGATAATTTCATCAATTCTGCTTGGTGCCATCTTTTTTATCATCTATATTAAAATATGCGCATGTGGTAAACCTCTTTTTTACAATTCAATGGAATACATCCAACAGCGCGTCTCAACAATACATGTTTTTTGACAGTAAAATCTATTTAAGATTTTAAGTTTTGTTTAAATACGCGTGCAGAAATATCATGACGATCTGATGGTGATTGTCCAGTTAATAAAAGCTCATTTTTTATCACATGCTGGGTTGCATGTAAATGTGATGAAAAAAATCTGGACGAACATATGCACGAACATTCTTCATTGTATCTTGTGCATAGTCATGCATGTGTCTTGGCCTGCCTGTAAATGTGGAAGGTAAAATGATCCTTTTCCTCCATTCACTGAGATCGCTATCCTTTACGACTGCGCCACATAAATAAATGTACTCTTAGAACGCAATTTTACTTTTTTTAGTCGTATGTAGAGGAGTCTTTCACTTTCTATTTTTGCATACATATAAAAATGTATTGATGAAATAATTGTCTACATTTCAATATATGACTATCAGCATTCTCAAGAATCATCGTTTGGTATGCATAATAATTCATAGCCCTGGCCTTCTTGTTAATGTTCACATTAGTTATAGGATTTCTCATATTAATAATAAAATATTATCCATTCTCTCCTTGCCAAAATAGAATGGGTTATTGTAATAAATCAAATGAACGATGCGTTTCTGATACTTACTTGACGTCACCGTTTCTACGATAAATAATTAATATCGTGGGAATTAAATTATATATCAACTATGAAAATTGCCACTACATCGAATGTTAGTGCGATGAATTGTCTTCGATGTCAACCAATTGGTGTTTTATATGCCTTTATTATTACTCCGTAATCGTCAGATGGCATTTGTTCAATGATTTAATTAATTTACTATCGTATTCAAGCAAATTTTGTAATTAAACGGCAATCTCTCGTTTAGAACTCATATTCAGTTGACACCACCTGTTGATTTGATCTTAAGTATTTCTCATAAAATATATTTGAGATCAGCTCTTGGTGACAATAGTAGTGATGAAGCATGGTGATATATTTTCCCTTCTACTTTAAATGTTGGCATATAATTTGTGGTAACGATATTAGTTGTTCCGAGCAACGTCATTTGGAAGCATGAATTGTACTGTGTATATTTATCAAAAATATTTAGTTTCTATTGTTTTACTCGATACTAAAATTAATAATCGTTCAGGTGGTGAAAGCAAGTCTGGTAACTTTACTTTTTATCCTGCACAGCATATACCTGGTGTTTCATTTTTAAATCTATGAACACCACAATAAGTGCCCTTTTTATCCATTTTTCCAATAATTACACTGTAATTATTGGAAAAATGGATGAAAATGTTAGATGAAGACTGTAATTGTAAAGGTGATTGTAATTGAAACCACATAAATTCAAATCTGTATGTATCGTTCGTCTTTTCTGTGTCCTTCGAATTCGATTCCTTTGCTGCATTGCTTGCCTCTGTTCACTCGTTTCTATTGATCGAGCAAGAGCAGTGTAAACTTGATCTCTTTCTTGCCTAGTTTTTCTCTGCTTGTTCCCTGAGCTCGTTCTTCTCTTCTCCTTTTTCCTTGATTTATAGATCGACCAATGGCACTTCGCTTTGGTGTCATAATTGTGGGGTTTAATAAAACACAATATTTTCTTCACAGCTTGAAATCAATCATATTTTTATTTATTTGAGTATTAATAATTCATTCTCGTATTAGTAATTTCAAAAGTTTTTTTTTATTGCGTTTTTGTATTTATTAGAATTTGCTTTCAAAAATTCGAATGTCAAACTCTTAAATATTGTTTTTGCTAATTTAAATTAATTTGCTTAACAATAATCGAAAAAATATAAATAGAACGATTCAATATTTTACATACCCTGTGATTTATTTTTATTATAAGTGTTATTATAAGTATTTTATTGTTTACAGTTAATTTTTTTATAAAAAAGCTTCTATGAGTAAATTTCATGGGTAAAACTTTAATTTTACAATATATTCAAGGTTACACTTTTAAAAAAAATATTACTAATTAAATGCTATTTTGATACTTTAGGGATATTTGTTTGGGAGCACCTAAAACCCCAACTCTGATTTTTTTTAAAAATACATAAACTTGAAAACCTTCCTTGGGATATACTTATAAATTTCCCAAGACTGCATGGTGATTGGATGTATGGTTTTTGAATCTATTGAGTACAGACAGACAGCAAATATTCAAATATATATATATATATATATATATATATATATATATATATATATATATATATATATATATATATATATATATATATATATATATATATATATATATATATATATATATATATATATATATATAATATATATATATATATATATATATATATATATATATATATATATATATATATATATATATATATATATATATATATATATATATATATATATATATATATATATATATATATATATATATATATATATATATATATATAGTTTGTAATCAGTATGAGCTAGTATATGTCTATCCTTCTTCATAGTAAAATCTATGAATTAAGGATTTGTTGGTCACTCTTTTTTTCCTTAATAGCAAACATTGAAATCATCTTGAAGTTTCCTTTATTGTAAACAGTAGAAAAATTGGATTTATCCTTAAATAAGTTTCAATAAGCAATAGGATTTCTTTATAAAATTTTACTTAAAAATTATATCTTCTAAGTATGTAATTTTTCACAAATCAAACTGGCAACGTTGATTTGGACTGTTAGGTCATATTTTTTTTTATAACTGGAAGGTAGTGAAATTGAATCCCTATTTTAAAATAGCTACTATATGTGTTTTGAATGATGAATGTGGGAGGTGGAGCTGCTAATATAACCTACTCTCTGATATTCCTACTCTCGACGGACCAATGCCTCAACAATGTCGTAGACTAATTTGAATTCTTATTCTCACTCCATTCAAGGATATTGTGAAAACGGCTGGGTCAATATTCAGTATAATAATATATAGAAATTGATACAAATATTCTATTACCAGCACTTTCAAAAAGTTGAGTTAATGATTAATGTCATTACAAGTATTATACGCTATACTTTTGAAAATAAAGTATTTTTTTAAAGCAAATACACATGAAAATATGAAAAAAATAAAACATTCTTGTTTACAGATGATGAATTTAATAAGGAATGAAATTTTACTCAAATTATTTTTTTCATTATTTAATTAATGTTTTTAGAAAATTCTGATTAATTCTAATTATAGTTAAATTATTGTATAATCCATTTGGTTTGCTCAATTTGTAAGGCGTATGAAACTGATTAAGATAAAGACATTCATAAATTTCTTGTAACAAATTTAAGTAAATCACACTTCCAGTAATTAATTATTATCCAATAAAGCAATATTCTTAATTCTGGGAAATGTATATTATTCACTGATATGCATTTTCTATCCGTTTACCTCCTCTTCCATTCCAAATTAATTAGCATTTCAATTTATTTGACAAATTGGAGTTTATTTTCGTTTTGAAATGGAATTATATTGAAAATCATTCGATAAAATATGTTTCCTTATCTTCTAACTACGTAAAGCAGGAATATCTCAAAATATGAATGATGGAATTTATTGTTTACTTGCACATTATACATTACATATATATATATATATATATATATATATATATATATATATATATATATATATATATATATATATATATATATATATATATATATTATATATATATATATATATATATATATATATATATATATATATATATATATATATATATATATATATATATATATATATATATATATATATATATATATATATATATATATATGTAGTAAGTCACCTTAATCCCTAATCTTTCTGACTCTAAATTATGGAAAGGATGGAAAGTAAGAAAGAAATGTCTAGCATCAACTTCATTTTAAATCTAACAGAGTAAACATTTTATAGTTAAAATATAATACAATTGCAATTAGTTAAAAATATCAAAATATTTCAATCTAAATGTATCTAAATAATGAATATTAAATATATTTAATCCAAATATAATCTGAAGATTTTATTTTGTCCTGTGGATTAACTATAAATTTTTATATATTCATCAAAATGATTTTTTTCATATAAAGGATTAATATTTGATTTGCATGTACATAATCAAAACAATAAGAAAAATTAATTTTGCTTACTTACTTTTATATTAAAATAATTAAGCTATATTTTTATTTTAATACAATCTATATATGTGAAACAAAAGATCCCAGAATTATGATTTAAGCTTATTTTTACTGAATATAACTTTTAACAAGATTCACTTTATAAAAATCAAATTATTTAAAGTAATCTCAATACCATATGTTTATTTTTTGCATATTACTAAAGAATCATATTTCATGAAATGTTGTGTAATTTGTGTATGTTTATTGCATGTTGGAGATATAATCAGGAAAAAATTTACAAATACATCTAATCAGTTCAAAAAACTTTTAAGTATAACTAGAATTTTGTTATTTATTAAGTTAGAGCTTACTGATTAGAAATATAATAACTCATTTAGTGCCTGTAATGTATTCTATGCAATCAAAATTAAAAGCTGCGAAAAATAATAGGAAAACTAATGGTTTGCTTTCTCCTCAATCACATGGACTTGAAGTAGGAAAATTGCTGTAATATAAGGCAAAATCTCATAAACCATCATTTATTGGGGGCATAAGAAGAAGAGATTTATATGATCAAGGCGCATTGAACATATGAAGTTAAGCATTATTAGTTTTCTTTATGATCAATGCTTGAAAGATCCTTTTCTGCTGTTGGTAGTCTTAATAAATTTTTATTCATCAACAGGGAGCAATAATGACAATGAGTAACACAGAATATTTTTGTACGAGATATTAATTATTATTCTATATGTTAATTGTTTGTATGATATTTATTGACAATCATTCAGCAACAAACGTTAGAAATGACTGCATAATCAATATAAATTTAATATTAGCATGCAGTCACATTAAAATATGAGAAACACTTTCTCAGTTGTTTTAGCTACACTTTATTAGAATTTGATGCATTAGGATTAAATATTAAAAAAAATTATTTTATTTATTAAATTATAAAAAATAACTTAAAATGAAGGTAAAAATAAAGTTTTAATAACATTAAAAGAATAGATTTCAACTTTACCTCCTTTAGATTAAAATTATAATTAAAGATTATTATAAATAATAGATTATCAAGTGGAATTTAATTCAATTATGCATTTTCAACAATAAAGAGTTTGAAATATTCTCAAAACACTAGCAGAGTTTATTCAATCGTTAAGCATCTAAGTGATGTTTGATAACTATTTTATTATGCTAAGAAGAACATCAGTTTAATTAAATGGAGTAAAATTTCCTTACTCTTTTATTCGCTGAATGTTTTTCATTAAAAACTAACGGAAAATAAGAGGTAAATGGAAACAAATATATATTATCGTATTAGAAAATATTTAGGTAACTCAGAAATCACAGTTTACAATATTAAATTCCTTTTTCTCAAAAGATATTAAAACTTTGTTTATGTTGTTAAAATTCATTGTTAAACGTAATAAGAATATTTGTTTCTCATATGCTTTTTATGCATATTAAAACAAATATTCTTAATATGTTTCCATGATGCTATGCTACACATGTTTAATATGCTTTATATGATGTTATGAAAGTTCTCTTTTAGCTAGTATTTTTTAAAATAATTATTAAAATATGAGTGCTGAATTTTGCAGTGATGATGGAAACTCAACTTAAAAAGTGTACCAGATAATATCTCAAATTATTCAGATAGGGTTTTTTTAATTTAAAAACTATTTGTAGGAGTATAGGAATTGAAAATAAAACATTTTACAGGGATATTGCTGTTTCACAAGTATTACACATGTCACACTGTTTTATTTATTATTCCTATTATTCTCCATATTTGGTAATTATAGTTTTGCAAATAACTGTTTATAAAAATAATTACTTATTTTCTTGAATATTATATATAAACTTTTAAATTATTTTCTTAATTAAGTCATTAAAATACCATCATGTTTCTAGAGGTAAATATTAAGCAATGTTGTAGAAATTTCATTACATCTGAATTAATTTCATAAAAATTAAAAGAATACACACAAAATGGGCAAATAATGATGTATATATTAATTTATAAAATAAGGATGTATATATTAACTATATTTGCTTTGATAAAAACAAATGAAAGGTATCCTTAAGATAAAAATCGTTTCATTTTGGAAAATGGGTTCCCCAATCGTCACCTGCTGCTAGAAGGGGGTATGGCCAGCAACGTTGAACACTTTTGTAGCATTGATTCAATGAGGCTTCTAATGAGGAGCTATTGAAATGTCCGACTCTTCCAGAATATCTCTTTCCAATTCTTGGAGAGATTTTAAGGGTAGTTGTCATCCAACAATTCATTTTCATAGAATGTCAAATGCTTGCCATATTTTGTTCTTGTCCGGAAAATAAGTAGTCATTCCATTCGCATGATTCCTTCCTCCAAAAAGGAATCATTACCTATTCAGTACGATTTTGTTTGCAATTTTCAACCTTAACATGAAGTAATATCCAAATTCTGTAGTTCAAGAGGCTACAATAGATCTAAGGATTTCTTCCCTGCATCGTTAAATAATCAGAGCTTCACACCATTTCAAATGATATGGTGATATAGCTCATAAATGGAGACGCCAGCATAGACCAACATTCCACCACTGTCTAATACTTTTGTGGACAAATAGAGGATTGTTTCTAGTGTCACGTTCTAGTGCCTCTAGATAAAAATACACCTATTATCAGTGTGAAAAGAAGAACAAGTCTCATTAGATAAAATCCCATCTTTTCTTCCAGTTCATATGCTACGTTGCTAATGGCCTGCGGAGTTTTGCTGTTAAAGTGGCGCACATAATTGGTCAGTGAGCATACAGACCTAGAGCGTGAAGGTCATTTTTGACAGTTTGTGATATAATTGTGGTACATGTATCCGGGCTAATGCATTGTTGAAGAAGAATGACACTCCTATTTCGATGTCTCGAAATGTTTAACATCAAATAATGATTTTCATTTTTGCACTGTTGGGCTCTACGACCTTGCCTTAATTTTCAGGCAGCATTACCAATCATCAAAAATGGTTTCAGATCCTAAAAATTACACTATGAAATTCCAATATTTTCCGTTACTTTGGATTGTGTTTGGGTGTAAGCGGATTGTGTTACATACTCAAGAGCTTATAATGTATTCAGTCAAGAATATTAATAGCTCTTGATTCATCTAAGCGACTTCGTTCAAACATGGCACTCATCAAAATTACGTGTTTATTGAATGTCGATAATTCCTTTCTTCTTTGTATTATATTAATGTGATAAGTAAATCTCATTCACTTCCTCGTCATTGACGTCGGACTCAAAAATTGTCTCGTACGAAGCTTGAAATTGAAAAAAAAAATATGCCTTTCTTTTCTTACATTTTATGTAAAAATTGCTTATACTGTTATTTCATAAAATAATTGAAAATATGCCATAATTGTTTTGTGCGAGTCATGTATATCTACCTAATCAAATTTACTCACAGAATAAGGCAAACTGTTGAGAAATTAATCTTGCACTAAGGTAATTCTACTATTTATTACAATTGTAGTGGAAATGCGAACTACTAGAAATGCTGAAACAAAATGTTTCTTGCTTATTTAATGCAGAAAATGCAGTAAACTAAATGAAGTGCTTACAGTTTTGTTAATATTTTTGCATATTTTATCAAAAAATCTGCAACCAGAATTGAAATCAATCTTGCTATGTACTATAACAATAAATTTGATTAATATTACATTAACTTTAAGTTTAAATATTTTAATTGAAATTTACTAGAGTATTTATAAATATGAGAGCAAAACACATTTTTAAATATTAACGAGTGACGCAATGTTCTTAAAATTTAACAGATTAATTAAAAAGTATTCCAACAAATAATTACAAGCTTTGCTTTTTTGAAAATTTAATTATTGTTGATTAAATATTCTTAACCAGATGTGAAACAAAACAGATGAAGTAAGTCGCCAATGCTGTATGAATAGCTAGCGTAAATTCAGTGGCACATTTTAGTATTAAAATAAGGAAAATTTTAAAATATATTTTCTTTATTGAATATTTTCATTTCTGTATATAATAAGTAAATAATGTTTTCACGTATAAAGTATTAAATTAAGTCAAGTTTTCTCATGGATTGTAAATACTTGTATCATCTGTCTGCTTATTACTGTGAATTCTCCTGCTGTATATTATATTGAAAAACTCTAGCAAAGGATTTTAAATAAGAAATTTACATATATCTAGGTCTGGCTCAAAGTTAATAAAGAGACCATAAAGAGACCATTATGGTGTAATAAAACCTTAAAATAATTTGGTGTTTATATTTAGGAATGTCTCATTGCATAATTATATTATTTTGTCCGCTGACATAATAGTTACAAAAATTTTCCAAATAAAAATTCACGATTCTATATTTATGATGTTTATCTGGTTATAACAAGTAAACAAATATTAAAATGTGATGTTAGGATCTTAGAAATGTACAATTTGATTTATCAAAAATGGAGTCAGGATAAAACCATCGAATAACTTTAAGGAAATTATATACAGCATCATATTTCTTTCTATACACTGAGAAAAGTATTACAATTACGAATCAAGTTCTATATTTTATACATTACATATGATAAAATTGCAATTAAATTGGGAAAAATAAAGTTGCACGGTTGTCTTTTTGCTTCATGAATAATTCCATGAGAAATTTTGATGAAACACTTCGCAGAAAATACTAGTTTTGTCAGGAAATAAAAGTCACTGAATAGACCAAATTTTAATTTTTGGAAAGATATTTAAAAAAATGTTTAAAGTATGGAATTGAAAGATTTATTTTCTAATTTTTATATATTAAAAGAATGTGCATGATTTTATTTAATTACTTTCATCTGTCAGGCATAATGTGTTACACTTCTGAAAATCTGAAGAAGAAAAAATAAAACAATTGTATTATTATGTATTGTGGTTAAAAAATAATGGACAATATATTTAATATTAAGTTTAATGGACAGTATACACTTTTTCATATTATATTTCACACAATTATAATTTTATTATTTATTTCAAACTGAGTTTTCGATTGTAATTTTCCTTTTAACAATTTATTTACTAATGAAATAAATGCATAAAAAAGGCAGATTTCTGGCTTGCTGTAGGTTTGCCATAAATTATGCTGAGGAAATTATTTTTTGTATATCCATGTATAAGTTTATAAAGTAATTTCAAATAAGTGGTTTAAAATGTTAAAATTTAAATCATTAATAAGAAATCTCGCATCAACCAGTAGTCATATAATTATTTTAAATGCATTATTTATTAACATTTTAAAATGAGTATATAATGTATACCTAAGCAGTTTTACCAAGATACAGAATTATATTCTTTCCTTAAATAGATAAATGCATTTCCATTGAAAGATATTTCAATAATAGTCAAGATCTTTCAGTCAATGTCATTAAATATTATTAATTAGGAGTTTCACTTGTTTGATAACTTCTGAAATTACTTTACAGCTTCTTAATTGGAATGTGTTGATTCTTACTTGGAGGTCATTTCTACGATAATGAAGGAAATAATCATGTTTCTACTCACCATGCTGTGCATAGAATAGCATACATTTGAAATTAAAATCATGATGAATCCTAATAACTTGCTGAGAAGTACAAATGATTGTGTATCTCGAGTGATAGCTTCAATTTTCTATAATTCAATCAGTTCGGTTATTCATATCAATTCATACTGACTTTACAAATTTGATTATGATTTAATTTATTTATATTTCCACAGTAATGCTTCTAGCAGTTTATTGATACCATCATCAGGAATATAATCTTCAGCTTGTGAAATAATAAAATGATTATAAATGCATTAAAGTCAATGATTGTATTTTTTATAAATTTCTTTAAAAATTAATTAAATATTTTCAAAAAAGATGTGCAACAGGTTAAAAATTGATAGTAAAAGTACATAAAAGTATACGCTGTAGAATATCTGTCATTTCTCACGAAGAGGAAATATGGGAAACTAATATAAATCTGTACACTTTTTGTGATATATACAAGAATATGAATTTATATTTCATAAATTGTTTCAACAGATCCATATAATAATTTAAAATACGTTGGAGGATAAATATAAATCATTGCAATATTAATAATTTGGCTTTAGTTTAGTCTGATTGGTGTTTTTTTGGGGAGGAGGGAGAGTAAATATAACCATGCGTTTTTTTTAATTTAGTTAATTACTTTAAATTTTTTAAAACTGTAAACTCTTCAAATAAAATTATTTTTCGAAAACTTTCTGAGGAATGGTAATTAAATAAGAAAACTAATTTCTCGTAAGTAAAAAAAAATCAAGCTTTATTTGGAAAAAATTTTACTAGTATTATATGTAAATAGAGTCTTATTAAATATTTTAGTTTTTTAATATAAAATTTTAACGTGGGGATTTTTAATTACTTTTTACTCAGTCTTTTAATATTTGTAAGTGGTAAAAACGTATTGTTTTTAATTTATGAAATCCAAAATAGCATTGAAAGGCAATGTGTGTTTTACAATAACTGAAGAAAATGATCGCAGAAAATGATCGCTTTTCTCAGATATAGGGCTTGTTCAAACTCTCTGGATATTGTTTGATGCAAAAATATATTAAGACAGCCTTTAGATTCTGCCACTGCTTACGATTTCTTTCTTTTATACTAATAAGTATATACAATAAAACTATCATAGTTTTAGCTATCACTCCTTATACGAGTATAATTGCAAATTAAAGACTTCGTTTCTTATTTTCGTCTGTTTTTTTCTTATATTCTAAGAATAGAAAATATTTACGTTTTGATAAATCATATTATAATTTGAATAAAATATATTGCAGTCCAAAACCTTTTCTTTTCAAACAAAATTAATATACTACTTAAAAAAATTCATTAAGTTATTCACAAAAAAATTGGGGAAACAAGGTTAAAAATTCAAAATTGAATATATAATGTAAAAAACAAAAAGGATAATTTGTTGTAAAAAATTCCTTTCCAGGGAAGATATTTATATTTTTCTTTGTGTTTATATCATTGTTGTTGCTTATATCAAACCAAATGTGATGAAGTCAGACCAAATTCATGAATCCGTTAACCTTAAGGCAACTAACTCATATGGAAGGAATGTGCATTTTCTGTAAGTCCACAGACCGGAGCACCAGAAGTAAGACTGTCTTAGCTCTATATTTTCAGTGGATTTTAATATTGCTTAATGGAATGACCTTCCCACTAAGGATGGCCCTACTAGAAGCAAACTTCAGACGTATTCCATCAACTCCACCCCAGGGGGAACTTCTCACCACGATTAGGTAGTCCGCAATACTGGGAGGGTCTTCGTTTGCAATCATAATCCGTAAACTTTAATATCTTGCTTATTCCTTAAATATCTTTGTAATCATAGAGAAATCATACAACATATATAATATTGAGATACAGTGTTGTGGATAGTTGAACCGCAAATCTGCTGTATGATATTTTAATATTCACCTGGTAAATAATTTTTCATGAAGATTTATCATAGATAGTGCGATGCTTGTGATTCCATTCAAGGAAATCCGGAAAACTCCCAATCACCCAACCCTGTAGACCTTTATGCAGAAGCGGAACATCTGATTCTCATTCTTCAAAGGTGGACCATAGAATTTTATGTTCTTAAGAGTGAGCTCTACCATTAGACTATGGTGAATAAAGGTATATAATATTTAGCATCCGAAATATTTTTATTTAAAATCATTCAAAGCGCTTGAAGGAAATATAGCATGAAATAATTATTAAAAGGATGAGTTAAATTTTTTACCGTTTTAAAAACATATTATTTGAAAAGTAACATGCATATTTTAATAAATTTGAGTTAATAAAGCAAATTAAATAAAATGTACATTTAATATATTTAAAATACACTTATCGAAAGAAATAAGTATATGCATGTTACTTGATGTAATAAAATTATGCAAAACTATCAAATTCTTTTTGAAATAGTATTTTGATGAAATATAAAAATATTTTACTCAAAAGATGAGCCATCCCATTCCAAGCACATTTGTCACGTACAACCATTTAAAGCATATCTGTAACTATATAAATTGTAATCATATACGTAGAAAAAAAAATCAAAATAATTTTAGCTTTCATTTCCATTTTCAAAATACTCTTTTAAATAAAGCTACAAAATGCTTGATATTCTGAAAATAATGTAAAACAATACTTTATTTTCAGAATATCAGATGTTTAAAATACACACAATACTAAAATATTTTAAATGAAATCGTAAATATTTCTCGTATTATTTGAAATTAGTTTCAATTCAAAACTATACAGGGTTTTGAACATTAAAGACTGCTTTTTATAATAAGAACACATTTCGTTGCATTGTTGAAAACAAATCATCGATAACAAAGAAAAATACAATTTTAATGGCGTTCATGTTTAGCGTGATTCTTGTTATCAACAATGATTTAAATAGAACGTTGCTTCGTCTTCTAAGCTAATGGAAATAAGTCATTTTCAATAAACATTTTTGTCTTTATAAATGATACACTTTTACCAAAGAATGGAAGTTTCTTCTTATAGATCATTTGTTCTAACTCATGAATAATTTTCACTTCTCATTAAAATGTAAATAATTATAAATCCATATATTTTAACTTAAAAATATTTTAAGTAAGAATATTTGTAATAAAAATAAGATTTCATCAGAATTCAAAAGCGTTTTTTCAAACAAATTATACATAGTTAATGTTCAATTAACTGAATGTTCAGTTGTTACAAAAGTTTAATATTAAATCAGAATACTGCATGTGATGAAATAGCGTAGATCATTTTTTAAATTATAATAAATGAAATATTTAAAATGCCTCCTATTTTTTTAATTAGGCTTTTTATTTTAAAAATTTGTAATATAATATCAATTTATGAGAGAAAATATTTTTAAATGAATCACTAAACAAAAGTTTCAAAAGTAAATTACATATAAAAAAATGTGTTGAATTTTATTCGCAAAGAATCTACATAAACTCAAAATTTCACTTCTTCCAGAATTTTTTAGAAAACATTAGTCTGATAAAAAAAGTAGATAAATTTTATGAATAGATTTAAATGTTTTATAATTTAGTAGGCATGAAATAACATGAGAGAGCAATTTAGAACCAGTAATGTTGGAAATAGGATAAATGTCAATACATAAAAATAGTGTCAAAACTTATCAAATTGATATGATTTTACTTGAATTTCAAAAAAATTAGTATGAAACTAAAAGTTTTTATAAATCAATATTTCAATTTTTCTGATTAAATTCGACAATATTTCTGATTAAATCGAATAATTTTGTTCATGTGTAAAAAATTAAAGAAAAAATATCAGTATATTTCCAAAAATCCTTACTTTAGTGTCAATGTATAAGGAATTAAATCATTCTAACTAAAGAAAAATTTAAATCAAATAAGTATTACGAAAAATTTAACTTAAAATAAGGAAAGTTTCACTAATTTAATATTCATTTAAAAAATCCCATTCATAAAAATGCAACCAGTTAAAATTAAATTTGAAATAGAAACAATAATAAAACATTTAGCTGACCAGTTTCAATCTAAAGAGCTTATGGTAGATTATTTATTCTGCCAAATTTTAAAAATGCTAAACATGTTATATCATATTACGTTTTATCAATACATTATATCCTTATTAAATAACTATGTTATCAGCTTGATATATTTATCTCGTTAACGTGATATCCATGGATATGTTTTTAATTTTGAGTTAAATGATCATCTGCAATAAGCTATTTACGCTTAAACTAAAAGAAAAAGTAAAACAAAATGTCAAAGGATATATTTTTATGCTTATCAACATTTCAGTAGATGATAAATGTTAAAAAAATTAATTATACTGACATTTTCTATTATTAAGATATAATTTACATTTTTTTAAATATATACTCCTTGAATCATAAATTGCTCTAACATTATATAAAATTCAGTTTTACATACATACATACATACATACATACATACATACATATATATATATATATATATATATATATATATATATATATATATATATATATATATATATATATATATATATATATATATATATGATAATAATAGTTAATAAAATAGTTCTTATATTATGATAATAATAGTTAATGTACACTTATTTTGTAAAATCTACAAAAATTTTCAATATAATTTAAGAAATTTCATTTCTCGAATCAGTCTTATTTAAAATATAATTTAAACTATCTATGCAAATAGTGAGCAACCGTTCTGAATAATGTATTTATACTCAAAAATATGATACTAAAATAAAGCAATTAGAAAATCAACTTAAGGAGAAACAAGCAGAATTCGCATAAGTTTTGAATTTTAATCACATTTACTTTAGCAAATAATTCAATTTTAAAACTGCATATTAATATTTTCATTTCTAGAAATTTAACTTTACAATAAGAGAAATAAATTTTCCATGACTTTTTTTTCAAAGTGTATACACGTTTTAGACTCCATAGTATATAAAAGTTAGAGTTTGATTTCAGTATTCAAAATTTATAATTTTCTTTAAAGAAAAAATAGATAATATGCTAAATTAATACATTTTCTCATTTAAATAAAAGCGCTATATAATGAAATTTTAATATTGACAATGAGAAATGGTTTGGATCGATTAAATACTCTATTAAACTAAATATATATATTATCATTTAATAAATATTAATATGTACTAATGATGTATGTTTAACATACTCGATATTAAGTTAAAATGTAAGTATTATTATTAAAAGAATCTGAAGTATGTATATTGAAGGATATAAGAAATTTT
This sequence comes from Latrodectus hesperus, assembly GCA_037975125.1. Classification (NCBI taxonomy): domain Eukaryota; kingdom Metazoa; phylum Arthropoda; class Arachnida; order Araneae; family Theridiidae; genus Latrodectus; species Latrodectus hesperus. The sequence continues at coordinate 16,373,360 of CM075858.1, read as the reverse complement.
TACGATATCTGTAGCTATAAAGTGCTTAATAATTAATATCTAACTATACATATTAAGGAGGGTAATTTAATATGCATAACGAGTTATATATATACAAATATGTGTAATGAAATTCTATTTTAAAATAAATTCAGATTTGTTGGAAATAACTAATTAATGTAATTTATTATCAAAATCTATTAAAAGAAGCTGAGGAAATTATGGAAATTTAAAATCTATTTTGTCATTTTGAGTATTCTAAGAGAAAATGTTTTATAGTGTTTTAAGTATTTTACAAAGATAAAAGTAAACTAAGAACAAGGAATCGAATTAGTAGCACAAAACAAACTATGTACATGATACTGAATTTTACTAAAGCTTGGTTAATAATATATAATTTCTTATTAATTTGTCAATCAAAATAAGTTCATGAACTGTCAACAAAAAATAAGTTTTTGCTTGAGTGCATACGAAAATGGAGATTCGAATTTAAGTATTGAAAATTAAAAATTAATAAATGGATACTTTTGTTGATTTATTGTTTCAAAACTGAAAATGCTATGGAAGTTGTGATAGGTTCTATGATCAATTTTGAATTACAAGCCAAAACAATTAAAAGGAATCCCAAAAAAATGTCTGTAGCACTTATTTTGTAGCTATTATGTGATATTAAACTTCTGACATATTTGACGCATTGACTACTACATTTACAATTGTAATAGTTGGTTATTATTAATTCTTAAACATAATCATGTAAAATGCATGTGCTTAGTTAATTATATTCAGAACTATTTACGTCGGAAAAGTCATAGTCTTCAAATATATTTCAAGAAAGTGTCCATCAACTATATACATTATTTGTTATTTATTTTTACAACATAAATAATTTTGTGAATACAACTTGTGTGTTAGGTACATTCGTCTTACATCACAATATTTGAGAATTATCAACTGAAAACTGTTCCTACAGCACTGAATATTTACTCAAAATATCATTTGACACTGACTTGCTTCATCAGAAAGATAAAAATGTAGGTTATGAGTAATTGTCCTCGACTCAAAAGTTTTTTTAACTCTTAAGAGAGATGCGATGTAGTTAATATATTTAAATTTATTCCCGTTTATAGAGTAAGCCTTTTTTAATTACGATATGATGAAGAAAACACAACAATTCTTGTAAAACTTATTAGCAAAATATAATTATTGCTTTAAAATTTTATTAATTGTTATTTAAAGACAAAAATAAGGATGATTAAACTAGATTATTCACAACTTTTTTAATTATGAAAATTTATATTATTTTTAAAATATGGTAACATTTATGATATATTTTCATTATTTTGAGTCAATTCATGAGTGGTGCCTCTATCCTCTTTGAAATAATGCAAAGATAATATTTACATTTTGAATTTATTTTTATTTCACTTGATGCAAAGCATAATTAATATTACTTTTACCATTGTGCATTTGCAATTTACTTACAATTTCATCTAAACTGGGAAATTTAATTTTATAGATCACAGGAACACTTAATTCTTAAACCAAATTTTTCAAATTTTAGCAACTACTGCAAACAAAAAATAAGTGATATAATGGGATAAAAATATTTTTAAAAAAATAATCTTATTATAAAGCACAGTTTTTGGTAGATTTATTTAACTAAGATTTTTTATGGATACTTAAAAGTCGGAAACATAAATTAAAATATAGAATTTATTTTTAGAATTCCCATAACATTTCTTTCGCAATCAAAGTTTTTTAAAATGTAAAACAACCCATTAATTAAGAATAGTATTAAATCTTCACAGCAACTTATTTACATCAACAAAACAGACATGTTAATTTTTGTGGCCTTCTAATTTTGTAAAAATAACTTTTCAAATCTTGTTTTAAACATCCATTTATGTGGCGTAATAAAGTTTCTAAAAAGTCAAAAGAATGCTGTTTTTTCACATAGCTCTTTGTAATAAAACTTAAATTTTTATCATTCCATTTGCTTCATTTTTTAAAAAAAAATTTAGTACACATTTGTTGCAATGCAAACTCAAGAGTTTTCTTGTCCATGAATTCTTCAAAGCAGAATAACTACTGGAATGATGTATTGGAGCTTTTTCATTTGTATCATATTTTATTCTGAATGTTGTACCACATTCCATTGAAAATATATGAAATGATATTGAAAGACCTAGCAATAATTCTTATAATATATTATTATAATATAGATAGGATTTTAAAAAAATTAAAATTTTTTTCATTTGCTAAGTATATAAAACTTAATAAATAATCTACAAGAGTAGCAAATTGCATAACATGATATTATTGTTAGACTATAACCACTGTTCTTAGTAAACCGATTCACTGTTTAGAAATAATTTTGATTTAATCTGTATGTCTAGTTATATGTACAGTTAGTACAGTTATACGAATATATATATATATATATATATATATATATATATATATATATATAATCTAAACTCCATGCCACGAGTGGTCAGCCTAACGTAAGACCCCCAGTGTTTAGTTCCCAAGCATGCTTGGTACTCAGTTAATCGACCCACTGAAGGGATGAAAGACTGAGTCAACCTTGCCCAACCCGAGGATTGAATCTCGGACCTGTGTCACTAAGCCACCGGGCTTGATATATATATCAAAATACGGAGATTATGCTTAAGTCAAAATCAACTTTGAGCTCAGCTTCAGTAAACCATTTTATGCATTTATAATTCTGTAAAATAATTCTTAAATTTCAACAAATATGTTTATTTTATGACTTTAAAATACAACGAAATGTTAAGATTTCTATAATATCTTTAACAAATCTTAATTTTATGAAATAATTATTAACGTATTAAATCAAGATTATACTTAAATATCCCATTTTTAGAAATTATGTGATATTTGCTTTAGAAATAACCTATATGAATTTTCACTATAATGCAGAAACTCTTGAATGGGAATGAAATATAAATTAAATTTCATTCTATTTCTCAATCTACACTTCTTTCTATTTCTCTTCTTTCTATTCTATTTCTCATTCTTTATTCTCATTCTATTTTGCTTCATTCTTTCAGTGTTAATATAAAAATTAAACACCTGAAAAATTTAGGCAAGTTTGGTGGTTGGTTGGTTGGTTAGAGCGTCGTTCTTCTTCTTCTTCTTCTTAGAATTGGGTTTGTATGTCATTGGGCACCTCTGCTTTTATCAGCATTTTGTACCATTAACTCCAAACCCAATGTTTCCTAGTTCCAGTTGCTCGGGTCACCCACTTTACTAATAAAGACCGATAACCCTTTAATGGAGTCTAGGTGTAACTCTCTAGTATGGTTGATGCCTAAAGAAAGTTAATCTAGGGAGGGCAAGAGCCTCGCATTCATAAATGATATGCTCTGCCGTTTCCTCTTGCGTATGACATTTCCAGCAGATAGGGTCTTACTGAAATAGTCCCATCTGGTCAAAGAGTCAGTCATACTAGGGATAGCTTCCTGACTTTCACCAGAAGAAGGTTTGGAGGTCATTTCTACCTCGAGTGAAGGATTCATTACTGCCCCTTTACAAGACAGCCTCTGAGTTCACTTGTCTTTTTCAGCAAGGTCAACTTCAGAGGCATCACCTGTAGATGCAGAAAGGATTGTTATTTCTTGTGTCTTTTCAGCCACAAGATAACAATTTATAAGCTCAGGTAATATAAGTCCACCCAGCATTGCCTGAGATACTGGGCAAGGCAAATTACTCTAGAAGTTTGCCAGGCAACTAGAGGCTCCGTTAAGACACCAATACCGCGGTGCCAATTAGCCCTAGGCACGGAACGCATAACACCAGGGTTTACGGGAGCTGGTTCGCGGCCTCTGATTCTATATTCAAGGCTATCCTGTCATTCCTACAGGACGTTCGGTGATCCACCGCCTACCGACGCGCCTGGTAGCTGCTCAGGCCCCAGGTTGAGCGTCGTTACTATCAGTAAAAGATAAAGAGATCTAATATTCCGCATCAGTTTAGTGAAAAATGCTGGCGACAAAATAACATTCAAAAGTTAGGTTCTATAAATATAATTTAAGTTAAATCTCGTATCTCGTATATCTAACAAAAATTAATTATTAAATATTACTTTGTAAATCAGAATTTTTTATGAACTTGTGTGGATTAACATTGTAAATAGGAGTTTATACGTGTGTGGAAGGGGTAATTTTCCATTTTATTTTTAAAACCCAATTCATTTTCGTTTTGTCTTCCTTCTTCTTAACATTTGAAATTTATTTCATTTATTCATTTAATATTCATGATTATTATTTCCTGAAACATGTACATATTAGCTCATTAGTGATACAAAATATTCTATTTAGGATGAAAATATCTTGTAAATAATAAATATGAAGTTAGAAAAATAACCCAGAATAAATTAATATCACTTTACCATAAAACACTATGAAATGTAGTGAAATGTTTCGAACCATAAAATAACTTATGATTAATAATGAGTTTCTTAATATTATATCGTAACTATTAAATTAATTCATTAAATTGCTTTCTTTATAAAATTGCAAGCAATTTAGGAATTTTGTTTCAAATAAATAAAGAATAAATGGACACGTTGCATTTTCTTTATGAATATAAGATAACAACATACCTTTAACTTTTGATTTAAATTTTGTGACTTTTTCTAAATATTTCATTAACAACAATTAGACTAACAATATTAGAATTTTAACAAAAATACTGATACACGTAAAATAAAGCAAAATTTTTTTTTACTATAAATTTTGCTCACTTAAAGTATGAAAATATTAAAATTAATATGCATGAAATTTGTTTGAATAAATTTTTAAACATAATGAAATTGATGACGCAAAGTTTTTTAAGCAGAACTGTAGAAAAAAACTAAAAATCACTTTATTATAACATTTTCTATTATTCCTAAAAATAATGAAAAATACACCCAAAACTATAAAAAAATCCATTTATTTTAACTTTGTATAATTATTGACAATATTTCAGTTCAAATTAAAAGAAAGTTAGATAACTTATGTTAATTACTTGAAATTAAATAAACATAATATATTATATAATTTATTATTTTATCCTTAAGAATATGCCATTATTAGCAAAACATCTGCATATTTCTATCAATTTCATAACAAGAGATTTCAGTGGAAAAATATTGAAGTTATAAATAATAATGTGATCCTTCATAACCTCATACATAAAATTAATTTGGAAGGAATGTAGTTTGAAATGTAATTTCTAGTACTTAAACAGCGAATAAGCCTCAAGCGCTAGAAAGTTAATTAATCTAGAACGATTTAATATTCATGAACATCTTTCTCCAAATAGATTATAGATTTGTGCAAATTGAGAAACTGAGCATAAATAATGATTCAAAATTTAAATATAAAAAATAAGCAGCAAACTTCACTTTTAATTAGAAACCAAAATAAATGAAAAGCATATTCAAATTAAAAATGATTTTTTTTGTTATTACAGAGCCTCAAGTATTTTTGCTTTTAATTTCATTATTAAGAATGGAATTTTTTATAGAAAGAAGATTATTACCTCTTTCTCGGTATACTAAAATTTACATATATTATATAGTGTATAAATGTATAAGTACTATTACTTAATTTAAATAACAAAATATAATACGTGAAATTAGAATACAATTTTGCATTACAATAAATATAGCTATGTTTTATAAAAACAGCGATCCAAAATTGAATAATTCCTCATATTTTTTATATTACACACACACACACACACACACACACACACACACACACACACACACACACACACACACACACACACACACATATATATATATATATATATATATATATATATATATATATATATATATATATATATATATATATATATATAGGAAAGATAGTGGGATAGTGGCCTTTCAAGATAGCAGATTATCTTTTAGGAAAATTGGTAGTCATATTGGATAAATCAAACAACTGTAATGTGGATATGGGATCATTAGATACAGGAGGATACGACTAACTGATGTGTTCGATCGCATGCACCTCAGTGAACCACTTCACGTGATGACAGGCAAATTGTACGCATGGCAGTGACGGATCGCTCAGGTACATCACGAACCACAACACAGCCTATTTAGTTTGTAACACATCATCCAGTGTCTACGCTTACCATTCGACGCCATTTACAGCAGAGTGATCTGTCCGCAATATGTCCACGGTGTTTATCCTTGACGCAGAGCCACAGACGTCTCTGCCACCAATGGTGCGATGAAAGAAGGATGTGAAAGGCAGAATGGAATTAATTTTGCCGTTACTGACGAGTCACACTTCTGTCTGCTGCACCACGATGGTCGCATTCGAGTCTGGATACATCGTGGAGAGAGGATGCTGAACACAGCTGCGTTATGCACTGCCGCACAGGTCCTGCACCAGGTATTATGTAATATGGTGGTATTGGATATCATTCACACACTCCTTTAGTAAGCATTGGCGGTACTTTAAAAAGCCAGTGCAACATATTTAAGGTGTTTGATGCGTGTTGTCCTTCCTTACATTCAGGGCTTGCTCACAGCCATATTTCAACAGGATAACACACGTGGCAACCATTGTCCAATTTTTCTTCGTCAATCATCAGATTGAATTGCATCCCTAGCCAACTCGCTCTCCTGATCATTCGCCGATAGAAAACATTAGGTCGATAGATGCTTAAAATTTAATTCAGATTACATACCCAACTGCCACACCAGATCAAATTTGGCAAAGTATTGAAGCTGCTTAGCCTGCTTTACCACAAGGACGCATCCAAAGTCTCTTTCAATCAATGCAGAGGTGTGTGGAAACTGTGATCTCCAACAATAGTGTCTATTTGGCTACTGATTTTGGCAAGAACCAAACTTCTAAGAAGTCTGTAAATTTAATCATTTGATACTTGGTCAGCATATTGTCTACAAATTAAATTTTGTTGTGATATCTCTTGCCTTTCTTGGTGTTGCAATTCTGGTGGCCAGCAGTGTATCTTTGACACTGCATAATGTACAGCATAAAGGCCTGAGGAAACTTCAAAGTATTTGAATGTTTTCCGAATAATTGTCTTCCAGGAAAGATTTTGACAAATATTGGACTTTATGATAGCATTAGAGAAAACTTGTCAAACACTCACTTCCACTTCGAGAGATGCAGACGGCAGAATATCCATAATTTGCTGCATAGCAACAGAGGGCAATGAACCCAAGATCTTTTCCTCTGTCTTACTGTAGATAAATTTTTGAGCTTTTCATAATTTAATTTAAGCGCGCAGTCTTAAAATTTAATCACGAGAAGCTCAAAATGTTATCTAAAAATATGCTGAAATTTTACTTACAATTTTATATGTCAAGTAGAATATATGAAATGAACTAAAATAAATGGTGCTACTTATCAGTTATTCAAACAATATTCATTTCCTTTGATAAGATCCTTTTACTAAAGTGTCACATTGATTTATATCTTTCAACTTTTCTTGACAGGAATCTATAAAGCTGTTTCAAATAGCATAACATTAGTGCCAAAATTAGCAATTTCTTTGATACATAAATAATTGCATACAATATATAAATAACTGATGCTGAAAGCTTGCAGCACTTTTAGTCTATGAGGAATTTTCTAAAACGTTTATTTTAATTTTAGTTGTAAAAATTTTTCAATTTCTATTTTTTTCAGTATAAATTTATATCAATTGTATCTGAAATAAATTAATACGTTTCCCATCTAATTGTTAATAATTAATAAAAGAAAATATTTTTAAAATATGTGAATCAAAATATTTTAACAGCTGAATTTATTTCTTTTATATTTCACACTATTCAATTATCAGTAGTTATAAAATTTCGATATAAATGAAATGTAAAATAAAAGAAATTATGTATTTCTTAGCATTTGCAATGTTTCAAACAGTATAGTATAATGAGCAATAAAATAAGACATTTCAAAAACTTTATGAATTAATTTTATAAATTCCTTTGATTAAATAAAAAAAAGCTGTAAGAAAGTTTTTGTAACTTTTATTATCATTTAAAAAATGAAAAAGTAACAAGATGTTTTTTGCAATTAATAATTTTTTATCAAAAGTACATTATAAAATTCTGGAAATTTTTCACGTAATTCATTTTAAATAAATTATTCGCTAAATTGTAAAGCTACGTATTTTGTAATATTTTAATGAAACTAATATTTTAATCCGAATGTTTTTTTCATAAAATAAAATCTTTTCGCATTCGAAATATTTTTTGCAAAGCAATATCAATGTTTTTTTACATTAAAATTATTTTTAAATCCTGATTATGTTACATAGCTTCAATTAAGAACTTTTTGCTAGTAGTACTTTATGATAAAATAAGATTATTTCTTTAATATATTTCTATGTAAAATATTTTGTAAAAAAATAATTTCAATATTAATAAATGTTTTTTTTTAAATTTTTTAAAAATTAATTAATTATGCTATAAATATATATCCAAGTTATATAATGAATTTATCTCAAATTATTTTCTAACTGCTTATCAGCTTTTTCACAAATACAAGTGTTATTTTCAAAATTGAAATGCAACTATTAAAGTATATATTAATTAAAATTAAGGTATACATTAAATTGTTTCGGTAGTTTGCAGTTTTAAAAATGAAGCTGTATATGAAGTAATACACCAGAGAAACTAATTTTGTCACTTAATAAATTTACTTCCAAATCATATACTTTGAAATACATTGGATAATTTTTTTCATATGTTTTATAAATGCTAACTGCAAATTAAAAACACATGCACATTGACGTTGTCAAAATATTATAATATCAGGATATTTTATTCCCCGAGTGTTGCTTACAGAAGAGAAATATATTTCAAAACTGAAATCTGCAAAATTCTGAAATTCCTGTGGGAATTTCAATTATATTTTATCTAAAACATCTTTTCATTAAAAATTTCTATTTAAGTTTATAATATTTAAATGTTTAAAAAATGTTTTTATCTAAAAATCAGCTTATTCTAAATAGATTTAACTGATATAATAGATGATAAGATAGACAAATTTTTAAATTATTTTGTTTTGAAGATATTTTTCAATATCAACATATTTAATTTAATTAGCTGAAAACTTAAAATATTAAATTCACATTTAAAATAGAAATTTAATTTGCACCCAAATATTACCGTATGTTGTTATTAACCATAATATTCATAAAATTTAAAAATCTTATTCCAAAATTTAATTTTAGAGTTATGTTTTAAAAAGTAATAAAATAAATGTATTGAGTAAGGAATTGTGAAAAAAGATTTTAGTGTTTAACTTATTGCTCACAGAAAGATATTTTTAGGAAATTTAACTTTATGAATTCATCGAAACAATTATTTTATTTTTCTCCATGTTTCAAAGATTGATGCAAAGTGAGCTTGACAATTGCAATTAATTATTGTATAGTTTATTTAGTACAGTATTTTAATACACATTTGCAATATTTAACTTCAGTGATCAATATTATTTGCATCATGAATCAAATAATAAATAAAATGGTTTTAAAATTTTAAAACATGCCTAAATTGTATGAGATAAAATTTAATTTAAAATGGTTCTCATTATTTTGATCATTTTTTTTAATTTGTGTGTTTACTTATGTATCTATATGCAGATCAAACGAAATGGTTGTGCATTTAAAAATTTACTCTGTCGTATAAAACTATTGCCTGGTGTTTTCAATAAGTAACATGGATTAAGGCTTGTGTTGGAAGGGAGGACAATTAAAATCCAACTATAAGGATGTGGTTTTCCAGTAATATTACGGTGATTCTCTGAATATTAAGATCAGCATTTAATTCCATCTGTTTTTAAAATATTTTATACTGAACTGTATTATTTTTATCTAAATAGTATCTTATATTGTTTTTTGTCGTGTGGAAAGTTCTTTAAATTTTTTTGATACACAAATGCAAGCAATATCTTCTAAAATGTCCTCCTGTTTTGCCGAATGTAATTCACGTGCATATGACTTTTAATAAATTCCCGTTACCTATTTGTAGGATTATTATTTAAACCACAATAATGAAGACGATATGATAACAGTGTTTTAGTATATTATGTCTCCGGAAGTTAGTAAAACACGGAAAATAAAATATTAGCAAACAGTCTTTGATGTTAATTAATCTGAGCTTTTTAATAATATACAAATCAATATAAAATTTGGTAACAAAAATGCAACATTTGACATAATTCAATAAGTATCTTGCAGATTCATATTTGCCATTGAATAAAATGCATGCATGGGAAATTCTATATTAAAATAAAGTTTTCCTCTAGTTTAATATAAATATGCATGAATGACATCAGCATGTAGTAGTATTCAAACTTGCAATTAAGTTCCTGTGATATAATAAAATTAAAAACTAAATAAAAAAAACTAAAGACTATTATGTGACAGCTATATTTTCAAAATAACTTCCAACGATTATGAAGTAATTTTCATAGCTGCATTATCATGCATAAACTTGATTGATTATGATGTTATTGAATGATTATGATGTTCAATTACGTGGTTTCTATATATATCATTTGATAATATATATATATATATATATATATATATCATGGAATAATAATTTAAATAAACTGAATACAATCATAAAATGCTTGGATCACCGAATAAAAAGATTTTATATAAATACTCCATTCATAAAATCATAACAGATAAATTAAAAATTACAAATGTAGAAACATTTGCCCAATGTATAAACATGTATAAAACATTAATTCCATTTATGGTATGAAATATTAATGGTGTTGTATCATGGCATTTATTAACAACAGTTTTCAATGAATGCGCTTAAAATAACATAGCAATTACTCTGCAATTATGATAAAATTTTTTAACGAGTTAAATTAATGAATAAATTTGAAGATTATTTTATTAATTTACCATTTCATACACTTTTAGACAGAACTTTTATGCGTGTTTTTTTCTCATGTATGTAATTATTCATCAAAATTATATTGCACTTTTTTAAACTTTGTATTTTATCAATTGCAAATTAATCTATTTTCATGGAATAATAATGTAAATTGTTGTATTATCATGATAACATAAGAGAAGATACAAGTGTTATGCATGTAATTCATTATTTATAAATATGTGAATTATTATATATTTGATAAGCATATTTTCTGTAAAAAATTGTGCATTATTAATCAGAATCCTAAATATAAGAGAAAAAGTATTTAATATTTCAAAAAACGTTAATGTATATTTGGTGAAAAATGTAATTATGAATGGGGTATTATCTGACTAGTATTATATAATCGATTAATATCGCAATACTAATGTTTATTTTAAAAACGTTAGCCTGCACGCGGGTTTAAAGCTCAACAAAGTATAAAATTTATGACCACCATGTTATTTTATAGACACCAATAGTAAACTTTTTGCTTATTTAGTGGCATATAAATATATCAATGCTCAAATTATGATTTAGTAGGAAGAAATAGTTATAAAATTATTCATATTTATAAAATAATAAAGTAAAATTTATAGACATTGTGTTAATAATATTACACAAATGGAAATCTTTACATAATTAATGTAATTAAAACTATTAATATGAAATATTTACACAGAATTACTGATTATCAATGAGACATAGTTTTTTCATATACATACAGATCCATTATTCTTAGTAGTTAAAAGTTTTCACGATCCCTCCTTTGAAAGACAGAGTTTACATAATGCTCTATAGAATGTCATTCTGGGGAGATTTTCTTACCTATCTTAACAACCCAACAATTTGATGCCATGCTACTTAAATCACAGTGATTTATATTTAAAATATGTTTAAAAAAATGGAACCTTTATATTTAAGACATCTGGAAAATAAATAATAGTATTTTAACTTTTACATGCTTTTTAAATTTGACAGAAAAATACGCAAAATTTTCAGTATCATTAATATATTTATTTGGTAAATCAGTTTTATTTAAAATAATTTAAAAAAGTATTTAGCATTTGTATATGAAAACTATTTAATATTTTCTAAATCTACAATATATCAATTTAAATTGATGAACTAAAATTTTAAGTAATTATGGAATATTTTAGAATATATTGTTCTATCATTATGGGTAAATCACGAGAAAATCCTTTTCCCAAATTTATGTGACAAATTCTGGATAAAAAATTAACTTAATCAAAATGTTAAAAAAATGCATTCTGAAAGTTTGTTCATACTGAATAAGGAGAGGTAAAACTAACAAACAATTAGAAAAAGTTTTAATTTCAGTGCTTTATTGAGAAACAAATATACTAAAATACTTACTGAAATAACACAGTATAAAATTTATAATTAGCATGTTATAAAATATATGATAATAAAAAAGTTGAACTCTGCATAAGGTCTAAAATTTAACAATTGAAAAATGAAAAAAATTGTCTACATTATTTTCCTCTGCATATGTATCATTCTATCTATATTATTTAAAAGTTATCATTTTTATATTTCCTTTCTTTGAATTTATCAATATCATGTTAAAGGAAATAAATTATTATGAACTCAATATGTATTAGTATACATATACACTGTGGTCTAAAATCATAATTTACTTAGATATCAAAATAAATATTTTAAAAGAACGGTAGGAGAAAAATAATGCGAGCATTACTCTGAATTTCCTTGAAATATGAGCAAATGAAAAATGATAAAATATTAAACACTGCATTTAAATACAGCAGCAACTTTATCTAGATAAATGATTTTTTTTACCACTAAAATGTTTTTCGTATAGATAAAAATTTGGACCGCATAAAATATGGAATAGATATCTGATTATCATTTTGAAATAACTTTATGTTAAATTAAATCTAGAAGAATGCATTCAAAGTTTACTATTAGCATTTATAGTAATAGTATATCATAGTTTTCATGTCATAATATGTCGCCCTACTTGTCTAGTGGTCAGCGTGTCTGACTGTGGATAGGAAAGGTCCTGGGTTTGAATTCCGGTTTGGGCATGGATGTACTTTCTCTATCTATCCTGTCTTTGTCCACTCCTTGTATGAATGCGGAGTGATTGGTTGCCTACCCTATAAACGGGTACCTACGGCATGTGTGTACTGAGGAAGTCGGACTCCACACCAAAATATGGTTCAATTGGAAAAGTGGACAACAACAACAACATGTCATAATATTCTAACTAATTCTCATTATTTCACACAAGGCACTGTTACATTAAAAATGGAAAATAATCTCGGTAAATATAGTTTTGTAATATTATGGTTAATATGAGACGCACAGAAAAATATGTTACAATTAGTCGCATATTTTCCAAATAATATAGAAGGAATTTCACATTAGTTACGCTACTACAAATAAAAGCGTTCCTGTATAATAATTTTGATATAAAGAATGAATAGATATAAATAAAGTAATTTGCTGTCATTGGTATCTATGTAATTTAGCAGAAAACATAAAAGGAAGCCTGTAAGAAAAATTAAGATATCATTAAATAATTTAAGTAACAAATTACAACAGTGTTATTTACAAGGCTGAAACACATTTTTCTGACATTTCTAGAAATAAAGAAAATAAAACAACCCTTTGAAGATGATCCTATGCCCTCAATAGCAAATAAACAATGTGCAAATTTGGGAATGCATTTTTCTTTTGTGCAGAAATAATCAAAATAATCAAACAGGAAGAATAGAACAAATTATAGTAAACTAGTACGCTATTAAATATCTTTCTGAAAATATTTTTAGTTATGAATGGTAAGAAATTCATGATCCACAATTATAATCCATCTTATCATTCTGCAATATTACAGTTAAGTTTCCTGGATGAGTACTCATCAAAGTGAAATGATATTCAAATGAATAAAACGTCTAGAAATTTATTAGTTTTGGTAACTTCTTAATACAGACGAGAACTTATTTGCCTATGAATCTTCTTTTGAAGAATAAACAAATGGTGTTCTACATTCTTTTTTTCACCGATTCCAAAAACTTAATTGCTTATGAGTTTTATTCCTTAGACAATTCACCAACGGAAATCCATTGTTATTTGAGAAGAAATATTAATTGCACATAAAATTTTTTAAAATGTACATTTAGTAACATAAAATTATTGAAATATCTCAACTTGACCCTCAAATAAGTATAATTTTATAGTTCTTTGTGTAATTAACAAAAGAAGTGAATTAATAATAAAACAAACCCTGAAAATATGCCAATAAAAATAATTTATTATAATAATAAATATATTTCATTTATAATTTAAACATGAATATTCCAAGCTAATATGCAAATATGATTTTTATCGATAATTAATTTCAATTTACAAATAGAATTTATTAATTATAAATAAGAAAAAATAAACATTGTATCAGTATAGAAATAATTTTTTAATAATATACATTTTATTTATGAAACTTGACTACTAAAAGAGAAAACTCATATTTCAATTATTCATTTACTTATAAAAAGGTATATTTAAAATAAAATTACATATTTAGCTTCGTTTTTTATTAAATATTGCAAAGTTTAATAAAAATTTTGTTTTTACAAGACATTGCTTATACATAAATTGTCTTGACCAACAATAAAAAAACTTATAAATATAGATCAACTGGAAGAATATCAGCAAATTCAGTGTCATAATATTGTATGTCAGTAATTATCGATATTATTCTTAAATAAAATAATAAATCGAATGAAAAATATAATATTTGTCAGGGTATTGCAGGTTCATAAAATGATTTATGACGCTTCTTGTATTTAACATCATTACTATTTTTAAAATTTATCCAGAAAAATGCTATTTTCATAATAGAGGAGAAATGTATTACGGGTTTTGAATTTACAAAGCGTAATTAATCATATTATCGTTGACATAATCTTTGTCATGAATTTTAAGCTAAAATTCGCAAGTTTGATGTTTCATATTTATTTTTTTCGTTAATATAATATTTCCAATAAATAATTATTTTTAAATTATTAAAAATTTAGAAATTGAGGATACAAATATCAACTTCGCAATCATGGAAATATATATATATATATATATATATATATATATATATATATATATATATATATATATATATATATATATATATATATATATATATATATATATATATATATATATATATATATATATATATATTTGTGCCTTTCATTATTTAACAAACTATTTAAATTATTTAAATTATTAAATTAATTAAAAAACAGAATAATTTCAGTTTTTTTATTATTTCCCCTTCAAAAAACTTACGTCAAAATAAATTTGGCTAAAACTAAATTTTGTTGCATTTAAGTACTTGTTAAATGTAACAAAATTTAATTATAACCAAATTACATTAAGTAAAATAATGTCGACTTTAGTATTTAAAAAAAATTGTAAACATAATTTAATTACCTAATGAAGAATACAAAATTTATTGTATAAAACTTGTCTCAATCTCAAAAAGTTTTAGAAATATTAATAATATATTTGACTCTTACGCTTAATAATAATGTTTAAGAAACTTTTGCTTTCACAGAAATGTTATAACAATGTGTCACTTTTTACAAACTATAATTCATTGATCTCTAATCGAATGAATATTTAAACGACATAATTAGATACTTTAGAGTGATGCACCTTATTTAATCAGTGATTTTTTGCTTCCTTTTAATGCATATTTAATTTTGGAAACACACTGTCAAAATGTTAGTTTTATGTTTGCATATTTTATGATCATATACTTTGGAAATCAAATTCAGAACAAATTTATTTGTAGGAATGTCGATAAAAGTGAAAAATTCGATTAAATCTTATTGAAATTTATTATTCCTATTTTTAATTTATTTTTTGAAATGAAATACATAATTTATTTTTTCGAATGTATTCTTTATAAAATTCACGTATAAAGATTCTATATGGAAAAAAACAAATGGAGGACTATCTTCATAAATATTTTGAATTTACTTCCGGAAATACATTTAAGCAATTTAATACTAAAAATATATCAATTTGGGTTTCACATTTGTTTGAATATTCTCATATGCAATATCCGAATATATTTGTGAGTTTGCATGACACATAAACATTAATAATAATACCTTTTAAATTGTTTCAGAATTACGAACAATGTTGTGAAGAAGCGATTTCATATCAATAGTTTTCAAAATTTTAGGATAATATGTATTATTTTGCAATCGAAGGACGCATAAGCAATTATTGACAAATATTTTTTAGTTTTATTTTAGTTACAATACACGTTTCTTTTTCCGTTACATCGATGTTAATTTTCCATTCCCTGTACTCAGATTTAGAAACAAATACATTTCTTTAAATATATTTAAATGCTTGATAAATGGTTTTATTATGTTAAAAATACATGCCTGATTATCTACTTCTGAAATCAATGTATATTTCTTCCTCAATTCAACTCGGCTTTTAAAAAACACACCACTAATATGAGAACGATATAGATTTAATGAACTGAAACAAAATTTAAAAAAAGTTTAATTTACAAGTCATTATTATTAATTTTAATTATATTTTAGCATTTTGTATTTCAGAAAATAATATATAAATTAAACTTAATACAAATAAATTTATTTACCATTACAAAACATTTTCCATCATTCCTGTTTCTAAATTATTTTTATGGTAAAATAATAATAATACAATATATTATTATATAGTTTTTGGAATGGATTTCATACGTTTCTGACTAATTCTCATTTATATAGAAAAAATTTCTTAGTTTTTAAGGCTCATATTTGTATCATTGTAAGAATCACTATCAGAATAAATTTTACAGTTAATATATTTTACATGTAGGAGATATATAAATGCTGTTCAAAAGTATCCTCAATTGTAAAAATATTCTTTACTAAGAATATTTTTATGGTTACAAATAAACTTGTTCATCATCTAAAATTATTTGCATAGTTAAAACTTATAATTTATTTTTAAACTCTAATAAAATAAAATAAAAATAAAAATAAATAAAGAAATAAGTATTTTTTAACTTCTCCAAAAACGTAAAGGAGATAACACTCATTGTATTTTCTAATTTTCTTTCTGATAATCATGCAGAAATACTGTCTTCCATTTTTATGCATGAATATTTCTTTCAACACAGGTTATATTATTTTTTGATTCATTTAGGTTTTTTTTCATTACCATTTTTTGATTCATTACCTGCTACCACTTTTTGTTAACATAAGTTCAATCTATTTTCTCACCAAACATACAGATTTTCTAATTCGTTTTCTCCAAAGTGATAAGGAAATTAAAAATTTTTCAGAAATGAAGATCTATACAACTTTATATTAAGTGTTATCAATAAGTTACAATAAGTAACATCTCAGTTACTTGCATATCATTTTCTATTATAGGAGAGCTTCTTAGATAAACAAAATTTATCCTGGTAGTTTTCATTCTAATTAAGATAATAGTATTTGCTTGAGAAGTCATGGACGAAATTCTAAACTCTTTAAGAAATCAATATTATGTTTTGAGGAATTTCTTGTCACAAAAGATAAACTAATCTGCTCTTTCAGTATCTGCGGTTTAAACCGGAAGAATAATAGAAGTAATTTTTTTTTTGTTTCTGCAATTTGGACAACAGTATTTTGTTAACAAGTTGCTGAATATATATATATATATATATATATATATATATATAAATATATATATATATATATATATATATATATATATATATCTATATATATATATATATATATATATATATATATATATATATATATATATATATATATATATATATATATATATATATATATATATATATATATATATAGATATATATATATATATATATATATATAGATATATATAGATATATATATATATATATATATATGTACATATATGTATATATATATTGATATATATATATATATATGTATATATATATTGATATATATATATATATATATATATATATATATATATATATATATATATATATATATATATATATATATATATTTATATATATATATATATATATATATATATATATATATATATATATTTATATATATATATATATAGAGAGAGAGAGAGAGAGAGAGAGAGAGAGAGAGAGAGAGAGAGAGAGAGAGAGAGAGAGATAGATAGATAGATAGATAGATCCTTAAATTTTTCTTATTATGAGAGCATTATTCTTACCTCATTATTCCTCAGTGCTACGAATATTCTAGTTAAAAGAAAGAATGCAAAATACAAATCCTGAATGTGGGATCCAAATGATTATACAAGGAATATCTTTGATGTAAAGAAATGACTTTGTATTTTTTGGATTTAAAAGGTTGGCTTGGATAATTCTTTTGTTATTCAATATGTTTCAATGCAAAAAAAATATTTCTTTTTATTTTTGATGAAAATTTTAAATATAGTTTGTATTTTTCAAAGAACTGAATAAATGATTATAATCTGAAACCGCTAACATTTATGGCACATTAAAATTTATAATGTATTAAAAATAAATGTTTCAGGATGCTTTCTATTTCCACCCCAAGTTTCAGCTAAAGCATATACCATTCTCATGTTTAAGAAACAACCATAATCAAAAATATGAAATAAATAAAAAATCCAAGTAAGAAAATACTATCTAACGTTGAGTATATGATATTTTTTGTACCAAATTAAGAATCTGCATAAACTCTAACTGTTCAACAAGTTTCAGAAGTGGGAAAATTGAGTCTCAGTAAGATAGAAGATGATACTTGAAAAATAGCTATATAATGCTTAACAGCTAAATTAATATTAGCAGTGATTACACATAACCCAAGAGATATCATCTTATTTCGTATCTTTTAATGTTAAAATGTTCATCTAAAACATTTCTTATCATTCATTAAGTTTCACTGAAAAACATTTTTTAAGTTAGAAGTATAGAAGTAAGAGAGCCTTTGGCAAAAACTTTTATATAGTTTAAAAGTCTGCAATAAAGATTAAATACATAAAATAGACTATACATCTGACACACATGAATTTATATTAAAATTAATGTTATCAATAGGTATGTTTGGATGCCTTTTAGTGTTAGTACAAGTTTCAGCAGCAGAAAAATTTATGATTCTGTGTTAGTCGTGACCATATTTAAAAATTGATGCATATTTCTTTTTTAAAATAGCGAATAAGAGAAATATCAACTAAGAATACGAGAATAGAGAAATGCTTACTGAGAACGTTCAAATGTTCTCTTGGATATTCTAACCTAAATCTCGGAATTCAATCCAAGGAAAACATATATCTGTATTAGAAGCAACTATAGTCCTAAAATGGCTGACTAAGAAAAAACTTACATTTATTGAGAATAATCCTATAAATAATTTCTTTATTTTTTCTTACAAAATATTCAGCTAGACACTTTCTAGTCTATAAATTCAATCCAAAATGTGGTATATACTTACTATGGAAAACCTGAATCACAAACATTGTTGGATTATACAAGAGAGCGAAACTAGAAAACATTCGATCAAATTTACGACAGTATACATTTATATTGAATGTTTTGATAACAAAATGTTTCCGTTAGTGTTATCTAGTTTATTCCAAATTTGAATTCATGTAAAAATCATGCGTAATACAAAGAAGCTGAATAAGAGAATATGAGATGAGTTTGTGAATGTTTTTAGTATATAAAAATTTATTTTACGACATTATATTTTTCAAAGTTTTCTTGAATAATCTCTTAAATTTTTCATATATTAGCAGATGGTAATGTGATCAGAATTACCTAAATAAGTTTTCTTCATTAAACTGATATTTAATGTAAGTTAACCAATTTTGCTTATATGTTACGTGTTATTTAAGTAAGCTATTGTGAAAACAAATAGAGAATTGTATAAACGATATAATTATTTGTAATAAGGATATGTATATTGTATACATTTGACAAGATTTTATACGTCAAGATTGTGAAGATATTTTTTTTCAAAAGAAAATAAGTCATTTTTCCATGCATAAGCAAAATTTTTTAAAGGTAAGGATTGTTGCATTATTATCTAAAAAAAATTTTGATATTTTGGGCAAAATAAGAACGCTTACATTTCATATACAGACAGACAACGAGAAGAAGAGGCCCTCTTCTATTCCTATTGGCTATCAGGTTGTGCCTCTACTTCAGTCTAGAATGTCGGACACCCTGCACGGAGTGCCAGGTGCCCGCTGGGAACCGTAATCTGGGAGCTTGAGCCTTAAGAGGTTCTCCAGAACGCTCGACACATTGTTTGAGAGACGAATGCTTTACAACGGTGGGGCTTTCAAGCCTACAGTGATCTACGCAGTAGACCACTGTATCACAGTTCGGAATACAAATTTGAAATAACAGAATTAATAACATAGGATCAAGTGAAACAGAAAAATAAATGTTAACAGGATCTAAATAAATTTAAGTAAGGAACATTTCATATACACAGATATATGGTTCTTTTAAAGAATCTCGAATTCTTCACATTATTTTATTTATGTCTGCAGAAATGCTTGAAACTTAAATTTATCACCGTAATTATATATTTTAATTTTGAAGTAATTATTATTTAAAACATGTAAAGATCGCTTTTTTCATCCCATATATCTTAATAAAATTGCCCATGAATAGGTTTAAGTATTTTCAACTAATATATTCAACCGCTTCATTATTAAATAAGATCTAATTGCTTAAAATTATAATTTGGAAAAAGTAAATAAAATTTGAAATCTAATTTATGTCATTAATCATAAAGATGGCTACTTTGAAAAGAAGTAAGAAGCAGATTGTTTTTACTGCCCCATACCCTTTCATTCTACCACTAAAATGATTATAATTATACTTTTCTTACATATTTTATAAAGTAATTCATATGACGTTACAAATTTAAATAAAGAAAGATAGGTTATAAAAGAATAATTTATAAGAACGTCTTTCTTGAGAATAGTAGATTGAAAATTTTACTAAGATTACTATACATACATGTCAGTTTCTCTTAAAAAAATAAGAGCATTTAATTGACTTAAATAGTGAAAAAATATCTCAGCTGCGCGGTAACCAAAACTCCACCTTTTAGTCAGGTGCTGAATAGAACTCGTTAGCATTTTTAAATTCAGATGTAAATAACTGGTGCAAAAATAAAATTTTTCACATGCCTATGACTTCAGCCTAAATATTAGGTAGTAGACAAGTTTTTTTCTACAAACCCTAATGAAATCCTCCTATCTGTTTTAAACTTTGTCCTCTATCTCTTTTGATTCTATCTATATGAATTTGTATATAACACATTACCAGTTACATTATTGATAAGCTATCTAAGACCCTTGTTGTAGTAAAAAAAAATCGTTGACAAATTAATTAATTTAAATGGATTAAAAATACTCTTCATAATAATCAGTAAACACGTTTTTCTTTTATTTTTTTAAACACACTAACTATTTGTATTTTTGCGTAAAGCATATATTCCAGTATTAAAAATTATGAATTTCAATTGTAACTATCTTATTTGCATATTTTTGTGTATTTATAAGCAAATATTTTTCTTAAAACATAAAAATTGAATATTTTAAGAATGAATACTTTATGATCCTTTATTTAATAATATTTTACTGCTTTTATGAAAATGTAGGTTAGCAAATCAAATTTGTGAAAAGCTATTTAATAAAGAATACATTTTAACGATTTATATTTTATATGTTTGAATTCATTTATACTCACACCTCTTACAAGGTTAAGTATACTTCACCATTTTCTACCTGAATTTAAAAAAGAGGCTATAAAAATAACGGAAAATTGTCTTAGAAATAAAATCTGTGATTACAAACTTTAATCATGGGAAGAAAATAGTGGATTTTTTTTATCTTCTTTTACAAACATGTTCCATTTACATGTTCTATATTATTATAAAATTTACATTTTTTATTAAACTTCCTTTATTATTCGGTTTAATATTATTTTCAAAGGTCAGTGGATAAATAAACTTTTTTTAGTAGGTGGAAATTAGTTATATATCAAAATATTTTACCAACGATACAAATTTCCTGAACAGCAATTCGCATCATTAATTTTTGTTAAAAAAATTTCGAGTAAAGTAGTTTCTCAAATGGACATTAGAATAAAGTTTAAAATGTTTAATTTTTCCTATATTTCGTTGCATCCTTATCGAAAAAATATAATGCTGATATATTTTTTCGATAAGGATGCAACGAAATATAGGAAAAATTAAACATTTTCTTTTACGAAAAATACATTACTAAGTACATCTCTATTACATACTTAAGAACATCTCTGAATTTTAAAGAATAAAAAAATAGTTAAGAGTTAATTAACTTCAAAAATAATGATCATTTAGGAGTTTATTAGACATTTATAGAGTAATAATAAAAAATCAGTGCATGCAAGATAAAAACAAATGAATAAAATTTATATCACCTTTTTGTAGACTATAGGCATATTGATTAGAAAAGACAGAGAAGCACTTTGCAGTATCTCCACCAATATATCACAAAATAAAATACATGGAAAATTTCTAGTTTCCCGTAAGTAATGTCTAGGCTATAGCAGAATTTCCAATGAGCTCAAAATATTGCACTGAAGTACAGAATATATGACACTGGTCATAATTCACTGAGCAGACGACTTGATGGCCTTAGGTACATTCTAAATATGAAACATGAGTTGTATTCTATATTCGGGCTTATTGCTGGCCCATTGACAATATGATTTTCAAATAAATAATGCATGGATTTGATACCTTATTTATGCATTTGTTAGTTTAGTCGTTTGGAATAGATTTTAAACTTTAGGTAACAGTAAAATTTGTCATTTATTATAAAACACTGTGAATAAATAGTATCAATTAAGGGAACTATTATTGGAATAATTGAGAGTGAATATGAAAGAATATTACAGATGTATTCGACTAAAAATTGAGTATCATTTAGTTTCAAATAGAAGAATTTAAATATTTTCCTAAAATTAGATAAAACTAAAAAAAAAATTACAGAAAAAGTTGAAGAACAGAAAATATGCTTTAAGCAAAGTATAAAGTAAAATATTTCTAAAACGTATCAGGAAATTTTTTTATTTATTTAAAAAATATTAAAAATCTGTAGTGTTTTAGTTAAATTTTACACAATGGTATGATCTTAAAAATATCCACCCACCCACACACAACCACCCCCCCACATATATATATATATATATATATATATATATATATATATATATATATATATATATATATATATATATATATATATATATATATATATATATACTTTAATTTTTGAATCAAATAAATTTATTATTTTTCTCTTAATACGAACACTCTTCGGGGGAATTGTTCGAAAATTTTTAGACATTTGTCCTCTTCGTGCATGTAAGAAGAGAGTG
Organism: Latrodectus hesperus; assembly: GCA_037975125.1. NCBI lineage: Eukaryota > Metazoa > Arthropoda > Arachnida > Araneae > Theridiidae > Latrodectus > Latrodectus hesperus. The sequence goes on along the minus strand of CM075858.1, from coordinate 16,349,994 downwards.
CTTATTTTGCAAAGCTGACCATCTCCCTCCTGATGAAGATGTGGTCCCAATGCTTTCTTCTTATCATTTGCATTGTATATATTTTAGTAACTTTCTAATTTTGTATTTCTGGTTTCAATGTATTTCATGTTTCATCTTATTTCTACTGGCAAATCTTTCTTTAGATGTTTTAGAGTTGGATAGATATCCTGTAATATTTATGTATTGTGGTTCTTATTTTATTATATTGTATTTTCAGTTTTGTATTCATTATTTAATATTTATTGCGTTGTATATATATATATATATATATATATATATATATATATATATATATATATATATATATATATATATATATATATATATATATATATATATATATATCATCATATAATATCATCTCAAATATCATACATTCATATTACTTTTTCATTCAAGTTTAACTCATACTCCTACTTACTAACCTCATGATTTATACTAGTAATTCAAACAAGCGATATTTTCTATTACTTTTAAATGGCTTATATTGATCAATTTACTTTTCTCAAAGCGGTATTTTCTGTGGTTTCTAAATAGTTTATTTAAGATTATGCTGATCAATTAAATTGTCAAACAGTATTATCCATTTCAAAGCGAGTACAAGTGCATGCACTATTTTTTTGAAATCTTGGATTATTTTGTAACTATAAGGCTGATGTTGTTCCGAGAAGAATAATAAAGTGATAAGCATTAGAAGTCGAGTAAGAAATATAGCTCAATTTCTGACTGGTATTTTTAGTTTTGCCGTTTATTGTACTTTTATGTTTCATGGCTTTATAGATCATTGTCCTTTCCGAAATCCTAAACATCTTATAAAATATTTAACATTTATAGCTTAGATAAGAGTTATTTCACTTCATAACAATTTTAAATTTTTCCTCCTTTGAGTAAATATATTGGTTGATATATGTGAACATAAAGTTCTTAATTTGCACATTAAAATCAAAGTATCTCATTAATAACCAATTTTGTAGAATAACTTGTTCATTAACTATATTAATTAGAAATAGATTTATTAAAAGCAGGAGGGTTTACAACACAACAATAAAATCATTTATTTGATCATAACCTCTAATAGGCAACTGTGAGGTACTCCTGATAATTATCAGGAATATTTAATGTACGAGGGATAATTCTATTTCCTCGTGCATTGAAATGATTTTAAAACGTAAAGATGTTTTGCTGAAACTTCTTTTAATCATAATTACTGCATAATTGTTTGTGGTAAGAAGTCTAATTGCAGCTTAACAAAATGTAGTTTAAATACTATTTTATTTTCTATCATCAAAAAATACATTCATAGTTTTTTTTCGACTTATTGCCAAGTTAATGAGAACATTTTGATTTGAATGACAAGCAGAATACTTTTTTTTTCTGAAATTTGTATTCATTCTTAATCATAAAAATTGGTTTTGTTTGTTGACTGATAAAAACTCTTTTTTTATCTTTGCTTGATTAAAATGCTTTTAAATGTTTCTGAGATGCAAAAGTCATCTTTTTTTCTTTTTTGCACAGTGCTTTTAATGAATTTTAGTCAAAATGAATTTAATGCGCAATGCTGGAAAAATCTTTGGTCTCAAGTGTTACATGTGAAATGTCTTATGATAATTTCTTAAAAAGTTATTTTTCTTTTATAGCATTGCTTATGGCTGTTGAGATGTTTCTATCATGGTTGATACATTTACAGAAAAAACAGCAAAATTTTTTGTATCTATTTCTTTGTCAGTGAATGTAATACCCTAAGTTTTGAATTTCTGTAAATATGGCCTTTTATTGTAGTGTCTTCAATTAGTTTCATTTTACCACTCATATTTTCTATGGTTATTTTGTATTGCGTGATATACTTTAGTAACATGTGGACGAACATCACCTAAAGATTAGAATATTTATATTACTATATTTAATTGAAAAAGAGTAAGGTAGTATTCTCTGGGCTCTGCACATGTCTAATTTCCTGAAATAGACAACTCCCATTACAGTAATATACGATGTCATCTCAGTACAAAATAGTCTACAAACAACTATCACTTCCTTTTCTCTTTTTATTTTTAAATATTCGTTTAACTGAGCCTTGAATATTGAAGCCTAGATTTGTGTAATTCTAATTCCATCTGTTAGAGTTTTAAATCTCGTGCAAGATCTTTAGACATTCCCTCTGAGAATTCCTCGCATGAACATGTCTTAGATGTATGAAAATATTGAAAGACAGAGTCTTAATTATTTTGGTCACCAGAGATGTCTTATTCTGAAATCACAGTATACTGATTTGGAATATTAGGTATAGGAATATCTTCAAAAGAGACATTGCTTGCATTGGGGAATGTAAGTTGGAATATTGAATGCAGCCTTTGGATTTTGAGAGGAACCTCTTGACTTCAGTCAAACAAAATCTCTATTAGGTGATTTTTCTGTTAAGGCAAATTCATAGATACTGCAAAATTCATTCTATAATATTTTCTTTTCTTGCAGCCAATTTTTCAGATTTCCAGAACATGAAACAAAGTACATGTGTAGAGCCCAGTATACAATTTCATCTTCAAATCCACATCCGAGACCATTTTTGTTTTACCACATAGTTAATATTTTTCAGTTTTGTATGTAAATTCACCTCCCTCGTAACAAAACCAATCTAATTAAATTTTGCAATGACAAAGCATTGTTGTATTTCACATAATTTAAGCATTTCACTTTTAACGTTGTTAAAGTTTTCCAACCATAACAAGTAAGTCAGAAGCTTAAGAATAGTAAAGGAAACTACTTCCAGGATAAAAATAAAAGATTTACATTTCAGACCTGTTTTATACTGCCGGCACGTTCTTTACATAAGTTTGACAAAGAAAGGAAAAACCCTCACTCACCAAGGTTTCAAATAAATTATCGAGTAAATCCCTACCTTGTGTAATATAAGTTACATTATAAATATTTTATACGTTTAAATAAAAACCACAAAACTTTAGAAATGTTCATAAGTATTTTGCTGTCGAAATCCAGTAATATTCATGTAACGCATAATGGTAATCTTCATGTAAATTTTCTTTGAGCCAAAAAAATTTAAAAATAACATTAGAAGATAAATACAATAAAATATATTGCTAGTGTCTTAATGTGATAATTATTTTCTAACATTTAATAATTTTGTATTTTTAATAATATGAAACGATTCCTCTTTCGGATTTTTTTATTATATTTAACTCACGTATGCAATTCCTACTAGTAACAATTAATTTTACAGTTGGAAAAATTGTTGTTGAATATGCCCGACTATTTGGATTTCCTCCTTTCAGCATAGTAGGGGAGAAAGTGATAATACCTTATATAATAGGGTATTCAGTGGGTGTGTCACTGTAATTACTAAAGTGTGTTTTCTTAATTTAGAAACAGAGACCAAACAGAATTGCCACAGAATCAGCTTATAAACGAACGTGGTATCTTTTCTCATGGAGGACATTGCAACCGGATCATTTTTAACATGCCCCAGCCAACAAAGTGGTTCTTCAATTGGCTTGGGATTTAACACGTGAAAAGAACTTCCTAAACAACCACACCACCTTAGATCAGTTGGAAAAATTAATTTTAATTATTTTTAATCCTTTATTTGCAATCATATTTTCATTTTTGTATTTTACATTTGTTATTTTAAGTAACTATTCAACGATAAAGGCAACTGTGCTCCAAATCTGTATTATATTAAGCAATTCTATATTTTTTTCATGTGGTGAGAGAATAAAATACTTTTATGAATTAAGTATTTTTAAAATTTTTTAAAAATTTGGATTCTCATTCTGTGCACATGAAAATCTAATCTTTCCCATTTTATACTCATCTTAATCATTATGATACTTAGTTTAAAAGACTGATTCCTTTTACTGATAAACAATAAAAATATTAGTTACAAAATTCACTGAAGCTTTATATAAAAGATTTATATAGATTTCTGAATCCCTATACATAATTGCTAATTTTATTAGCATTGACTTTAAGAAGCTCATTTGGAAATATTGATTTGGTGGTTATGGATCACAGAATTCCTCCAGTTGTAAAAAAAAGTTAGAAATGTCTTCCAATTTCCAGGTTTTATTTAGGAAATTCTCATAAAAAAACTATTTACAAAAATTACAAAGAGTGTATAAGTAATCATAGATAAAATAATTAGAATTACTCTGAATTCACACTGAGGGAGTTCAGTATCAAATAAAGCAAATGAATATTGGTTGTATAGCAAAGAAAATATGGAAGTGAAATAAACCATGAATTTTCAGATAGAAATGGATTAAAATAAAAGTACTTTGATAAAATTCATACATCAGAAATGTTTTCACAAGCATTATTTTTTACCCACTTATTGATATAAATAAATATTTAAAGAAATTGCATTAATCCTTAATTCATGATTAAACGTTTAGCAGTTGAAACTAAAGTAAATTTTAAAACGTTGTGACAATACTTGTTTAACGTTTGTATCTGTAGTAAAATAATCAAAAAAAAATCTTATAGTCATAGGTTTTCTAAATTTGTTGCAATTTTCAAATAAAGAAAATCGTATCACAAAAATGATTTGATGTCAAAATATAGTGCAACCTTGGAAACCAAAAATTTACTTTGCTCTTCAAAATAATTTTAACTACATTGGCATATTATCCATTTCAATTACACTTTACGTTTAAAATATTCATGGATTAAAATATCTAAAACCGTGTCCATTCATAACGCAGTAATAATTGACTTAACAGAGAAAAATAAATAAAATTAGTTAGCAATTTTACAGATATTTTAAAATTATTCATTTAGAGGGATTTTTTCATTTCCAATGGCCAGGCAAAATACAAAGAACTAAAGGTTACAAATAGGTAAACCACATAAAATAAACCGAAGTTATTTGCCTAAGGAGTGATCTTGCGCCCCAATATCTCGCTTCCTTTGTTGAACGCCAAAGAATCCTACAAATGGGCAGATGGTCCCTGTCCATTACTTCTCCAGAGCCGCAGAGTGGACCAGCACAGGAACAGTAAGCATGCTTAAGCTCTTCAAATGAGAGGCTAGGCAGTCATGTCCTGTTGTCAGACGAAGGGTTGCAACTGTATTTTGTCCTGGTATATCAGGAATAATAGAAGGACATAAATTACTCCAGTGTTTTTGAGCTATACGAGTCTTTAGTAGGAAAATATGAATATTAGAATTATATTTTTAAATGAAAAATTAAAGTTTCTTCAACAGACATTTTAAGGTAAGGGTAATAACTGCTTACATACATATCAATAATATTATTTGTAACAAATATATATCAGTTACTTCTCTTTTTAGTAAAGAATTTACAAAATAAATATAATTGGGCATATATTTTTTAGAAAATTATTTCACTGAAGTCCTAATAAGAAACATCAGTATTTTATTCTAAAGATTTTTTTTTCACTGTGCATCTTTGAAATTTAATATTTTAAATAATCAATTTAATTTTTTATACATTTTACTGTCTATATATATACTTTCTTGATTTATCATTTAAGATTAGTTAACACAGTTGAATTTCATACATTTTTGTACTGAAATAATTTTTAAAAATCAAAAAATGTAATATTTTTTAAATATTCCCTCTTTGAATCATTTAAAATTTCGGCCTAACAAGTGGTAGAATTAATGGCATTTCAAAGAATGGAGCATCAAATGACTGTGATATCTTGGTACTCTCATTTTTAATTATTCATCAAAATAAGAAACGAAAACGAGTAAGAAGTTTTATTCAGTTGGCCTTCTACATGTAGTCCTTTCCTGAAAAGGACTGCAACTATAACTTACGTTACATACCCTATTCTAGCCCGTTAAGGTACTCAAATGTTTTGCTAACATGAATGACATATTTCACGTGCAAAATCACGATAGCCGAGTAAATTAACATAGAAATTATAAATCGAGAAACAAGTTTAGTCAATAATTTCGATATATTACATAATTCTAATAATATTTTCAATCATGAAATTATTTTGAGAACCACCAACTCACAGTTACAGGACATTTTAAACTTGAAGATTCAGGTGATTTAACTTTTTTTTTTTGCTTTTGCATCTAATTTTCTCTATAATCAGTATTTTTTAAGTGTGTTATATATTTGAAGTACTGACATTAAAAATAAGACTGAATTAAAACATTGCTAAGAAGAAATTTGGATTTTATTAATTCCTAATTGCAAATTATTTAAAATAAGTCAATTTTTTAAAAATTTTTATTCAATAGTTTAAATAATTTAAACATTTAAGAGTCATTTTACTTTAAATATGTGAGCATATTATGTAAATTTATAATTTCAAGTGTATGTTTTTTAAAGTACAAAAATATGCTTACAAATATATGGCATACTTACTACAAAAATATGTTTTTCCTTATTTTTCATTATTTTCTCAAATATTTCAAAAAGTATAAAACCATTAACTTTTTCAATAAATTTTTGATTAAAATAATTAATAATTAGAATTAAAATAACTAATTTTCTTTTAATTCAATGAGCACTCAAAATATTTATTGCATTTATCTACATAAGAAGTATTTAAAATTTAATAAATACTTAAACAACTGCAATTCATTAAGTAAATATCTATAACTATTCTTTCTCATTTGATGAAAATGCTCATGACATTCCATACAGTCCAGCATTTTCAAGATACTTCTATTATATACTACTTAAATTATAAGAATAGAATCTGATTTTTATTCCCCTTTATACATATTACTTAGTATCTTTAGTAATGAAATGCTTATATATTCAATATTAACAAGGTTAACAATATTTAATTTAATGAAATTTTATTATTCATTCGAAGCATATACACGCATGCATACAGTTATTAATTGCATTGACATTAAGTAAATACGTGTTATTTTTATTTCAACATTATATTATTTTTACTCTATATTTCTTAAATGCTCTAAATTAATTATTCCCTTTTAAATGCTGTTGCACTGAAATTAACTATTCCTACCTTTCTTCCATAGATTTTTCTAAAACTTTGTATTATTTAATTTTCTTGCTATCTTTAAAACTCCTGTATTTAATTTATAATAAATATTGAAAAAAATAGCATTTTTAAATACACTCATATATTCAGAAAATTTAATTAAATTATTTTTCAATAAAATACTTAAAGAAAATGCTGTATTAATGATATGCATTTTAACTGATAACAAAAGAAAATAAAGTGATTGCAAAGTGATTTATGCTAAAAATTTAATATCAGATAAAATTATTTGAATATAGAGAATTCGTATTTTTCTTTTTTTGTGAAGATATTTATCTCTTCTTAATTAATGAAAATAAGTTTGTAAAGAAATATGAATATTAATAATTCGAATGATTTATCTTGAGGAAAGTAAAATCCTAAAGGAATTAAATGAAAAGACTTCATTTATTATGTGAGAATAATCTAAATGAAAGAAAATATTCGACAATAATAAATAGAAATGCTCATTTAATTAAAATTGCTTTCGGCAAATGAATATTTTCCTTACAATTTGACATTATGGAAAAAATATAACTTATTTCTGAATTAAATTGGATATAGCACTTTTGTAGATTTCCATTATAATTAAATATTTTTATTGCAACGAGTGTTTTGAGCCTTCAAAATGCAAATTGCAATTTACATTTTTTTAATTCTTCAAAGGAAAATTATCTATAATCAATTTAATAAATGAAATATGCAGTAATCATTTGTGTTAATACATAAAATTTTATTATACTCAATTTTTTTAGATGTAGAAGTTTATCCTCAGGAATAAAGGAATGTAATTCGTCGTTAAAATATTGTTCACCCTGATTTGCATAAGAAACAATATTGATTGTTTCTGAGTAGAAATAAACAGTTATTATGAGCTGAATATTATAGAACCCTTATCACTATGTGTTAAAACATAATAATATTTAATCCTGGATAAAATTGAATTTAAATTTCCAAATTAACGGCTTTCAGTATTCTAAATAAGCTACTTTCATAAATGATTTATCTTCTTGAGTAATACTTTAATTATATTTATATGTCTTTTCGTTTCTTTAACCATTATATATATATATATATATATATATATATATATATATATATATATATATATATATATATATATATATATATATATATATATATATATATATATATATATATATATATATATATATATATATATATATATATATATTTATTTATATACATTGTATATTTTTTTCTGAAGATCACAATTGTGCAAATATATTCTAAAACTTTTACTAAGTCTGTGCAAGAACAGACAGCAAAAAATGTATTTGTTTTTCTTGTGTGCTTTTTATTGAAATACTAAGTTTTCTTGAAGTCGAAATACATTCTAATGATAACATTTTTATTAACTTATTTTAGTAAATGTTTTATAACACAAGGAAATTATTGTGCTTGACTCATGTTTTATTTCATGAACTAGTTCGCATTTAGTTCATACAACTATTTCTTATATTCGTTACTTTTATGAGCTCATGTAATTTGTTAAAAGCATAATAGTCTCTAGTATACATTCGAAAAAGAGTCTCTAATTTAGGAAAATGTATATTAATAAATGATTAACTACTTATTTATTTGAAAATTTTAAACTCCTGAAAACAATATTTATTAAATCTCTCATTATGATTCACTTAAATAACAATCAAAAATTAAGTGTACCATTTAATTTGTCATTTATCGAATTATGGAGGACAATTTTCTGTGGAGTATTTCATTTGCAGACTTTATGTTACATTGGTGCTGATATTTGATAAAGGTTCAGTCATAGAGAATTTTCTAAAATAGGCAGAGGAATAGTAATATGAACAGTTGATTCTGTAATAATTACCATATGAAATTTTAATATGCTTACCTTTTATTGTTAAAATAAATCACGATATGAGAAAAAAACCTGCAGAGCAATAGCTGAGGTTTCTTAATTGTGAAATTTGTGTACTGTGTGAAGAAACAATCAGTTTAGCAACAGCTCTCTAATGTTTCTTACATAAATCTCTTACTTGCATATAAGGAGCTTGTGTAAAATATAAGAAAAAAAATCAGCTGTGCTGTAGCTGAGATTTCTTACATAAAGATCTTGTATGGAATATAAGGAGAAAATCAGTTGATCAATAGCTGGTGTTTTTTACATTAGATTTTTTGTGTGTGCATAAGTATCTTATGTACAACATGAGAAAAAATCAGCCGCGCAATAGCTGACGTTTCTTACATAAGGATTTTGTGTCCATTATGAGAGAAAAAATCAGCTTAACAATAGCAGATGTTTCTTATATAAAGGTCGTGTGTACATATAAGTATCTTATGTACAATATGAGAAAAAAATTCAGCAGAATATAGCTGATGTTTCTTACATAAAGTTCTACTGTACGTATAAAGATCTTATGTACAGTATAATAAAACCACCTGAGCAACACCTGGTGCTTTTTACATAAGGATCTAGTGTTTATAGCTTTTAATGTGACTTCAAAATCACATTCCGAAGTAATAATTCGTTATTACAATTTGTATGAATTTACATAATTTTTAAGTATATTTCTATCATTGGTTTACTTCTATTATTAATAGAGGCAGTTCTCGCAATTATTCATAATCACGTTTGATATGTTGTTTGATTTTAAATTTTCCTTTTCCATAAGTAAAATTGAGAAGTAAATCTTATTTTCCGACGTTTTTTAATATCATTCTAAAATGGAAACGTTCGTATTTACAGACATTATAATTAAAATGAATTAAATTAATTTCTAGAAAAAATTAACGGTTCATAGAACAATTTATATACTTAAAAAAAGATATTGCATAAGAATATTGAGAAATTTTATATTTATCAAATCTTAAACATTCTATATTTACATAATTAAAAAGTATGCTTTGTTAAATATAGTATTTATTTGTTTAAAACTCTGCTTCAAAGCATACATCACATCTCTTTAATATCAACCTTACATAGAAAGAAATAGATTTATTAAACTAAGTAAGTTTTAATAGTTAGCAACGTTATATTGCTTGAAGAATATGTATTGCGTAAACACATAATTTACAGACATCAAAGCCAGGGATGGATTCTAAGATTTCTAGAATTATTAATCAAATTCTAATCCAGTAATCTCTCTGGTGACAATTTAGCGGAAAATGCTACGGTTTATGATTCCTGACTACTTATATTTCACGCTTGAGTGTTACTTTTAGTAACTAGAAGTCAGAGTTGTCTGCATTTTGTTGATTTCAGTGTAACTTAGAATTAATTGCATTGATGTACGAAATTGGGACTTAAATTTATGGAAGATTATTCCCTTTTAAATGAAATAATCTTCATTATTTAAAGTCTCTATAAAGTTAAACGTACGAAACTTTGGTATTAAAAGAAATTCAGTGAGTTGTTGGAATTGTTAGAGTGAAAAAAGAAAATTTTATATTGTTTACCCCCATTTGTTTCAGTTATTTATAAGAGTTATAACTTAAATTCATGAAATCATTAAAAGTTTGATTTCAGAAATAATATTCAGTTCCATATAGGGTAATTAGTATTATAGTTAGAATAAAAGTGCATTTTAATGCATTCATACACATAAATTTATATATTGTATAATGTGACAAAAAGATTTAAATCAAATAAAATTTGAAAAATTTGCAAAAAAATATTCATATAAATAAATATATATATATAATATAATCTTGCTAAAACTAATATGGCATTGTAAGCATTTTATTCTCAATTAAATGTCATAACGCATCATTCGGTTGAAAACTTTATGATGAGAATATTTCACAAAGCAATATACATAAATTTCTATCTTACATTTTTGAAAAAAACAACTTTTAAAAATATTATTTTATTGAAGGTGAAAATTTACTTATCGCTACTTTACAATGCAAAAAATTTAATTTTTCATTGTAAATTAGCTACAAGGAAAAATGTTGCATCTTAAATTTTAATTGCAAAGGAATAATTTATTTAATAATAGATCTAGGTAGACAAACACATTGTATAAACGCTTGAGTAATATTTTCATAAAATTGGATTATGTTTTTGAGTATTCTACAGAAAATAAAAAATACAATATATTCTTAAAATTTCAGTATTGAAATTGATTAAGTGACAACTTCTATTAAAATTTGTATGTTAGTGAGATTCTATTCCTCTGATAATTTTTCGAAAATAGAAAATGTCATTATGAAATTTTTTTCTAATCAATTTCAAATTTTGTATTGAATACCAGTTATTTTCATTATGACCAAATCAAAAAAGGCATAAAATTAGAGCACTTACTATTTTCATTATTTGTTATTCGATATTGAATTCAGTGTATCTTCAGACTGAATCGGGATTTTTTAGTGAACACCTGTTCCATTGTCTTTGAAGCAAATTCTTAATGAAAAAAGCCTCATATCCAAGTATCCTCATATACAGCCTCATATTTTCGAGTTTGGACGGATACACACAATTTCTCAACGTCTTGCACACTACTGTTTTATTCTTGTAGAAGCATCATGCAAATTTTTTTTGTAGTTTTTATGAAAAAAATGTATAATGGAGTAGCGCTAACATAAAGAATAGAAAGTACACAGGATATTGCCATTTGTTAAAAAATATATAGGGAGAAAGACCAAGTTCTGACAAATACCATAAATTTACCACTTGTTGCAAACAAATTTATAGCTTTTATGAATGAATTGGAATCTGTAGTCACTTGTGTCACTTGAGCTTGTCTGTGTTAAAATTCTGGCCATGGGAAACTTATGAAACACCATGTCAAGATTAAGTTTAATAAGGTAATGCTAATTGCAGAATTTTTCCATTTCTATTTCCATTCATACTCCAAACATATTTTGAATTTTCTTTGTGTTCCTCGCTGTTAAAGTTTTCCGGGTTAACACCCTATCCTAAATTCTGGTAAGGCCTTATATCGGGATGATTTTTTGCCACATTTTTTAAGAACCAAGTCCAAAGAATTAAAGCATTAAGCTTCAAAGCTGAATATTTTAAAATAAGGACTGAGACACTGAATAACACACATACATAAGAAATCATTCCTGGTTTTTAAATTAAGTTTTCTGTTTTATTTTCCTCTATGTTTTGAGTTAAAGATATTCCATTTGAGACTTACTATAGCTAAAATTATTTGCGTGACCACATTAAAACAAATGGACTATTTTTAACCGTGCACTTTGTCGTTAAAATTATTTAAATGCTAAAACTCTCAGACATTTCTTATACTGAAGAAGGATACCTTGCATTTAATAAAATTTAGGAAACCATTATTTGTGTAAGAGCCCATTGTGTAAGATTAATGTATGTATAAAACTTAATTACTAATGTAAATAAATATGGATTTCTGATAAATGATACTTGATTAAATATCACTCAGTTACTGGAGAGTTTTATCAAGTGAATGTACTTTTCTCAAATTATCGCATTATTATTTATTGCATAAATTTTTGGAATAGTTCTAGAATTGATTTACATATAAATATTACTTCATTAAGTGTATAAAAATGAGATATAGAGATTATTTCAAAAATATTTCTCAATATGATAAAGATAAATATTACTTAATATCTTTATAATATGTATATATTTGCTGGATATTCCGTGTACAACATTGGTTTATAATAAAATACACTATACGCATTCAAATGCTTTGTAAAAACGCATTTATTTTTCTTTATAAACTGACTTATACGATAATGAATTCATGGCATACCATCAATTTCCCAACATTAATTTTCATTTTATTTAAAAACTAGAAGTTGATTAGTTTACAAGCCACATTGATAAAAAAACCTACAAAATGTGATAGCAATCTCATTACTTTTGATAAATGCTCTTTAAAATACTGTATAGTTTCTACCACAAAAAGTAATCAGTGTGTAATTTGGTAAAGAAAGTTGGCATTTTTTTATCTTCTCCTGTCATGATTTTGTTGGGCCAATTATTAAAATTTAAATCAGTATAAAGAAGAGGAGAAATCCAAAGTATGTGTAATTATTGTTGTGTTGTTATTTATAACACTTGGATAAGCCAAGCTCGTTAGCCAATGGTTACGAAATTAAGTCAAAAATGTGTGTCTATCATTTTAATCAAAACACTACAAAAGTGAAAAAGTGCGATTTTGCTCTAATGCTCCTCTAATAGATGGCGCAACCAGAAAATCCTCTCTTTCAATTTTGACTTTGATCTGGAAGGGGAGGAAAATTTCTACGCAACATTACACATATAGTAATTGTTCAATGCTGTCCTCATGGTTTTTAATTCCACAGATTTAATAAGTACGTATATCGCATGTATTTGATAGGTCTTTCGGGGCATTGAGAATTGAAGCCAGCCCTTCTGTACTGATGTCCGATGCTCTAACCACTAGACTAGCACGGCTCATTTGAAATTAAATAAAAAAATGTTAACGAAAAATTAAAAACCTGAATTTGCAGAATTTTAAATTTAATACTGTGCATATGCAACGAGTTGAATTGGAAATTCTGTGATGAGTGATGAAAAATCACTTGATAACAACTTGAATTGAAGTGGAGAGTCAAATAAATCCTAAAAATTAAATATATAAATGTATTATCTGAAAAAAGAAGTTTTTACCTTTTTACTATATTTAATTAATTAATGTTAGGAATAAAAACTTATCATAAAAACAGTCATTGCTTTGCTTACTCAAAACTCTAAAAAAATTCTATTTGAATTAAAATCAATCGTAGAAGAAATTGAAATACAAACCAAATTTTTTTCAAAATAACCTAGCTCCATTAACGTTCAATATTTTTCTCTGTCTGAATATCACAAAAAATATCATTCAAAAATATTATTTGATTCAAAGCAATTTCAAATAATTCAATCCAGAATCTGTGGAAAAGGTTTGAATTCCTTGGCTTATCATTTAAAATATGTAGAAAGCAATTAGATACTAATTAACTATTTAAAATATATCATTTATTTTTAAAAGTTTAAAATTTGTGAATCCATTACTATTAGGTTTTTCAACTACTTTCATGAAAGCATATACTAAAAGCATTGCTTTTAGTATTGCTTAATTGAATGTATTTCTCTATTAAAAATATATCTATACATTTCACAAGTCTTATTTATTTTGCAAATAAAACATTTAATTTAAAAATTTACAAGATAAAATTTTATCTATGTATATCAACATTCGAAAAAACTAGATTATTTTATTATGTTTCTAAAAATGATTGACTTGACATAATGCAAATCAATAAAGCAGAACTTCCCAAAATTTAATATTTGCTTATAAATTAAAAAAAAAAACTCAGAAGTATTTAAGTCCCATTTTATTAACTTTTTGTCCTACAAACTGTTTCCCTAGTTTCCATTTTAAAAAGTGCCAATAAAATAGACAAATTTCATCATTATCCTGACAATTAGCTCGACCCGAAATGCAATTTGAATGTCTATCTAAATATTTTATTAATTGCACAGAGTCAGATAAATTGGAAACACTTATCTTATTTTAGTACATTTTGTATGGGCAATAGCTCCTTATTGTTAGAAAATGTGCCTGCATGCTTATAAAGTGTTTTTATAACCAGGGAACACCATACGTGAGGTAATCCGCTTTGTAGATCTTGTTAAGTATATCAGTGTTTCCTAAAATGGGGTATGTGTACCCTCAGGGGTACAGTAAGAGTTTGATGGAATACAGTTGAAACAAAACTCAACCCCCAGAAAATCACGTTGAAAGTGGGCTTGAAAAACAATTTCACTGATTTATACAAAAATATTGGATGGATAAGAAGTCTATTTAACATAAACACATACCAATGTCAGAAGATTTGATGAATGCAGAGGAAGTGTTATGGTTAGAATTGGCTTTAGACGGACTTTTTAAAATTAAATATATGGCAATAACTTAACATTATTCTAGTTACAAATTCAATACATGAATCCAGTTTTAACAGAAAAAATTCTGAAATATATCTTTCCCTTTTCAACTTTATTATCATGTGAAGTTATTTTTTCAGTATTTGTATTGATTGAGACAAAAAAAGAACAAAATTGTGGATGTGGAACCGCATATGAGATTAAAATTAACACTCAGGGAGCCAAATTATGATGATCTGTCATCTCATCACAAATAATTTCAACCTTCTTATTGATCCAAATAAATGTTCTTACAATATGACTTTTATTAATATTTCTCTTTCTTATTATTTTGCGTACATCACAAAAAAGGAAAAAAAATTGTTTGTAAAATACGTCCATTTTGTGACGAAAGATATTCAGCACTACAAAAATTACAGAAGGCATACACATATATCGAGAGTTTGGGAAACACTGAATTAAATAAAAATAGAGAGTCCAATCAGAAACATCTTTTTAACCTATCCCATACATTTTTAAAATGTTACGTTTCAGTCTGTATGCTGGCCATTTGAGGTGTTGGGAATCAGATTAATTTTCAGTTAAGGAATTTTGAACATTTCTGACATGACATATTTTTGCTATATATCTTGTCAAAATTGTAGGAATTATTCATTCCCATCAAGCATTTGATCTTTCAGTATATGTAGATATTAAATACTGTATGTCTTGAAGAATATCGGAGTACAACTTCCATGTATGTCCATGAATGTTCAAATTTAACAGAATATTACCAGTTTCATGATACCCTAACCAGATTCTTGTACAAAGAAGTAAAACAAGATAAGTTCATGTCTTATGGGTTTCTAATCAAATTCCACGTTTTCTATCAATGCAAAATGATGTTTAATTAGATACATCAAACCACATTAATCATTTTCAATTTTAGATGTAAAAAGACTTTTTCCGTGGTATTAATGCAAACGAAAGTATGCATTTTTGGCAGAGGTGAGGGGTTTTCTGAAAGACACAGCACTAATCATTTCATACTCTATAATTTTCTTCTAATGGTTTAAGCTGAAATCTGTTGGCGAAAGTCTAGTTTTGTCGTTTTTGTCATTTGAACCACAGTAGAATCATTATTCTGCCACGAAATTCATTAATGACGAAGCCTTATCACACTCTTGAATAACGTTTCTCCAAGTTATATCTTTTGCACAAGAAGTATCAGTTCTAATAATATTAGGTACTCATATTAAACTAACAATCCACTGAGGACCTTATCAAAAATTAACACTTTCTTCCTTTGAACAAAATATTCCTGATAATAGAATTCCAGTATCATCAGCGAGGAATTTTTTTCAGAACAACAGAAACAAATTTATTAATAATTTGCAGTTTAATTTGTATCTTATTAGTTTCCCTAACTATATTTAAATTCAAGAAGTAAAATATTTTTATTATTTCTTAAAGTTTAAATTTATTATGCATTTTATCCGTTTTTAATTTTTTTCTGATTTTCCGTATTATTTTTATATGTTTTATAACTTTCTCTTTTTATTAATACCATTGTTAAATTCATGGTACTTTTCATTAATTACATTGTTAAACTCATAGTTTCTTTGATTTAGGACGAAACAAAACTTCAAAGACAGAATTATTGAGTTAATGGGAAAAAATGGTTATATATTGCAAAGAACCTAAATATTTTAAAATGTAGCGTAACTTGAAGAAACTATTATTTCACATTGTTTATTAAATTTTGTAGGGTCTTCCATTTCCTTGAGAATGGTCCCCCAATCTTAAGTAATTGTTTCAATTTTAACCTAAAGTCTTTGACTTACTTTAGTAATGCATCCATATTCGGAATGTTTCAATAATTTTTTATACATGAAAGGTACATAAGAAATATTTCTTATGCAAAACACAATTGTAAAGATGAATTATCTTTACATATTTATATGTTTTTGATGATAATAATAAATAATGGTAAAATATAAAATGGGATATAAAATGGAATAATGGATTAGAAAAAAATCATTTAATATCAGCAACTCAGTGATACGTATACTTTTTTTACAAATTATCTTTCTGAATAATGGAAAGATGTATGTAATTCAAATGAATTATCAATAAACATGAACTAAAATCTAAATTATTATCTAAGTTCCTTTATGAAATGATATTTCTTACATAATATAATATTATGTTATTTTCAGCATAAGATTACGATAACATAGAAATAATTTAAAAATAAATGAATTAAAAATTTTGCTTTGTTAAATTATTTTCGCAAATATTATCATAAAAATTAATATATAATAATCATATTAAATTAAAAAGCATATATTTCAGAAAAACATAAATTTGAATTAATTTTAAATATTTTTATAAATAAACAGAATATTAGAAGAGCAAAATATTACATTAGTTCAGGTGCATTCCTTATTAAATTACTATTAATGTTGATATCTTATTTTTATATTAATTGATAAAAACAAATTTTAAATTCTAAATTATAGAATTTTTATGCATCCAAAAATATTTAAAAGTAAATTGTAATCAACTTGGCTAAGTTAGTTATTTAACAGTAACTTGCATTTCAAATTTAAAATGGATTCAGAAAGCAAGTTTAAAGATTGATCTAAAATAAAGTTATAATTAAAAAATGTTTCAGTGATATTAATCTTTATTTTCATGAAAAAGCTTTTTAATATTCATATAAATAATGAAAATATTAAACGCAAAATGTTAGACACTTTAAAATGTTAAAACTTTAATGTTAATTTTGCTGATTATTAAAATCAAATATATTTCTATCTCAAGCATTTTTGAAAAGTTTATGTTATTATAAAATAGCTATTTTCTTACATAAAAAGATAATTGTCGAAGATATGAAAATAACTTATCCTAGATAAGGATGTTTTATGGTAAAGCCAAAAAAATATGCAATTAAAAAAAATTGTTTAACATTCAATTTACTGATGATGAGTACAAAATTTCTTCTGAAATTTTAGAAATGCATAAAAGATTTTAAAACTACATTAAGGAAATTCATATACATTTAAAATAGTCTCCTAAATTATCAATATTATTTTTTGTATGAAGCTTCAAAAATTTAAATTCTTCACACCATATTTTGTATTTCCAACACTTGTAAAAATTGTTTCTTAAATATTTCTTTCTGAATATTTTTATATATTGAAATGAAATTAATGTTAAATTTCTTCTTCACTGCTTGTTACTTACAGTACTGAATAACAATTTCCATAGGATGAATATATTATCAGTGTTTAAAGTGGAAAGAAGATTTTCTATCTATTTTTCATCCTAAAGAGAAATACGAACTCTAAAAATTTGGAAAAAAAATCTGGATAAGTAATGTGAGATTTAAACGTAATTTCAAAATGTAATTGTAAGCGTAGGAGGAATTCTTTTCATCTAAAATATAATTTAAACTTGTTTTGAAATTACAGAAAATTATAATATGATTTTAATCCTGTGGAAATATTATGTTTCTTTCTATCTAACATTAATTCTAAATTAAAATACTTGTAGTAGGCTAGAAAGATTCATTTCTGTGTTCAATTGCACACAATTTTGAAACTACTGTACTTTTACTAGATTATATAAAAGAAATTCTAAAAATTCAATAAAAGAGGTGCAAATATATTTATAGTAGACATATATTAAAAAAATATGCCTTTTTTTCTAAAAAAGAAAAAGGTCTATTGTTTTTCAAAGAAAAATTTTCAAATTCTAAAATTTATGACACAGTTAATTCCTTTAATACAACTATTTTAGAAAATTCCTTTAATATTAATTCCAATATGCCTTACAAAACCATTAATCCTAGATTACATAGAAAACTCAAAAAAATTCCAATAAATTATTTGTGGGTTTAATTTTTATATGGATATGCTATTGCCTTTTCATATCATTCAAATATTATTTTCGAAAATATGATGAAATCATAAATTTCTCGGATTATCAATTATAAAAAACTGATGGATCATTTAATGTATATAAATATATATGTAATAAATCTTAATTTGATTTTAAAGATGGTTTCACAAATTTTTAGATGATAAATTAATTGATGCGTTTTTCTCTCTTTCTGTCTTTTCCATTAAATATAGATATAAAATGTCAGAAGGCATTAAGAACATATTTTGTACCCATAATAATTAAGATGATAATGGAAAAATTATATTTACACCAGTAAATTAAAACTCGTTCGATTCAAAATTCTCAAGTACTTTCCATAATTTCTTTTTGCATTACTTTAAAGAACTTACAACACACACACATAATACATATCCATATTTACTAAACTGTATATTACAATATATATATATATATATATATATATATATATATATATATATATATATATATATATATATATATATATATATATATATATATATATATATATATATATATATATATATATATATATATATATATATATATATATATATATATGTATATATATGTATGTGTGTGTATTAGTTATTAGTTTTGTGTTTCAAATTTTAGGCCTATCATCAGTTAAGTAGAAAATACGAAGGCCTTTACAAGACCTATTTCTGTTATTCCTTCGATGCATGACACGATTTTTACACGTAATGTTTGATACCTTGGTCACGTGCCAAAACTGCAGATGTCTGAGAAATATTTTTGCAATTTGCATTGAGTTTCAGTCGTCTATATTTCTGATAGATGCTCCAATTGTCGATGCATGATAAAAAGAAATATGGAATATGTCTGGAAATGTTTTACAAAATTCTGTTTCCAAACTGTAAAATATGTTTCTAACTTTAATTTTCAAACACTTGCACAAATGTAGAAAAATTTAGTATTAATATAAGAATGTTTTTTTGTTTCAAAATTTTCTCAAAAATCAAAAATTGCCAGGAATCTATCTATCGATATACATGTTTCATGCTTTAACTGAGAGCAACAAATATGGAAATTAATATTTGTCATAGAATGTCTTGCGTTGTATTTTAATCAATTAATTATCAAAATCGAAAAAATAATATCCGATTTTAATGTAAAATGATTTTAAAAGATAATTAGTAAATAAAAAGTAGATAAAATCAAGAAATAATTACAATGATCATATGCAAATATAGAGAAATTGCATTTAAAGAAATTCGAATATAATTTAATTTTCAATAATTTTATTTAAATTTATGGCAAATTTTATCAGCGTTTATCATATTTAAAGTTAATATTGAAGTTTCATAAAATAAATTTAATTCCTGACTTAAAATAGGTTCAAAATACTCTTAATCATGTGGATCATGTAGTAAATGCTGCACATTTGTTTTATTATAGTTTTTCTTATAAATTGTTTGTCCGAAGGCTATTTCCTAATTTTATTGTTTGTCAATTAGGTAGTATTACTAAATTAATTTTAAAAACTGATGACTCAGTATTGTTCTAAGAAATATTCACTTCAAAATTTATTGTAACAAAAGAAAAATACTTTGGTATGGTATCTCTTTGCATTATTGAGAAAGTACAAAATTTTCAAAATCCAATTAGAAAGAAATCGTTTCCATTATCTTGTGTTTAATAGGATAGTGCCCATTTTACTCCTCATTAACCATAAATTATGCATTATAATAATGAATCATTATGAGTACTTAAGCAATATATATATATATATATATATATATATATATATATATATATATATATATATATATATATATATATATATATATATATATATATATATATATATATATATATATATATATATATATATATATATATATATATATATATATATATATATATATATATATATATTATATATATATATATATATTCGTACTCCTCAATTTAGATCTGTAGAAGAGAAAAATATAACCAATTTCAATATTTGTAGTTCATATTTGATTGGGTAAATCCATAATTTTGAAGTGAAATTCAAGTTTTCATTTAAACGCCGACTGATGGTGGAAGGGTTAGCGTCCCTAACTTCGTAACAGTTGCTTCCAGGCTTGAATCGTGGTTTGGACATGTATAATCCTTTCTCTCGCTCTCTTTCCTTTCAGAGCTAAGATTGCACAACCATTGGGTGCCTCGATGTATAAGATTCCATCACGTTCCCCCTTGTAGCGCTGAACAGATATATCCTTGTTGCAGCTTGGCATTAGAAAAAAGTTTTTATTTAACATGCTTCGTGAACTCGTTTTGTTCAAATGGTTCAATTTTTTATGGATTTTCTTTCAATTCTGATGCATGATAATGCTGTTATAATTACGTTTAATCTTGATCATTTCTGTGATTTTATTAAAATTTTCGATGATGAGCGAACATGAACGAGATGTATTTTTACCGTCAAAAATATCTGAATACATTTGACGAAAGCAAAGTTGTAGTAATTTGCTGTTTCAAAATCTAAACTATAGCACCATAAAAAATATCAGTATTCTGAAATTACCCTTTGTTGAGTTTAATTTTTAATACCATAAGCATAACTCACAACTGAACCTACCAAACAAAAATCAACCAAAAAAATCCTTTCCGTGCAAAATATCACATTTCTAATGATTATAAATCTGAAAACGCTTAGGCGATATTTTACGAGATTTAAATCACTACACACATCAAACGATTCAATATTTTATTTTTCCCTAATTAATATTATTAGTTTGAATGAAACTTTAATTTTAAATAATTTTTAAATATGTTATTGCAAATATTGTATAATTAATAATTTTTTTAAATTATAACATAAAATGATTTAAAACAGAAAATAAGTGTTTTCTATAATTAAAAAAATTAACATGAAATTGTGAACATCTTATGAAAATATTGAACCTAATTCGTGATGCTTAAATATGAATGAAAATACAGTCAAACAATATTATAATCTACAGAAAATATTTTTTACATATTTTAAGCAATTTGCACTTCTTAAAAACGTTGTTTATTTAATACAAACACCTAGTTTTCTGGTTGCTAATGGTTCTGATACTTTATAATATTCATCATTTTGAATTCCCTATCTTAGAATAAAATAATATGCAGTACTTTTACAAACTACATTTAGAATGAATACATTACAATAATTCAGTGTTTGATGGAAAATGTATGCTTTATTTATAGCCAATATTTTCAGGGAAGATAATACTCATTTTTTTATGTCTTATTCTGAATTTAATTTTATAAATAAAAATGTCATTAAAAGTTTTTGTTTTGTAATTAACGATTGCTGTTTTTTAAAAAATTAAGAAAGCATGTTAATTTTTAGTATGTTTTAAAATGTAATTAATTTTTTTTTCAAAAAATTATTGCAGAAATTCCCTGAAAATTTTATAGCTTACTAAATTTTATTAATTTTAATCTTTGCTTAAAAAAATCAAAGGGCACTATATTATAATATAATATGATCTATATATGTTTGACAGACAACGGGGAAAAGAAATTTTAATGAAATATTTATCATTTATTTGCTATAATTCTAAATAAAGATTAAAAATGCGTCTCAATTTACCTATTATTTATTTGTAGAAAGTTTTAAAATTAAGTTTTAAATCATGGACTCTTCAACTAATGAGTATTTACTAAAAACATAATGATATATATATTGGCGACAGGAAAATTTGTGGTTTTCAATGATGAAAGTTACATAAGTTATTTTGAAGAAAATTATATAACTTCAAATTTTCTTTGACTTTGATGTAATAAATTATTTATTTTTTAGCTTGATTTACTTATGCCAAAAATTAAACATGAATTTGCTTTTAAAAACAATTAACATTTTTTCAATATTCACATACATTAAAGAATAACATTTATTTTATGCAACGGATATATTTCTGATTAGCCATATCAAAGAGTAACGTATGAGAAATAAGTAGCCTCGTTCTGTCTTCTCACGCATGCGATGATATAAAAGAAATTTTGATCTTCTCAATATGTCAGATACTGTGTGTGTGAATTTTTTTTATAAATTGTATTTATATTCTTAGAAAAAAATGGAAAGTCAGGTTAATTTTTTCAAAAAGATATATCAAAATAAGCTATTTGAAATTTATAATATTTGGGAACGAATATTTTCCATTCTGTTCATAGGTGATGTTTCCCCCTATAATTTATTGAGTAATCCATTATCTTTCATCCTTAAATTGCTTCATGTTTTTTACTTACATTGATTATCAAGTTACTTTTATATGTTTTGCAGTTATATTGACATTATAATAATTTTCGTACAAAAAAATGAAACTCAAAACAATTAGGTAATTTTTTCTTACAATATATTTTAGCTAATTAGTAAATTCAGCAGCATGTAAGTGATTCGTGATCAATTTTCTTTTAGTTCTATCAATATTTTATTTTATAACTTTACATTTTGATATGTATTTTAAGCGTATTTTAAAAAGTCATCATTTCATCTGTAAAACCATAATTATGAGCAAATCATACTTTTAATCATATTTTTTTATTTTATTATTTTTACAAAGAAGAAAATCTGAAATTAATTAAAACCCTCAATTTGTACATTATATTAAAGGAATTGCGAATTATTTTAAAGAATTTTTGAATAATATTTATGTGATATCTTAATGATTTAATTTAAGTTTCAAAACTTGCTCATGTTTTTTTTGAAAATTGTTAAAATTGTCATACATTACCATAACAATTCCTAATTGATTCACTTTGCGTAATAAGCTGTCTATTACAAACAGTACTTGGAGTCAATGTAATGACGTCTATGCTACTACTTTTCACTTGTGTATAAAATGAGAAAATGATCGGTTAATGGCATTTTAAATCCAATTTTAATAATTCTTAAAAACTGTTTAAATAGTGCAATCAAAAGTGTAAGAACATTTAATACGGTAACCTCAAAAGTGATTTTGTAAATATTTCTTCATATTTTATAATATAATTCAGTAATTATTATTTGCTATAATGCTAAAGATTAAAATGGCAGGGAGACTGTTTTACAAGAAAAATCGTATTTTATTTTCCTTGAATGTCTAATATTCTGATATAATTTTTCTATCTACCATAAAATTTTGGTAGAAATGTTGCCTAACATTTTGATTGTCTTAAGTACCATAATCGTTTTCATAATTTACAATAACTAAAATTAACAAATTAGTTTCTATGTTGATTTCAAATTAAAAATTTAAAAACATTCATTTCCTCTAATATGTATGATGTTATAGAAATATTAAAATACATAATTAGCATTTTCCTTATAGCAAATGATATTCACTAAATAATCCTATTTAGATAAAATGGCGGATACATATTTTATTCTAGATTAATGATATCATATTTCGTCACTCCTTATATCATTGCTATAAAATATAAATTATATTGCTATTGTGGAAAGGATATTTACTTGAAATTCATAAAATTTTAGTAATCGTGAGATTTAACTTTAATTGTAAAATGGTGATTAAGATAACGAAATGCTTTGATAGTAATGACATTGCTAAAGAGACGTAATAATGATTTACTAGGGAATGTTGATGATCAACCCATTCAGGGAAGAGAGTTTATCAGCTATTTAGGATATAAACGTCCCATAATGGGGCAGATAATAAATGATAAAGCTTAATGCAAACATAGCCGCTTATGCGGTGCTATATTGAAGTAACCATCAGTACGTAAGTCAAGAATTTAGTAACTTACATTACTTAAGTAATGACTTTGCAATATGTATATTTGGTAGAATTGTAAGTTATTATATTTTGGCTATCATTAGTTTCTGTAATACATTGGAATTCCAGCTTGCTCTTTATTAAACGTTTTTATTATATACTTCAGCAACTTAATCAATATTGTCCGTATATAAATAATTATCCTCAAAATTTTTTTTATTTGTTTCAAATTTAAAACTTACTATTCATGCTTCCAATATGTTATAAATTTGTATTGTTTGAAAATTTTGAATTATCCTACACTTAAATTTATTAATTCAGTTCATTTCAAAAATAAATACTTAGTTGCTGACATATTAATGTTATCACATTAATGATTGTATATATTAATGTTATCATATTAATTAATAAATAATGAATAATTATATTTTTAAAAATTTTTTGACTGAAAGCCATGGTGGGTTGAAAATTCTATATTTCACAATTTTTACACTGTTGCTTTATAAGCAATAGTGTAAAAATTTTAATAATATTAATTTGATTATTTGGAATTGTTAATTATAAAAATTATCAATACAAAGTATAGCAAAATTATTATTTTTTTTCATAATACAATTTATATACGCTATAAATTTTTAAATATTATAATAAAAATTAATTAGAGATATACAGATTATTTAGTCTTCATTATTGAACATCCTATTAATATTCTTACATTCTAGTACTATTCCATCAAAGTGTTATGCTATATCACATTTCAATAATGAATTAGTATTGGACATGTTTTAAATTATCAGCGTTATTCAATCTATGAACGGAATACATAATTTTAATAAATAATTTTTATCACTTATCTTTATCACTTTAAACTTTATCATTATGAAAAGTACTATCTTTAATTGTATTACATTAATTAAATGAAAATTGGGAAAACAAGAGAAGAAAATTTAAGAATCATGGTTTCGTGCCTTTTATAGGAAAATATTTTTGTATATCGAAAAGTTTTGGTATGAAATTTGTTTATTTGAAAAGTGCAAAATTGTAATCACCAAATAAGTAAGGTGAATTAAAGTTGAAAAGTTTTTATTATAGAATTTCAAATCAACAAATCAGCCAAATATTGCATTCAATTTATGCTATAATTTTAGATGAGCGTAAAAACTAATTCATATGGCTAAATTTGGTTTAGCTAAAAATATCTAATCGCTAACAATTTTGCATTAATCATCAACTGCTCTAATTTAAATTATTTCATCAATGAATTATCATCTTTAATTCATTGAAAAATTTAAATAATTCCCCTAAGAAAATGAGTAAGAAAAACAGCATGAGTGAAAAAATGGTAAAATTATTACCGAAAACAACTTCAAAAGAAAATTATGCTTGTGCAATCAAAACTACTTTAACTCTGTATTGTTACGATTTTTTTTATTTAATTTCTCTAATTACAATCAAAATGGAAATGATTCTAATCCGTTAAAAGCGAGAAAACTTAAATATTTTTAATCGAATTATCATATACCGAGAGAATTTTATGCATTTTATCACTGACCTGAAATCTATGATTAAAACTCAACTTGAAAAGCTAAGTAAGCATCTATAGTTCCTGCTAGAAAAATAAATTTACGTTACTAGATCTTAAATGGTTTGATGTTATATATCACTTCGCAAAAGAATACTGTAAATTTTATAAAGCATGAATTAAGACAAATATTTTCTTGCAAAACAAAAGCAAATCCTGTTCTTTAAATTGACTCACTTTTCATTTTAAATATGGTTTGCAGACAAAATTTGAGGGCAAAATATGTGCGTAAGCTCTGCAATACTAATGTTTTGCATAGCGTAACACATGACCGTAAATACATGCTTTAAATTTCATATGACTTTCATGCATTCTTAAAGATATTACACACTCACACACAATATATATATATATATATATATATATATATATATATATATATATATATATATATATATATATATATATATATATATATATATATATATATATATATATATATATATATATATATATATATATATATATATATATATATATATATATATATATATATATATATATATATATATATTTTGCTTTGCTGAAAAATGTGTATTTCTCTCTATGGAGTTTCCCCGTATTTCGCATTTGATTTCTGAAACGCATGGGTTCTGGTTGACTATTTTTTGCTGTTTTTATTCTCGCGCTATTTTGAAATAAAATGTCACGTTTAACAATTAAAATAAAAAGAAATTTAAACTCTTAATAGTTATTGTTGATGTACTACATGGCTTTTTCATCTATTGTTAAGATCTGGAAAGCTTAATTTTTTTAGCTACGCTTTAAAATATACCTGTTCCACGAATGTAAATAATCTTACAAATTGCTTTCTTACTGGAATTAGGAATAGAAATGCCATATCCACCTGGTGCCCCAAGTCTTTTTTATATTGCTTACAGATCACTGTGGAATCTTCTCCATTGTTATTGCTACCTTGAACAAATTTTTAGTTTGTATTATATTAAATCCCTTTCTCACAACAAACAGTATATATATCTTTACTGTATTAAAATGTTACTTTTTATACACTTATCACTGATCAGATTATTAAATAATTAAATAATTTATCGTTAATATATATATATATATATATATATATATATATATATATATATATATATATATATATATATATATATATATATATATATATATATATATATATATATATATATATATATATATAGAAGCATATGGCTCTTTAATCTTTAGCTAATTTATTCTCCCAGACTTTGACTAAACATCTGATCAATTATATATCTCAAGCTTTAACTCCTTCTGATTTGGGTACTCAGTTCATTTCAGCAATTTTTGAAATGACTATGAAAACATTTCGTACTAAACTTGCTCGCTCCACCTCATTTCATTCTCAGATAAATGGCCAAAGTGAGGGTATGAAATCGCCATCAAATCAACTGGATTAGCAGTAATGGGTGCTTGTGTCTCCTTTAATAATACACACAGAATTCATTCATCAACATATTATAGTAACTCTACTCACTCCAAAAGTGGCTTTTCTCCAGATATGTTGCACTGTAGTAGAAATATATCCTCATTCTTTGATATATTTAATCCAAACATCACTCCTTTGCACCTAGGTGTCTCTAGTTATGCTACTATACTGTGGCAAGGCATAAATCAAACTAATCAACTGGCATATGAAGCTATGTTTAGAAAGCAAACATAATAGAATTTAACACAAGAACAGAGATCCCAGCTAAGAAAATTTCATTTTCATGTTATTTTCTATCTTTGTTGCTAAATTCACTGGCCCTTTTGAATTAGTCGATGTGGACAGTGCAATTAACAACACAATTCTTCTTCTTCATGATCCTCACTCATCAATATTAAAAGCCCATGTTGATAGACTTCGTTTAGCTCCATAAAGGGAAACACACCGTCATACGCTTCAAAATCCTGTGCATCAAGTTTGGTAGACTTTCTCAATTATATTTTTCTTAATCATATTCTCATATTTTTCTCTTTCTCAGGAAAGCTGCTGTGTTTGGTGACTAGGGTATTTAACTATATTCTACTGCAGGAAAACAGTATAACAATTAGAGATTCGTTAAGCCATATAAACTTCAAAAAATTTTTATCGCTTCACTAGTATACTTTTTACAAGTTTTAGAATATCCCTCAAAAAACTCTCAAGATTAACTATGTAGAATTGCATTGGACTGCAAACCTATGCTGGCGTAAGTTTCCATTCAATTAGTGTGCACCATTCTGGAACTGCTCAGGTACTTTTTGCGTCCTTATTCTTGTGAATCATGTTGATATTTGTAAGCAATCTCTTCATTTAAATTTTGGATATACTTCAGATGTAAATTTATTTATGTAAATTAATGATAATTAATTTGCTCTCACATTTTTTTTACTGCAATGATCGGATGTTACACACCTATTTCGGCTTATCAATATTTTTGCTTTACTGAGTTTGATGAAAATAAAAGCTTAATGCTTGTAAATATTTCTTGTCGCAAAATACCATCCTTTTTCTATGTCATGTCTACCAAATTGATACTTATGTAAGTGCCTAAATTTGTTATTTTAAATTTATAACCAATGTCTGTCAATCATTGTCTTATTCATTATAAAATGCTAGCCCTATTATTAGTGGATTTTATTCATTATGAATTTATAACTATGCATTATAAGTGAATTTAATTTTTTGAATATCAAAAGTGTGATAGTTAAAAATTTTTTTATTATTTATCTTTCAAATTTACTAAGATTATGGAGTTGATTTCCACTAAGGGAAAGATCAAGGCAATTATTTTATACTCATGCTCACTAAATGAATGTAAATTCTTTGCATTTGTACCTGTTTTGGGAATGAGATTACAAATTTTTTACTAATGCTGATAAAGACAGTCATGTACACCTAAGAATTCTAGGGAAATAGTTTTATGTCTGATTTGAAATGTAATACCTTGCATGATCCAAGTAAAGTATTACTTTATTATGTTACACATTTAAGAAAAATTTTTTGGCTGCTATTATTCTGTCTGTACGAAATTTATACTATTTCTAAATTGAATTGTTTTTTTAATGTAATAATGTTCTTGTTATTTACAAGAGTCATTGTTTCTTCTTTATGTAAATAAATAGCTATTTACTTTTCTATTATATGTGATAGATTATTTTATGTTTACAGTTTAAATTTTTATGCTTTATTTGTGTTCGTCTTTTTACTTTATTGTTACTCTTTTTCCTTTATATTTACTTTATTTGTTTTTCTTCTTAACTTAACATTTTTCCTTCTGCACTATCATAGAGTTATCCCAATGATTTCTTCATATCTAATCTTCAGTCCAGAACTATTCTTGGTTATAGTGTATTCTGTTTTTGATCTTACGAGATATATTTTCTTTTTTCTTTTCCATTGAGATTAAGATTTATGTGATGTTGCATCATAGGTTTAACTTTGGCAACACATTATTTTCTGATGATGTTTGCTTGGCCCTCTTGTTGTGTTCTTCTTCGTAGCCTTGGAAATTATTGCGCTTGGCAGTAAATCTTTTCTCCTTGGTTTCAAGGAATCTCTCCGATTTTCACCATTTGGTCGCTAGAGCACATGGTTGACTCTTGCTGCCATTTTTGGTCTCGCTTTCTTAAAAATCAAATGGCATGTTTAGCTGTCAAAATACAAAGAAATTTAAACTCTTAACAGAGAATTCATTTTTGAAATACCCTGTGCTATTTTTACACTTTTGTGAAGGCCTGAAAAGTTTGATTTTTAAATCTACTGTAAAATTTGCCTGTTGCAAGAAGGGGAATAATCTGACAGACGACTTCAGCAATGCAGAGGGAATAGTGCGAATTACTGCTGAATTCACCTAGTCTTTCCTGTGTTGTTAGCAGATCAGTCCCCAATCTTTTCCGTCAATGAGCCCAAATCTGACTTTATGAAGACTTATTAAAAATTTTCCTTATTATAGAGTCTGGATCCCTATCACCCTCCCCTTCTTTATAAATTCCCTTCTTTATGTAACTAACTTTCTTCTAATGTAGGACGATATAACCAATGACATTCAAGTATAAAATATTTCCAATTGGTATTCTTTTCTCTAACGTGTAACATGTGTTCCCCGTTAGACTTAACTTCAGGTCCGCTTTTTTTCCCTAAGGCCATCTCCTTTTTTGCATTTTTTGTAGCTCATATAAATCATAATATGCATAACTCTGTTGTTGTTGTTGCTAATCCTAGATGGTCCCATTTCAATATTAGACCAACTCCACAAGTCCATAAACAGCCATAAAATCTAAAAACATTAGGGGCTTTGAAAAAGCCTCTTTCAATTCAAAATTGAAGCAGCTCAAGATATACACAGGCAATGCCTTTTCAGTTTTATATTTTGTGCGCAAACTAAAAGTCTTTTGACCCTGCACATATTTGAGGTCCCTAAATTGACCACTGGCGAAGCGTGAAATACAAGTCTGTTGGCCTCTAGTTTTCTCAAAACGCAAAGGCTCTAGCAGAGCGTTTTCTAGGATACCAATAATGAGTTGGTGGAAGCGTCAGACAACCAAAAGCGTTTTTTTACTCGCAGTAAAAATATGATTAAAGGTCAATCAGGTTGTGAAGGTTCCAAATAGGCATCCTTAGCCAGCGAGTCGGCAATCTCGTTTCCTTTAATGCCGATGTGTGACGAGATCTACTGAAAATGAAAATCAATCACAAAATTCTTTGAGATAGCCTATAGATCTATTCAATATTGACTTTTCAGCTTTGTCACCAATCTTCAATGCATAACTCTTCTTAATATTAATGCTGTGTTTGATCATTTCCTTGTTTGTGTCATTTTCTGAAGTTATATTAAAATTATTTATTCCTCTGCATTTTTTATAAATAAGACTGTAAAGACTGTTTGACTATTATATAAAATATATCTTTTCTTAATGTCATTTTTCATGGACACCATTTATCATGCAAATCCTTGTGAATCACACAGTTCCACTATTACGAACACAAATCTAAAACTAAAAAGGTTTATTATCATTACAGACAAACATACATCTGTGACACACATACATGTATGTGAGTGTACATGATTCTAAAAATTGGATTTAGTTGGTAGATTACACCACATTGCGTAACGTTACTGAATGAGAAAGATTTCTGTTGGGTTGTTTGGAAAATAATTTCGTTTTCCCAACATGGATTGGCTTTTTGCTAGTAACAACCAACCACTTTATGACTGTGGAATCGTACTACTATCAGAAAGATGGTAAAAACTATTGGACTAGAATGAACAATGTGCAATGCAATACAATATTTATTTGCTGCACGTTTTTCATTTTCATGAAAAACGAAATGACTTTCCAATGTTTTCACATTATCCTATGCATATAATGATTTCCAGACGCAGAATTCGACAAATAATTATATTTAACACATTATAATGTATAAATAAAATGCAAATTATTAGAACAGTTTCTATATCTATATTAAAGTTATTCATTTTAACTTTACGATGCTCGGAGAATATCAATGTTTAATTTTAAAGAGAAGAACACATAATATATTATTTGCAGATATTTATTTATGATAAAATTAGTTTATTTATTTTTGGTGATTAAAATGTATGCAGAGAGATTATAAATATTTTATATTTTAATCTATGGATTCTTCTAAGAAGTAATGTGACATAAATATATTAAAGAATTTTCAACTGGAGCAATATTTTATTGTCATTGCATTAGACGAAAATATAATAATTATTTAAAAAAATAAAATGTCAAATATTTCTTTTTATTTATCAACTCTAAAAATATGCTGACTGTCAGTAATAAATAAGATTTTTATGAGAAAATATCCACGAGAACTTTTTTTTTCGAATTTTACTCCAGTAACAATTTAAAATTTCTTTAACATATAGAAAATTTCATTGCATTCATTTCAGTTAACTCTGTGTCCAATTTTTAGAAAGATAATTGTTTCCATTAAGATGTTAAATTGAATATGAAACTAAATAAGTTACTTTTATTTTAATTTTTTGCTTATCTTTTACACTTTTGTTATATAATTACTTCAACATATCTAAATTTAAGCATGTTTTTTTTATAACAGACATTGCGATTATTTTTTCAATATTTCTGAACTTTCTGAAAACATATTTAGTTTTCCCTTATCACTGTTTCTATGAAGGAAACTCAACACACGGGTAAAACATTTAATAATAATAGACTATTCATTTGTAATTGTATATGACAAAAGAATCTTTTAATTATTTGTGGAAGGTTTTTATGATATTTTAGTAAAAGGCAAATATTTTTGTTTATTAAAGATAAAATATGAGAATAGTATACGATTGTAGGAAATATAAGAATAAAAATATAAAACTGCATGAAAATTTTCAAAAATATAAAAAACAGTTATCATAGAATTCATTCATCAAACAGGAAATCTTAGGAACTACAAAACCATCTTGATTCATCATATCATTTCTGCCGGATGGATTTCTGTTTGTTGTTTGCTTAATTCCATTTATCATTATTTTTCTTAATGCATTTGAGAAAATAGGGCAATCTCCGGTTTCCGGAAAAAATGAAGATTCTTTCCAGAAAAAACAATCTTTTATCAAATAAAACTCTTTGATTTATATTTTTCATACAATTTAACTGAATACATACAATTCAGATATTATTTAATCTGCAAAATAATACTTAAGTATTTTTTATGAAGTAATGTCTTGGATACTTGTTATATATAGATATACCATTTAAAGGAATATATAATATTTTCGTAATCATTAAAGATTCTAATAAAATAGAAATTTTCCAGAAATAGATACCTATTTTTTCTATGATAAATGTTTACTTAAAATGAATATCATAGTTAAACTGCATCGTTGAATTCTTATTTATAGTTATTTATGTGCATCATTTTAGGGATTTTCAGTTGTTTTTTTTCTTTTCTATCAAAGTATGTTAACCTAAGTTTGTCTGTGTTTATACTGCTCGTTCACTCTTAGGAAAAATTTTATCTCTAGAATTTATTATTATTTATGAAAATGCAAAGATCGATTTTATTAATTTTGGAATATATATTTTTCGGAAAACGATACAAAATAAGCAAAATTTAATTATTTTCATTAAATTCAAAATATCATAACATATTAAATTTTTTTAATCTGGATGTATGTTATCTTGTTGCTTTGCTTATCAGGTAATTGAATTATTTTTCTTTAATTCTTAATTTAATTAAAAAATATTTTTTATAATGATTTTAGGCGTGTATTCATTTAAATGTTGTACTGTCTTGATAAAATACTACATATGGTTTTTGTTTGATACCACAATAAACTGACTTATAAAGAAAATATACAAATATTTAATGAAACATGTTTCTTTTAATTTTGATTAAAATGATTCGACATCACACTAAGAGTTTTGTTTATAATTATAATTTTTTAGAATTATGAAATTTTTTGGTCAATTCTAACACAGATTATTTTAACATTTTTCTGAAAATGACCTTAGAATTTTCTAAAAATTTTCCAATTCAGATAAAAATTTTAATATTTAGATATTTTTTCTCGACTTACAAAAAATATTTCTGTAGAGCACTCGTAGAGTGTTTTCCGGAGAATGTAACATGCTGCAATCCATGTCCCTTAAATATCTCACTCATATCCTTTCTGATTTAAATCATGAGTATGATCATCAGTACACTCGAATAATATCTTAACTCTCTAGTAGCTGCTGAACAGTGGGATGTGCGGTGTCATTTATAAAAACGAAATCTGCATGAATAAACCTCAGAACAGAAATACGTTGAGAAGGAACACCTCCTTACAATAGCGATCTCCAGTTATTGAAACGATGTCGAATTAAGACCCCAGTTAATCTAATCAGCAAAATCCCACCCGAGACAACATAGCCAGAGAACTACTATAATTATCTCTCTCCTTGATATTACTGGTATGAAACCATATCCCGGACTCGTCTCAAATTCAAATGGCGCCATGAATCGTTTGGGGTGCTGAAATGATTACCATCTCTAAAAAGGATACGATTCTATTGATAAGATATCAAATTTTCCGTTCGTTTCATCATTCTAAACAAGTGCACCAATGAATAATTTTCAAAGATATTCAAAATTTAGGATAGCTAGCTGATACTCTAAATTTGTAAAGGCATCTGTACACAGTAAACTACATTTACAGTCCTGTTGCCATACACAGTTGCTGAGCCATAGCATTTGCTGACTTATTTTGGGTTCCTTTCGGCAGCAGAAGGATACATCAGACATTTATTACCTTTGATTTCCTGAGATGGCCATCATCAACGTTTTTAACATATATATCTATGATCGGAAATATTTCCAAGTGCTCGAAACGATTCTTTTTTAGATTTCAATCTCTTAAGCTACACTGTTCAATCTTTCTCAAATATTTCCAAGTGCACAAAACGATTCTTTTGTAGATTCCAAACTCTTAAACTACTCTGTTCAATCTTTCTCAAATATTTCTAAGTGCACAAAACGATTCTTTTGTAGATTCCAAACTCTTCAGCTACTCCATTCAATCTATCTCTTCAATCTCTCCGATATTTCTTCTAATCATGAAGTCATCCAAGTGATTTCTTCTTTCTATATTCCATGAAAGAACACATTTGCACTTGCAACGAATGTCTTTAATTACATCTGCGTCATTATTTTTATTGTGGCCATTGATCACACTCGTTTTGACTATGTTCATGTTGCCTGTGTCATTTTCTTTTTAACCTTTGCTTAAGCACGAACTTTTTTACTGAACTGTGTGTTCACAAGAATCTCTTTCCTACAATTTGCTTCATATTGTTTGTTATCTCTCAAGAAATTTAGAAGTAAAATTTGCTTTCGATGACAAAAATCGTTTTGTTTATAAAATGGATGAATGAAAAATTTATATAATTAACAAGTTGTTACTAAAATATATTTAGAAGAATTATGAACTATGGAAAATAAGTTTGAAATACGAGCATTTATATTGATAGTTTTATTTCTCTTTGGTATTTCATTACATATTATTTCAATTTCATATTGAGAAACGCACACTCTGGGACTGGTGTAAAACGATAAAAATGGAAAACCTTAATAATCTTATAATTGAAATTGCTATTAACTTAATAAATATATGGTTTAACATAATGAAACATTAACGGTTAATGCAAATTGTAATGTCGCATTTTTGGCTATAAAATTTTTACAAGCTTTGTAAAATAAATATTAATGGATATTAAAGAAGTTTAAATTTCAACATTTTAAATGATCATTTTTAAAACGCAATTTAAATAACAATTGTTTGAGTTTTGAATAATATGCAATTAAAAATTAAATTTTATTTTATTTGTAAAAAATCAAAATTTGAATATTTATTCTTGGGTTCTAATAAAACGTTAAAAAGCTGATCGAAATTTGTCGTAACTTTTTAATTTAACTTTGCTAATATATTAGCATTAATGAACCAGCTGTAATATTAAAATATTTTCTGCTCCATTTTTGTTCTGCATGATTAACTTTAACAAATACCAAATTTTACTAGTATTCTCACCATATGTTGACAATAATTTAAAATGGTCGGATTTCTGTAACGTTTTTGTTTCATAAATCATTTTTACTGATTTCATGGATTATTTAAATTTAGATAAACCAATTGCTATATGTATCATATACAATTTTCCAGTTCTCTATATATTCTGAACAATTTGATTTTCTATGTATTTTAATATTTTGATTATCTTATATTCTAACTTATTATTCATCATTAAATTTCTCCTAACTGTTACATAAGTATATTTTACCCAATTGTTTCATGTAAAATGATTTTAACTTACTAATGTTATTCTAAAGTAATAATATCAGCCTGAAAAGAAGAATCTTCCATTAATTACAGAACGAAACTAAACTTCAGTAATCTTTACTCCTTATCGCAAAACATTAAGTATTTCCACAATTTTTAGAAATTCTGCGTATTACCTAATTTACCTAATTAGAGAGGATGTCTGTTGTAAGTCTTAAGACTTGTTTAAATTAAATTTAATTTATTTTCCCTATATACTTGATCTTCAACCTGTCATTCTTCAAATAATCCAGATATCTTATTAGACTGGATTAATATAATTATGCGGGTACTCAGAAATTTACTTCGTCTTATAACTTCAGCCAAAAACATTAGAACAAACAAAATCCGAGCAAAATATGTTGCTTTTATATAACATTACTTGCTTGAAATATTCTGCCAAATTAATACTTTTTATAGTATTATATTAGTTGCTTATAGATATAGTTGAGGGATATTATATTGTAATAATGGTCTTGAATTATTTCTCAACTTACTTAAATTTTCTCTAATCTAGTTATTTCGTTATTTCTTACTTTAATTTCGTTGAATCATTTATATATATATACACATACACACACACACACATATATACACACATACACATACATATATATATATATATATATATATACATACATACATATATATATATATATATATATATATATATATATATATATATATATATATATATATATATATATATATATATATATATATATATATATATATATATATATATATATATATATATATATATATATATATATATATATATATATATATATATATATATATATATATAGGGTGATTATTTTGAATACATAACATGTAATTATAAAATACCTGATTCAGAATATAACTGTTATTTTAAATTCAATGCGCAACTATTTTCTCTTTTAATGAATATATCTGATATTATAAAGATATAGATTTTAATTCCTGAATATAACTCAAGCTGAATTAGTTTTCATTAAAATATTATTTTATATTAAATGTTGAGGTATAGATACACACAGACACAGCAATTGTGATTTTTGTGAATTACGTATTAGCTGATACGTGAACCGCATCTTTTTAAATGTTATTAATTATTTAAGGGTGTTTGTGCATAATGGAAACTGTGAGTATAATTAGAATAAATGCTCCTTTTCAAAGACTAAAATTTCTTAAACATTTTTGCTAAACCACATTTAATTTTTTTCCTTCACACAATATATTATTTCTTCAACATTTTACGTTCTAAGAAGTTAAAAAAAGTATTTTTGCATTTTCTTTTCAAAAAAAGAAATGTTGCACAAAACAATTATAATTACTTATTTTAAATTGTTCAATACATGAATTTACAGGAAAAATAATATTTTATTATAATAGGGAAAATATAGTTTAATGCAGCATATTTATGTGAATAGTTTTTAAAAAGGTGTATTGAAATATTGAAGTGCCAACAAATCTTCACTTCAGTGAAAATTAGTACATATGGAGAGTTTACTGTACAATATAGTGAAATGACAATAGAAATAATGCTTGCTATTTTGTTCCATACTTACCAAATTAATTAAACTGCTTTTAAGCTTTTAAGGCTTCCACATAAGCAATCATATGCAAATGCATAATCAAAAGTAGATCTAACTCTTTGTTATGAAAGTTTGAAAACACAGCACAGAAATATTTCGTAAAAGATATTTTTAATGACAAATTCATTTTTGAAAGGTTACCAAATTCCAAGTAAATTCCCCATTTTCTAGAATTTTAGTATAATGTTATAGAATAAGATTTTGTTTCTTTAATGGATTTCTTTGTTCATTTTGGTATTTTAACAGAATTACAACTCATAAAATTAGTATTTTATGTGTTTACAGTGTATATAATGGTTATTTCACTGTTTACAGTGAAATAACCATTATATAAATGATTAATAGGTATTTAGAGAGAAAAAATATATACACTTGTACCTTCTTAATAATTAAATTGATAAAATAAATTAAACGAACATATTTCTGAGTGAATTCTGAAAAAGTAATTTAAATTTAATTTGAAACTAAGAGACGATATAATAGTATATTTCGTATATTTCATTTTAGCAGTTTTATATTAGAAACATTTACAAGGAATGTGCATTTTTTGTTTCTAACGTCTGGTCACTAAAATATTGACTTTTTTAGGCATTATAAGGGGTGATGGCGTCTTACAGAATAGGGCAACCAGTGTTTGTGTGTATCAGCATAGCCCTGTGAATGGGTTTGTTTATTATAACTTAAAATAAGGCGTAATGCAGAAGATTCAAGACATGATCTGTTGAGATTTCTGTACTTTGTATTTATTGAATATATATTTAACTAAATATTATGAGTAAATTTTAAATATTTAAACATTACTCTGTTTATCTTAAATGTCATTGTTTTTCAAGTATTACTTATTACAAGTAGATTTTTTTTACAAAACTTCTTACATTTAAGTATTTTTTTACAAGAACTCTTTTGATATCAAAAACATTAAAAATATTCCTTTCTTGACTCAGATGTCACTTGGCTCAACACTCCTGGTCAAACCCATGCTAAGAGTATGATCAGTGAATGATCAGCGATGATTGCCTCTGAAATTCTTAGATGCTCTAGGCGGAAGATACGTTTAATCGTAGGCTTCATAACTGAACACTACTATTTCAGAAAACACCTCCATAAAATGGGATTGTTTCAGAAAGACCCTATCTGCAGGAAATGTCATACGCAAGAGGAAACGGCCAAGCATATTATTTACGAATGCGAGGATCTTGCCCTCCCTAGATTAACTTTTTTAGGCATTATTCATACTAGAGAGTTACACTTAGACTCCATTAAAGGGTTATTGGACTTTATTAATAAAGTGGGAGACCCGAGTAACTGGAACTAGGAAACAATGGATTTGGAGTTAATGGTACAAAATGCTGATTAAAGCAGAGGTACCAATGACATACAAATCCAACCTTAAGAAGAAGATGTCCATTAAATTAATACGGAGGAAATGTCTGTTAAATTTAGATTTAAGAATAATTTAGATTAGGATTTAGAATCACGTGAACATTCAAAAGAATTTTCACACAATAATTCTAAATCTGATCTTAACATACAACTATGAAAATGAGTGCATTTAAAGTATATGGGAAACAATTTGGAGTATTAATTATTTTACTCTAAAGCCCTTTATATAAAAATCCTGTGACTTATTAACATTATAAAACATATTGTCATTAAGAAGTGTCTAATGAAGATCTTCTGCTATGTCTGGTTAAAGAAATTATAAAACCAGTTATTACAAGTCAATGTACATAATTCTACATTATATTTTTACTTAAATTCACAAAATATTATGAAAATGATACATTTTAATAAAAGAGTTTATTTCGTACTTCAATATCACATTATCAAAATGAGATATATTTATTCTTTTTACTTTTTATTTTTTTATTTTAGAAATATGAAAATGCGCAATAACATGTGATTAGAAAAAGAGATATCTTACCCTAATCGTAAATGATTCACTCACTGATTATGTTTATTATTTCTAGACATATTTTTTGGCCTACACTGATCAGAAATATTGCTTTTGTATGGATTTCTGTGAATACATCGTAATTTGAGAAAGCCATTATTTCTGAATAATTTTGTATTTTATTCAAAAAATTATGATGTTATAATTTTTATTAATTCTTAATACCAATTGTAATTTTCATATTAATTAATAAGATTTATGAACAATTTCATTAAACGTATTGCAGATATAATTCAAATTTTATATTATATTGCAGATTATTGCTATAACTTAACATGAATCACTTTTTGTTCTGCAAATAATTCACATAACTATAAAATGTTTCTAAGGATCATTCCCTAAATAACTCTCATATGCAAAGAATTTACCGTAAAGCTTCAAACACTTGAGTATTATTTACCATTCCTGTCTTAGCTTCTTTGCATTTCATACTGAAGACATTTTTCATTTAGAAACTTTTTTTATCTTACATCTTTATCGCATCATTTTTTAATGTGCCATAGTGATATATTGCAATGTGGGAAATCACTTTGACCTATAATTATTAGAGAGGAAATTATTAAAAAATTAGGATTTAAAAACTAGTTTTTATTAAGAAAATTACATTTTATTTACGGTTGCAAAGTTTTTTTAACTGCAACAAGTGTCACCGAAAACGAGCCTGTCCTGAGGATGTCCTAGACTGCTTGGGTCTAAAATTATAGGAACTAATATCATCTCCACTGCTTGAGATTCACTTTGCTGGAAGACATGGACTCTCCAGAGGATGTCATAGAAAGCTTGGGTCTAAATTTAGAGGAACTAATATCATCTCCACTTCTTGAGATAGACTTTGCTGGAAGACATGGACTCTCCTGAAGATGTCATAGACTGCTTGGGTCTAAGTTTAGAGGATGTAATATCATCTCCACTTCTTGAGATAGACTTTGCTGGAAGACATGAACTCTCCTGAGGATGTCATAAACTGCTTGGGTCTAAATTTAGAGGAACTAATATCATCTCCACTTCTTGAGATAGACTTTGCTGGAAGACATGAACTCTCCTGAGGATGTCATAAACTGCTTGGGTCTAAATTTAGAGGAACTAATATCATCTCCACTTCTTGAGATAGACTTTGCTGGAAGACATAGACTCTTCTGAGGATGTCATAGACTGCTTGGGTCTAAGTTTAGAGGAACTAATATCATCTCCACTTCTTGAGATAGACTTTTCTGGAAGACATGGACTCATTGATCAGATCCAGCTGATCAATCTGTTGTTAGATCATGAACCATTAGTAACAACAAAAACCAGAAAGATGTTTTCGTTATTAGCGATTTGATGTGAGGGTCTAAAATATAAAAGTAGAGACTGGTATAGTAGAATAATGAGTTGTACGCATTATGATTACAATATTCTAAGTATCCTACTTGAATTTAGCCTATACATTTATTTCTAAAAGGGGTTTTTAGCTCTGTCACATACTTGCGACTAATATGAAAGCAGAGAAAATTAAATGATTTGAAAACATATTATTAACTCAACATGAATGCATATGGAAATGCAAATGCATGTGTCTGCGTTATTAAAAGAATTTTAGCCAATATTCAAAACCATACTGCAAGAGTATTATGAGAATAATAAATTCATGGAGATTATGTAATAATTTAAAAAAACTATGATTTAAAATCTAAATTCAATACCATGTTTAAATATGCTATTAAAAGATATAAGGCAATAATTCGTTGTAAATAATATAATTTCTACTAGAACTTAAAAGCAGTAAAATATCTGTATGTTTGTCATTGAATCTTTCACACAGGTTAGAAACTTTATATGGCGTTAAAATTTCTTTAGAAGAAGGTTATGCTGTTAGATAATAAATTAATTTTAAGAAAATTTCTCCTTCATAATCATAAGTTTTCCGCTTCTTTTTAAAGATTTTATAAGACGAAGCAATTAACAGTTAGTTTACAATAATTTCTAACCTAATATTAAATTTTCTGCGCATCACATTTTAAATATAGTTGAATAAATTTTAAATATTATGTAAGAGTTCTTTTCATCAAGTGAAATTTATATAATACATTTATAAGTCGGAAAACACTATGAATGATAAAGTAAAATTATAAAAATATTAAAATACATTCATTTCAAAATTTATGTAATATTACTTCATTTACCTTCAAAATTGAAGTGCAAATTTACATCACAAAAATAATCAAAATTAATTTAAATAAATATAAAAGGATTTGTAAATAAATATAAGAAATTAAAATCTATACAACACTAAAATATATGAAAACTAATATAAGGTAAACATGAAAGTTCTTACCTTTTTCTCATTGCCCTTAAATAAAGTGGGAATAAGTATGCAAATTAATGTATAACGTGGTTGAGACACCGTTCGCAACCACTCAGTCAAGAGTAGAAATATCAATCTTTATAAAAACGGGTTCACTCGGCACATTCATCAAACGTTACTCGTACAGCTGCGAAGAGAAATGGACGTGTCAAGGCAACTAGTTTGGTGTCGTTTGCTTTACGACTTCAAAGTGGAATTATCAGCTACTACACATCAGGTCGTCGAATAATGTCAAGAGATTGACGATAATGCTGTAAGTGAACGTACTTCAAGACTTGTTTCAGAAATGATAAAGCTGAATGCATCCCACAATGATGAAGCTGCTGTCTGGTTTAGTAATTGTCATGTGGTTCATTATGAACTACTACCATCAGGCCAAATGGTTACTGTAGACCTGTGCTCGTATCGTTTGGAACATGTGTAACATGCATTGCAACAGAAGGAGCCAACACTAGTTAATCCAAAAAGTGTACTGTTCTTGGTGAATAGTGATAGGCCGCATGTCACGTGGATGGCAGGAAATACCATGCAGCGACTTGGTTAAAAGATTTTGTTCTATTCTCCTTACTCACCTTAATTTTCACCATCAGATTATCAACTCTTCCATTACCGAAACAATCATCTACGTGTAAAATCCTTCACCAATAAAGCGTACTTGCGCCCAATACTCACGGACTTTTTAAGGGTAAAACCCAGGATTTTTATCTCAAGGGGAATGCTCAACCAAAGACAAGTTGGAAAAAGGTGCTAAATGGCATTGGTGATAACTATTTGGGCTAACAATAGACTACATTTTTTGTAGGCCATGTTTTTTAGGCTCCTTAAAAACGGAAAGAATTTTCTAGTTAATACCTCGTATGTAAAAACTACAACAATCATTAAATCTTACATTCATAGTGTAAAATGTATAAAAATCTCAGATCTACTAATTCTTTTATGAATATCTTTAAAATAAATTTATTTCTTCATCTAAAATTTCAATCACATGCATTTAAAATCATCATCAGCTCAAATAATTTGTAAGTTTTGAAATAGTCAATGATATTGTATTAGTGAATTATTTCCCTTTAGTCAAATGCCATTCCAGATTACAATGATTTCCTGCAGATTTTTGTTATATTTTGAAATAAAGATTTTTTATGGGAAAAGTTGTATAAATTGAAATCATGAAACACAATAGTTATTAAGATAACTTTAAAATAGTTCTCAATACTCTTGAATAAAGAGCAATATCACACAATTTTGTTAACTTATATTATATATAACTACATATATTAATAGAAAAGACAAAATTTAGTGATTTGTCAATAATGTGTTAAAACATAATTATACAGTTTATCTCTTCATTAAATTATTATGATTTTCTTATAATACTTCAATTTTAGTCAAATCTTAATTTGCCATATTTCTTTTTCATACCTTATGGTTTACAGATAATTTGAGATGTTTTCCAAACTGATTTTAAATAACTATAATTTACTGAATGAATATTGCTTCTGAGTAAGATTAGAATAATGAAAATAAAAAGGAGAATTAAAATTATTATATACTTTTTTAGAAACAAATGTTTTCTAAATTTTAATGTCATTTTACGCAATTATTTTCTTTCATCTTCTTTCTTTTTATAAAAACTATATTTGTGTAATTTCGTGTTTGGAATATCTTAAATTAAATTTAGAATGCAATCACGATTTAAGAATTATCTTTAATAGCACATACGTTTTTAAATAGCACGGAATACTTATTTCTTTTTATCTCTAGCAATTTTTAATTTATGGCATCAAATCCAGAATTGTTAACTATGTGAGCTAAATGCAAAATACTTCTTAACTTCATAAAAGTATAATACAGTGATGTAACTAGTTAATGATATGCTGATATTCGTTACAGAGCTCCTTGTTTCAGATAATAAACCAAATTGAATAATGAATAATTAGTATCATTGCTTAATATTGCTCTAATTTTAGATCCATTTTTTTCATCGTGTAAAAAACTAAAGGAATAAATAAAATATATTTTAATTTTTTTTAAATCATGAAAAATATTTTTTGTTATATTGTTATATATGACACTTGGACAAGCCAAGTTCGCTATGCCTTGGTTATGCGAATTTAAGTCGATAAGGAACTTCTTTCGTTTTAATCAGAGCACCTTGAATGTGAAAGTAGGTCTTTGTCTTTAATTCCTCCAATAGATGGCAGCACCAGAGGATCCACTCCCTGAATTTTGATATAGATCTGAAGGGGGAGGAAATTTTCTCCAGACCATTGTACCCACGGTAACTGCTCAATGACCGACAACAGGACTTTCGATTCCACGGATTTAACGAGCACATATATCGCATGTACTCGGTAGTCCATGGCGGCATTAGGAATCGAACCCCACCCTTCCGGATGGAAGGCCGATGCCCTATATAACCATTTGGCTACCACGGCCCATATTTGCTTTACTAATAATAAGCACACAAAATGTTGGGAGTAAATAGTTTCATATAAAATTTTATTTATACATAATTACCATTAAAAATAATAGTAGATTCATATTATTTGTTATCTTATTGAACTTTTTATGAATCAAACAAATAAAAGAAACTATAATAACTGTGTAAAAGAAAGTATAATAAGATTTGAAAATTTTTTGATTTATTTTCTGCATCAATAAAGTACAACGAAATGTTCTTTAGAATACAAAAATTTAGACTGAAAAGATTTCGCTGAATG
Organism: Latrodectus hesperus; assembly: GCA_037975125.1. Taxonomy (NCBI): domain Eukaryota; kingdom Metazoa; phylum Arthropoda; class Arachnida; order Araneae; family Theridiidae; genus Latrodectus; species Latrodectus hesperus. Next base: position 16,305,508 of record CM075858.1, on the reverse strand, counting down.
TAGTATTTCAAAGTATATTAGTTTTATAGCATAAATAAATTATATTTTCAGTCTACGTGACTTATTTATATACAAATTTAAGTTAATAAGAATTTATGTAATATGTGAAAGTTACATCAGAAAGTTTATTTGAGAATACTATCTGAAATATTGCGCCATAGGATTTCCAAAGAGATACAAAGGTATGAATGTATCTAGTAAATCATATAAAAGGTAACAATATAAATATTTTCAAAAAAAGTTTAATATAAATTTAATTAAAAATAACTATAACAACTTAAATTCAAATTTATGAACCATATATGATTATGGTATGAAATGTAGATTAATGATTAATTTTTTATATGTAAAAACGTTAAGTCTACAATTAATTTATTATGCATCTATTTCTATTTATTAAAATTAATGTGCAAATATCCAGAAATCATATATCAAAATATAATTATTTGATAGTTACAAGTTAAAGTTCTTGAGTAGGGGATTTTTTGACATTATGATATATATTTGCATTATTGTATAATAACATTTTTCTGATAGAAACAAATAATTAATATGCAATAACTTTGATTATAATCAATCATATTTTTAATTCTACCAAATGATGGCTGAGTGATTAGAGTTCATGTCTCTTGAGATATGGGTCCTGTGTTTGAATCCCGGTTCGAGAAAGGATGTTGCTTTCTTTTTCTGTTCTCTCCGTGTTTTTCTGCCCTTTCTTCTGTGACGATGAATGAATGTGGCCCAACCTTATAAACGGGCTTATGGTGATATAGCGCGGGGCAACGCTACTCGCCTGCTTGACTTGGTTCACAGGTGCCCGCTGGGTAACGACAAATGAGTGGTAATTTTCGTCCTTTTTGTGGCATAGGGTTCGTCATACAAGTGCTTGCCCCGTTGAATAAAATATTTTCAATTCTCTATCTAGGTTTATAAACTTATAAATTTGTGATGATCGGAACTCCTCTTCTCAATATTTATATCAGCTAATAAATCAGCTGAGTTTACAATTTAACAAGTTTGATGTACAATTCAGCCTAATCAGTTTTAATTTACTGTTAAATAAAAATGTTTTTGTCTCAGAAGTCCTCTAAACCAGTATAACTCTTCAACAGGGATCTTGAACAAGAAATTAAAAATCAAATAAAATATAATGAATTAAATCAAATCCTAAAATATCATCCAAAGAATACAAATCCAATGGAGAAAAAAATAAAATGCTATTTATTGTTATTATGAGAATAATTCTTCAAAAATGTTAACCAAATCTTAAGTGAAGAAAGTTGGTTTTTTGGTATTAACTTATTAACGAATCAAGTATTTCCATAAAAAATTGTGCCAAATGTTAGGATTTAGCATCAAATATATCAAAATGATGTCCAAAAGGTTCTGTTTCTGGCCCATTTCTTTGGAACCTAATTATGAATGATTTACTGAAAAAATTGAATGCATTTAAGTGTTGGAAAATTGCTTTCGCAGATGACTTACTCGTAATTGCTTCGAACAAAGCATTTCCTGATTTATGCAGTACTGCTCATGATATTCTTGATTTTATTCATAATTGGGCTCAACAGTGCAAGCTGGAATTCAGTCATACGAAGTGCAAAGTGATATGAATGATGATTCGCAAAAAGGCTAACATTGATGCCACCATTTATCTTGCTATGGGTAGCAATTTTCTCTGGAAGTTGTAGATAAAATTAAATATCTTGGTGTTGTTGTCATAATAAATTTCACTGGAAGGGCAATTTTAAATACATTTTAGCTAAGGTTATCATTCTTACAAATGCATTATATAGAATTTGCAATAAAAGTTACGGTATTAAATTTGAAGTTTCAAAATTGATTTATAAACAAGGGGCATTGTTCCTGTTAATCTTTATGCATCGCGAATATGGGGAGACAGTTTGAGGAAAAAAATAAACCGAAAACGTATCAGGAAAATACAGAGAAAATTGCTCATGAGGATTGTTAGAAGATATAGAACAATCAGTTATGATGCTCTCTTCATTCTCTCTGGTCTTCCACCTCTTGATGTAGTGATACTTCATCAAAATGAGGCTTATCGCTATGGCTCAAGACAATTTTTTAACCATCTTAATGACGATTTCAACTTTTCTTCGCTACTCCATCCATCTACAAGATTTCCTGTTCCTCTTGCTGCATTTGATAGCGTTAGGGAAGAAGACTATGATATTATTTACTTTACAGATGAGAGTAAAGTTAACGAAAAAGTAGGTCTTGCATACATATGCTTTCAGAATGGTTCTGAAATGAGTCATCAGGTATTCCGCATTAGTGATTACAGTTCTATATTCCAAGCGGAGTTACTCTACATTAATCTTGCTGTTAAAGATGCCATAAGCAAACCTTTTCAAAATATTTTTATTTACAGTGACTCGATGTCATTCCTACTGGCTCTGAAAGATGTAACTATTTATGAAAAACTTATCGTAGAAGTCCAGTCTTCAATTAATATGTACGATACAAAAATATTTCCTTCACTTTCTCCCATGTCAAAGGTCATAGTGGTGTATATGGAAATGAAAGGGCAGATTTCCTGGCCAAATATTCTCTTTCACTTCCAAATAAATTCGATACCATCTTACCCAAGTCTTTTTTTAAAACCAATCACAAAAAGAAGATTATCACAGAATGGAACTCAGGTTTTGTTTCCTCTCCTAATTGTAAGTGGACAAAATCTTTTTTTCCCTTCAGTTCCCTGCAGAATTAAGAACTACTGGTTCTACACTGACTTTAAAATTACGCAATTCCTCACTGGACATGGAAAATTCAATAGCTACCAACACAGTTTCCACATTAAAAACAGTGAGCTGTGCACGTGCAACTCTGGGAGTGACAACCCTTCTCACATTCTTCTTGAATACCCATCTGTTTTAGAAGAAAGAAACGAGCTTTGTAAAGACTTAAATAACAAATGGGCCCTGATTTTGGTGGACCTAGTAAAGAAAGATATTTTTGTATTTTTTTTAAAATTAATCCCTGCTGTTATCTAACTCCTTTTTTATTTTTATATATCTTTTTTTTCTCACTGCCTTCTCTTATTATTATTTTTTCATCTCATTATTTATGTGGATTTGCTATGTAGTACATTTGTTATACCTTCGGGCTAAGTGTGGTATTCCTTGGTGCACAGAAAGATATTTTTTGTTTTCCAAAATAAAAAACTACATCAAAATGAACATACATTTGCAGAAATTTGATTTCCTCAAGATTTCCAAGATTTATTTTTATTACAATATGTTTTAATTTTCTGATTAAAATTTTTAAAAATTTCTACGTAACAGAATTGAAAAATTAATTAAAAATGACATTATTTTTAATTGTTTGTTCCAACGAACTATTAAGACTATTTAAACAAATCTTTAAGAAAACTGGTTATTATTTGCTACATTTTGGAAATATTTTGAGGAATATAGTCAATGGGATAACATGTAATGTACACACATATATAATTGATTTTCTTCTAATAAAAATATTACATTTAAAATTGTGCATAAATATTACAGTACATATACAGTAATATGAAGTTAAATTATTTAAATAACAATATTAGTATATCGGAATTCTAATATTTAAAAACGATATTGTGTTAATCCAAGTTAAGTTGCATTAAAATTTTTAGGTTTTTTTACTTATTTTATTTGTTATACTCTAATTTATAAAAACTATTTTTGATATCATTTAAATGATAATTATAATGGAGCTGTTCAAATAATCTTTCAATGTTATTCAAACAGCAACAAATAAGAAGAGTATAACACAACAATGAAGACGTAAAACTTCTTTCAAGAATAATACAAGAATAAGTGTGGTAATATTAATCCTTCCAAACCCTTTAATATTAAAGCACATTGTCCCTAACACCACCTGATGTCCTGAAGATATCCCATAAGTCTTTGTGTAGGAGACGATAGTTATTAAACGTGAGCTTCTGCTAATATCAACAACACTGAGCTCGCCTTAATACTTTCGCTATGAGAGAAGGAGAATTTACTTTTAGTTCTCCTATCGTCTGTAGACAACAAAGAGGAATAGTTTGAAGCTAATAGTCTTTGAGTAGCAGTACACAAAGATATAAGATTATATGTTCCGAAATGTATACAATTTTGCATTCAAAATTTATTGTATATTTAAAATGAGAGAATATAGTTAGAAATTTTAATAATAAAAAAAAAGATTGTAGGCATCTTATCTGTGCTATAAAGTCCATATTTTACTTTTATGCAAGATGATATTAATTTTACTCGTCGTTGAAATATATTGATATTGATTACCTTTTGCATTCTTAACATTAAGAAATCATCACTTGTAAATTATCATTCATATTGCAGCCTTCTAAAATAAAAAATTGTAAAGTATTATTAAACAATGTTTTTTCAATTTTAAGATACAAAATAATTTTACTACATATCGCCGTATTTTAAAAATATAAGCATCGGACTAAATTTGCATTGTTTTGAGTGAAGGAAACAATGAAAAATAGAGAACCAATTTTTTAAACATAACACAAAAATATTTACTATAATCCCCGTTCTGTTTATATTTTTAAAATACTTTCTGGATAGAATTTTTACGTCACTGAAATTCCCAAATTTATGAAAAATATCAATGGTGACAATTATTTTAAATTTGAATTCAAATAAATGCTCTTAAATGAGCAATTGATTTTAAAACAAATAATGTAAAATTTACGATTGTTACTAATGTAAAGTGAAACAAGTAAAATATAAAGCATGACAAATAACAAAACAAAATCTCGTAAAATACAAATAAACTTTCAAAATGTATAGGAAAAATAAATTAAATTAAAATAAATGCAAAATTTGTGAAATATGAGAAATTTGCTTACTTGAGGTAGACGTATATTTATAGAATTGCAGTTTATCAAAATTTATTTAGAGAAAAATGTAAAATTTCAGAATAACATGATTGGCAGGAATACATAATTTGGCTTTCTATCCAGAAACTTCAATTGGAGAACAAAATAAAATATTAAAGATTATATTTTTAAACCAGTTAATTCAATTTGAAAGATGAAGAAAATAAAATTGCATAGGATATTGATTTTTAAGTCAAGAATTATCCAAGAATATAGATTATTTTTTAGCAAAATGCAAAAGAAGTTGTAAAAATTTCATCTATGTTAGTCATTAAATAAGTTTAAACTTGTATGTACCATAAATATATGTGTTTCAGCGATATTTGATTGATAAGTATTACGTAAATCTTGATGTCAATTACTTATCCTCAGAGCAAGATAAGTTATAATCTTGGTAAATAACATTAAAATGCATGAATAGATAAAGATATTACAAGTAAGTACTTTTCAATAGATAGATATAGGTTGTTATTGTTTCATATACGTCTACCCCAAAAATTTCATCTATGTTAGTCATTAAATAAGTTTAAACTTGTATGTACCATAAATATATGTGTTTCAGCGATATTTGATTGATAAGTATTACGTAAATCTTGATGTCAATTACTTATCCTCAGAGCAAGATAAGTTATAATCTTGGTAAATAACATGAAAATGCATGAATAGATAAAGATATTACAAGTAAGTACTTTTCAATAGATAGATATAGGCTGTTATTGTTTCATTTTGATGACAATTAGGCATATACACTTCTGGCGATATAAACTACAACACCTTTAATGAAACAAGGGAATTAAGTGAAATCGACATAATATGTTTGCGACGAGATGATATGCAAATGACTAACATTTGCGTCACGGGGGATTATCTTGCCACTAGTTTGAAATTTATTATCCTTCCTGCTTGAAATATATTTGAAGTATACAATCTTACCTTATTTTAGATAAATTATATTTTCACTAGCTTGAGATGGAACGTGATTTTAAGTCCTCCAATTGTTTTACTTGTGTATTTTTGCCATAATTTGCATAATTGTACCTGATATTAGAGTTTCTTTCTCAGAACGCAAGTTTCTGAGTTTGAATGAGAAAAAATAGTACAGTGTAGAGATCATTGACTGTCATTTAAAGAAATCGGTGATCGTGTTGGACGAAATTAAGTAAATGTGATGGGATATGTAATTTGGATGTAAGAGGGACCTCTGTGCTCTACTGCATGTGATGGTAAGTATAATAAGTGACTTGAATCTAATACTCCTCATGATATTCAATTTATTTCGCGACATTCGGCTTAAAGTCAGATTATTCGATGTCATTTGTATCTAAACGGAATGTCTGTGGAAATTTTTTTAATAGATTCGTTTTGTATAATCGTTCTTCTATTTTTTTTATCGGTCAGTAAAGTTAAGAGTTATTTTGCCACAGTGAGGGATTAGAATATTGATGACATTATTCCTCATAGATTTTTTGGATTTTCATGAATTGAGAACTTGAGAAATCAGTAACCCCCAACGTTCTTCCGCTGTTGTGATGTGAAAATGGCAATATATCACTAGCCAGTATAACCTTTTCAACAAACCATATTTAAAAATTAATGGAAATTTTGTCAGGCAAGTTTTCTAAAACTTTTAAACTTAAGGTAACAAAATGGGTCCTGTTTGCACAACAAAGCATTCTTACATCATCATTTTATCCAACTCTTAACCACATGTGTTTAGGTCATTTATGGTGAAATGAATGGATAGCATGGATGACTGAATAGAATATTATCTTTACAGATGAATCATGTTTCAGCCTACAGCAATACGATGAGGAGTACCAAATCTGGAAGCACACACACACTGTAGTGATAGACTACTACACTATTGCAATACTGTTTAACAACACTGGTCGTGCAGTCTGTATCATCATTTGGAGGAACTGCAATTTTCTCTCACAACTATCTAGAGTGAAAAACCACAGTTACATCTCTGAGGAAAAAGTTGGAACCCAGGTTTCCAAACTACCTTAAGCGCCTGTCATCAACCATTTCCCATTATGTGACAGTGAGAAAACCACTCATTTTTACCCGAATTAAAAAAATTCATTTGCAGTTTGGAATTGGTTAATGTAGTCAAATGAATCACATTACATCTAATCTTTCAATGATTGAGGACGTAGAAATTGTTAACAACCCTACTAAGTCATGAATGCATCTTGCCTTAATCACACAATGCAAGAGTCTGGAGGGATTAACAAAGTATAAGAACCATATTTTGTTGGCGTTCACATGATGTTTTGGATATATTCTCGAATAATCAAATAATCATGAAATGCATAGGCATACAGGGAGATCAAATAAACAATTCGATGGTACATTTCTATTTTACTGCGTAGGATAATCTTTGGACAGTAATACAACTTTACATTAAGTCAGATTATTGCAAAATTGGTTAGTTCAAAATCATTCTGATTTTCAACACCTTATCTGGTTATCACAGACATAGAAACTTTTTTACACCATTAAATATGTGTGTTATAAACAAGTTAATATAGTTTTTAATTTATAAGATCTATATGAATACGGATCCAAAACAGGACATTTTCTGGGTATGAATCGATTCTAAAAGTATATACAGTCAATGTTTAAAAGAATAACAGCTGTTTACCAAGTAAAAAAAAAGTTTTCTTTGAACTTCTGTTTTTTTCTAGCGTGTTTAGATTTCAAACATTTCCCAGTGATTAAAACGTCATTCTAAAATTTTTAGTATAGTTTGCAATTTTAATTTAACATCTTGACTGATCCTAATGTGCTAAAAATTTTACTTGGAAATGTCATCAATTCAAAAAATAGATGTTGTACCCAATTAATTGAATATGAAAAGTTTTTAAGTTACTGCAAGCTATTCTTCGCGTGGTTTTTATTACAATCTGTTTAAAATAATATCTTGTAGTTTAAAATTTTTAAAACTATCGCCATTATTTTTTTCCATGGTGAATAATTAGATAACTTTAAAAGTGTTTTTTCAGGAACGTGTTTGTCAAAAATTTTATGTGAATAAAATTTGATACCTGTATTAGTTTTTTAGGAAGCAATTAATTTCTATTTGATATTGAAATTTTACTTATTATAGAAACCAAAGTTCACGTCAAGAAGAAAATTAAGTTTGAATTGTAAAAAAATGCCAGCTTCTTTTTAATTTTATATTAATCTATGAGCAAAAGGCAATTTTTAATAGATTTTGTTTCTTCAAAATTTGTTGGAAGATTCTAACCGTCTGAACATCTAAATGCGTTTTAATTCTTTTAAATTCTTAAAAGAATTAAGGCGCAATAATATTTTTTTTTTAATTCCTAAACATAAAATTTTTAAATAGATTATTATTTTATGTATATTATGAAGATTTTGAAATATTTTGGCACCTTAAAAATCCATCTGTGTGATTTAGAGTGGGTAATGCGTTTCCAACAAACAAAAAATCCATCAGAATATTTTATTGGTCTATTCATATTTCGTCAATTATTTTACTTCATAATTTACTCTTTCACTTCTATAAAAATGATCCATTAAGATAAACTTTTCTCTGGACAGTAAAAATTTAAACTCAATTCATTCGCCAAAAGTACACAGAAATAGTATCTGAAACAGCAAAATTAGAAAAAATGAGCTTTCAAGATTCCTCTCCATCTCCTTTTTTTATAACTTGAAATCTACTTTTGTCCTTTTAGTTCTTCACTTCTCCAGAAATGTTGGCGCCATTGTTAGCGTAAAAAGTGACACGAATTGATGAAAAATGTCATAGCCAAATACTTTTACCCAAAGGAGAAGAGAAGAGAAGCTGAAACTTATGAATTAAACAGGCCACAGGAAACTTAAAAGCTTACATTTTGTATATGTTTCTTTTAAAGAGACATAATTTTTAGAGAAAAACAATATTTTATATTGCTAGAAATATAACCTTAATAAAACAATTTTGAATACAAGTCAAAAATGAAACATGACAGGATATTAAATAAAATTTTTGTTAAATTTTGTCGTTATTTTTGTTTCTAAATAATAATTTCAATTCTTGTAAATAAATCATTATTTTTTAGTAAAATATATTAGTGTGTCAAATTATGTGTGATTTTATTATTTATAATTGCGCCACATAAAATATTACAAAAATAATTAGTATTTTTTTTTAAATTTTACTAATAAATTTAATATTTCTAGCAATATAATGCTTTTTTCTATTTTATTTTCAAATTTAAGGTTTTTTTTAGAGAAGTTTGATTATAAATCTTAGATGTATCTAAGCATATTTTTTACAATCATTGTCTATTAACTCATGATTTATTAATGACTATTTTTATTAAATCCCTGAAATATATATAACATTGTTTGAAAATTAAAATCCTTATTATATTTAACATATATGCAGACTTATTAGAAAAAGTTAACAGTAGTATTATTGTTATAACAGTATTATTAATAGGAATTAATTTTCGTAAGACAAATGTATACAATGCATGAAATCTTAGGAGAGAAATACTATACTTAACTTTATTTTCTAAAAAAATATTTAGAAATAAAATTAAAAGTATTTTTAGATTTTTTGGTTACTTTTCAAACTGAAGCCTAAAAAATATTTATTGAAGAAAAATCAAAAGTGTGTAGAATAAAGTTAAGAAAAAATGTTTGAAAATATTATTTTAAATATGCACCGTAATTATTATTTCTGAAACTTTCTTAAAGATTATACATTAGTATTACATATCATAATGAGAATACAGAATCACAGAATTTTTTGATTTATACTTTTATAATTAATATTTATAGTATGATTTATAAGGTAAATACTATTTTTAAAAATTGTGTAACTTAATTTCTATATAATTATTGATGCATTATTTTTAAAAAAATGTTTCAGAAGCTGATATCCAAAGAAAATTGATTTTTTTGGTTTTTAGATCTAATATAGGTAACTTTTTTAAAAAAATTAATATATTTTTATTGAATTTCAATCCAAAATGACTACTTAAGATTTATAAATTCTTTAACATAATTTGTCTTGTGAGATTGGATAAAAATATTTTGAAAGCCAAAGTTAAAATGAGACTAAAATTAAAGCAATTTAAAAAATACATCATTTTATTTCGAAATTACGAAATAAACTCAATTTTTTGGTGAATTTCTCATTCAAATAAAAAAATCATGTAATCAATAGAAAATGTTTTTTTTTGTATTTTGATTTCTAATCAGATCTGTCAAAGAATTTTAGTGTAATATAAACGAATTATTCTTAAAAAATTGTTATTTTAACAAAAATTTTTACCTGATCTTTTTGCTTATTTATGTAATATCATATTAAAAAAACTTAATTCCTTAAGGAAGCCTAACTGAGGTTGTGTTTCGTAAAATTTCAAAATAAAGGAAGATCCCATTTTTGAAAAATTGCTGCAGAAGTTTTGCAATAAATATGAATTTGAAAACTCTTTTAAAATTACTAATTTATTTTAATTTATATCGTTGAAAAATGCTGAGTTAAGTATTGGAACTGGAACATACAAAAGAATTACTCAGATAGGCTGACATTTTAAAGGAAAATAATTTGTTGTAAGAAGGAAAAATATTCAATAATTAAATAATTCTTAAATTATTACATTTAAATAAATTAATTAAATTTAGGATTTACGTTAATAATCGTATTTACTGCTATATTTACAGAAGGAAAAGTATTATATTTTCAGTTGTGGAAGAACATAGTTTTGACTAAATAAAAAGCGTAAAATGGAACGAATGAAACAGATTACTAGTATAATCAGTCTTATAATCTAAATGCTTAATATACACATAAAGTAAAATTTTCTCTAATTTAATAAGTATTTATTTCAAATGATATCCAGTTTAGAATCAATGAAGAATAATATATGAATTATATAAATGTTAAGTTCATTTATTTTTAATAATGCAATTATTTATCTAAGTTGATATTATAGAAATTTTAGAAATGGTAATATTTTACTTTCACTTACTCAATATCTTTAAAATGATATCAAATTCGTTAATAACTAAGCATTCGTCTTTAAATGTCAAAGAGTCAGATAATTGTGCTTTCAAAAATTTAGAAATTTTGATTAAGTCTTTGATGTTATAAACATAATGAAAAAAATGTTGATTAAAATTGATTATTATGTCTCTATATATGAAAAATCTGCTCATCCCAACATCTAAATTTAAAACTTAGTATTTTTCTAATGAGATTAAATAAAGTTCTTCTTTCAAAGCATCACAACCTAGAGCCTGTCTTCATGTTGAACAATGTCATTAAATTTTCTTAACCATGCAGGTATTTATTTTGATGATGTTTAAATCTTTTAATGATAGAATGTTATATATATGCTATTATATATTCATTTCTCTTACTGTACTTCTAATTCATCTTAATAAAACTTACTTATTAAAATGTTTCATTATACTTACAAATAATTATAATAATCTTATGTTATATATCATAATTTATTTCATTTGCTTTATCATGGTATTGGGACATGTTTTAATATCTTCTTTTTCTCATTCAATGCTATTATATATTCATTATTAAGCTATTTATAGGCTAAATGGATTCTTAAGATACAATGCCTCTATGATATGGCTGATAATGACATAACTTAAGAGTTTCCCCTCACATTCAATACAATTATTTTTATCAATAATTTCTAAGAATTCTACAAATTTAATTTTATCATTTACTAGAGAACTATAGAACAAACCCTATAATGAAATTTGCTTAAAACTAAAAATGATTAGGTTCATAGATTGAAAATCTATAAGTCATCCAAAGAGGATAAGATGTCTATTTTCTAAATACTAAAATAATATCTATTATATTAGAAACATTATTTTTTAAGATAATCTATGTTTTCTTGTCTTTGTTTTATGTGGGAAGCAAGTACTAATTATTTTCAAAATATTGATACCAAATCTTCCATTGCTATTATTTTCCAAGTGAAAACTGTATTTCTCTAAAATCATTTTTTGATGACAAAACAAACAAGATTAGAAGTAGAGTAAAAATAAATAGAAAAAAATAAATATTGTAATTTTCAGGAATGAAATATTGAAAATATTGAATTATTATTTCTCCAAAATTCTTAATCAACACTTCAGAAACGATGATATATATATATATATATATATATATATATATATATATATATATATATATATATATATATATATATATATATATATATATATATATATATATATATATATATATATATATATATATATATATATATATATATATATATATATATATATATATATATGTTTATTCAACTTAATTAACAAATTATTAATAATTACATTTTACTTCCGCAAATTTCACTTCTCTTTAAAATGTTGAAAAATATAATAATAGTTTTAGAAATACCAATTATACTAATTTTTAACTTAATAGATATACCGAAATTGATGTGAATTGATAGGACTTTCATTTACAGCCTTTATTGACTTATTAAATAACATTTTATAATTTAATAAATTCCTATAAACCCATATTAATTTATTAAATAACAAATTATGTAAAATTCTCTTTATTCTCTCTCAGTATTTTCCATGAAAATTTCTTTGTTAGGAATTTTAATGTCTTTATGTTAATGAAAATTAACTTTTGTCAGAGTTATTCAAGATTATTTTCGATCACTATCATTTCAATTATGTAAAATAAATGTGTCATCCCTTTCATATGAACTATTGAGGAAACATTTTATAAATTTTGTTATTGTTTCTTAATTTTGTTGCTAGCTACACCCCAAAGTACATGCTTGTGTTAATAGGTGCACTAATACATACATTTTTCTTTGCTGAGTTGTGGTTAATTAAATAAATAATTAGCTAATTAAAACACTCTTTGATGTTCTTTGATACCTTACGTATCACAAAATTAATAGTAGTGTACTTAGAAAGGTAACACTTATAAATTAAATTCTTCCAAAGAGCAATTACTATATGTTTCTTTTTTTAGTCTATTAAATAATAAAATGATTATTAAATGCGTCTGAAAAGAAAATTAGCAAACAATATTGTGAACTTTTTTTTCCACTTATTTCCTTATATGCAACAATGAAATATAATTTTTATAAATGTATGAGATTAAATTTTTGATTATTACAACGCGTAATGGACAGGCAATGCTTTACTATAACTACGAAGTTGTATATTCTAAGGAAAATATTGTAATGTTACTTATAATGTGACATTATATATATATATATATACATATATATATATATATATATATATATATATATATATATATATATATATATATATATATATATATATATATATATATATATATATATATATATATATATATATATATATATATATAAGTGTGTGTATGTATATCATTCAAAAAATTAAAAAACATTATAGTATAAATAAAAATTACTTGAAAAAAGTAACTGGATTCTGTAATTCAAACTATTGTTAGACATAATCGTTGTATATTTAAAATATAGTTATGAATATTCATTATTTGATCTTAACTGCAATGTTATTTTTTATGATTAAACATTTGTATGAATTATTTTTTCAGAATAGAGGAACCGCATGTAAGACAAGATTGTGTAAAAAGTGTCTTTATAAAATCTAATGATTCCATGAAGTCTTCAAATAAAATGTTCTCATTTAGTTTTATTTAGAGATAGCATTATTATGTTCAAACTTCCTCTCATCAATATGTAATAGTATTAGTTCCTATTTTCCATTTGTTATGTTTTAAATAAAAATGAGGCTTATGAGTAGTTTTAGAAAACATCCTAAAGATCACGGGTGTGGGATTCGTATAAGCTGACATTTTGTTTAAATAAATGAATTAATTACTCTCTTTCTCTCTCTCTCTCTACTCTTTCTCTCTTCTTCTCTCTCTCTCTTCTCTCTCTCTCTCTCTATTCTCTCTCTTCACACACACACAAAATATTATAGTGTATTACAGTGATTTTCAACGTCTGGGGCGCATTCTCTTATGAAATCATGAGCATAGTAAAAGGAAAATGTCAAAACAAATCCAAGGGAAAATGTTATTTAAAAATTTAATTTACTGCCTGTGAAAAGCACAAACACAAGAAAAACATTTTGACATAATTCTTAATAATCAACTTATTAAATTGAAACTATTTACTTGATCAAATCTTAATATAATATTACTAAATTTAGTAAGTTTTGCTTAAGAAATTAAGATTAATAAAATTATAGAAAATATAATAATTCTTTGAGTATATCTTGCAGAGCTAAGTTTCTCAAAGGAAGGTTTTCCTTTGGGAAACCCAGCTCTGCAGAAAATAAGACAATAGTTTCAAAAGAAATAAAGACAACATTAATTTGTAAAACGCATGCTTCTTAATAAATCACAATTTTTAAAGACATTAAAAGAAACAACCCAGTGATTATAATTGAAATAAATCTGGAGTTTAATTGAAATAAAAAATCATTGAATAAATGAACTCAAAAAAACGTACAGTGTATGCAGTAACGTATTCTTGAAACTAAATTACGTAATTCATGTAATACTTTTTTATATAATTTCTTAAATAATTTTTATTAATAATATTTATAATTTCTTAAATAATTTGTATTAAATTGTTTTGTTCCAAGAGAGTGTATTTCCCGTCACAAGATGAGTCCTGTCTGTTCAGAAGGAAGGTATTCACATTTGTCAAAATGTATATTTTTTATCAAAAAATAATATATAATTAAATTATTTAAATAAAAAGTAAAGAATATTTGAAACTCATGCGTTTACAAATATTCTTTACTTGTTATTCAAATGATTTAAAAAATTCCTCGATTAAATTAACTCCAAATAAAAAAACACAAATTTTATGCAGTAACGTATTCTTAAAAATAAATGATGTAATCTATAAACAAAAACATTTTTAATCTTTAACTATTTATCACCATTGAAAATATTAGTAATTAGAATCTATATTTTGTTTTAAAAAAAACAAATGCTTAGAATATTTTGTTAAAGAGTTTTTATCTTTTTTTGCATTCAGTTTCTTTCAAGGCTTTATTTTATCCACATTTTTCCTTCAAATGGACATACATATCTTTTTAAGTCCGATATATAGGCTTATAAAATCTTTTAAAGTACTAAAATATGAAAATCTTTTACACACTCAAATTGATAACTGAAAACTTCAGCACCACAATGTCTGCATACTTCTGTAGAATTTGAAATTCAGGAACTTCTTTATTGTTACTTTGGAAGTATTTGTCATTACTTTTTCACAGTAACCCGAAAAGTAGGTCAATTTCTTATTTCAGCAAGGAAATAAAAAAGACATTTTTGCTGTGCTGAAGAACTATTTTTTTGCTCCTATAACTATCTATATTTCATTTTAAATTCCAAGCATTTATATGCAGAATTCTTTTGTAGCTTCTGTTTAAATCTTCCTTAAGGTATTGTTGTGTGTATCAAAAAGTGAAAAGAGTTTCATTGTCAAATATACAATTAAGAACATAATATTGAGTGTTACTTAAAATTTATTTGTTTACAAAGTTTCCATATGATTTAAATTAAATAAATGAATATTTTAGCTGGAATAACAAAATTTAACTAATCATTTATTTGTTATATTTATTCTTTTAAACTTAGAGCTAACGATGATTTTTATGATTATTTTTATATTTTCAGGCAAAAAATACTGCACATAAATTATTTTATAATTTTTACTAACGGAATTAGTTTTAAAATGTTTCTATCTTTCAAAGAATGTAAGGCTAAAATAAAAATACAAAATTATTTTAAAAAATAAATAGATAAATTTAAAAAGAGAAATAGGTACTATATTTAAAACCTTACTTTATTATATTGTAAATTATATCGTATCAATTTTCATAACATTTAATTTAAATAAAGTTTTGTTCAGTAAATAACAATAGCACGTGGATATTTTACAATAAATATTTAATGATGATTAACATAACCAACTTCAGAAATATTTTGAGCTCTATTATTTAAAATTATAAAAACAATTTTTTAAACAAATATTTTCAGTGATGGACATACATATAAATATAAATTATCTAAAATGGTTAGTTACAAATATATTGTTTAAAAACAAATGCCGAATTTTGAATAAAATAAGCGCCATTTCAAACAAAATTCTTATGCTATAAAATGCTAGTATATATATCAGTTTTGGAAAAAAATTTCATTACTATTATAAAATACCAAATAAGCAAATGTTTCTTGAAAATTCCTAAGAAAAAGAATGCAAAAATACACTACAGTATGTAAGAATTATATTTCATCATATTACAAAGACTCATGATAATTAAGATGTATACTAAATTTAAAATTTAAATAACAAAATGAATATTTTCCTTTCATTTTTATTTTATTTCACATAGAACTAATTTTTATTTTTTCATCATATAAATTTAAAATTTTGACCCGAAAGAATTAAGAAAACTGAAAATTTCAAATTTGCATATTATGTAATAATTGTTAATAGCAAATTAAAATGGTTTTGATAATTAGAAGAAGTACCAAATTCAGCAGACACTTTATAATCACCTGAAAAGATATTTTTATTTTGTTGAAACACTTTTTCAGGAGAATTACTCAATAAATTTAGATAATCGTTTTGTTGAAAAAATTGCCATTTTTAAAACCGAAATCTTAATTAAGTAATTTAAAACCAGCTTCACTTTCTCTATTGTGTGCTATAGAGCTTTATGATTTTATGCACGAATATGAAGAAAAATCCGCTTACAAAGAAACCGAGAATTGAAATCGAATTAAAGCAGAACAAAAATCTGATCAATTGTTTTTATTTCACAGTGCTACGTCAAATGATTTAATTTTTTTTTGAAAATATTCAACATTTTCTAAGATTATTCACATTTTAAAATATTTTAATGATTAACCAAAAAGTGCAAACTAACAACAAAAGTCATACACTTACAACTTACGCCTTTTATCCATTCCCTTACACTCGGGGAAACTAAAAATGCAGAAGTAATTACAATTTGGTGTAATCAGAAAGATTACTATAATGAAGACTAATAGGGAATAAAATACTTTTGCATAAAAAGTCAGTGACACCCCTTCAACAGTTTATAAATTAAAATAGTCGCTTACGGGTGGTACGGCGTTTATAAAATTCAGAATTCTCTTTTAATCAAAATCACCCAGTGATTTTACCTGCTAAGCGCAAGATAAATGATCTCATTGTAAAGGAAAATCATATGACTTATTTACATGCTGGTCCTTCATTACTGTCCCATGTCCTCAAACATTCAAATTGGATGACAAGTTCAAAAAATCTCATCAATAAATGTATTCACAATTGCATCAAATGTTTCAAATTTAAAGGATTCAATGTATCTCATCTTATGGGTAATTTACTTTAGCATCGAGTAAAACTCGGAAAAGATTTCTTCATCTGCAGAACGGACAATGTATGTCCTAGTACTAATTGTAATAGGAAATCAATGAAAATTTATATTGTTCTACTTATTTGTCTCGCTTCTATGGCGCTTAACTTTGAGGCAGTCAGTGATTTAACCTCTGGTGCATTTTTACTTGCTTTGCGTAGCTTCATGGATAGACGAGAAACTCCACGTCACATTTACAGCAACGATGCAGAAATCTTCGTTGGGTCTAATCAAAAGCTCAATGATATGAAATGATTGTGAGATCTCTTCCTAATAATAAAGCCATTGCTCGTCATTTAACTCAAGCTTCATCAGAATGGTACTTTGTACCTCCAGCATCTCCTCATTTCGGAGGACTTGGAAAGGTTACAATCAACCAAAAATCACTGAAAAAAGGATCGTGAAACTCTATTTACCTTCGAAGAATTGACAACTATATCGGCTCAAATAGAAGCCATTTTAAATTCTCGTAGTTTATATAGTTTAAACAATACTGGGATTGATTATGTTAATGTTCTCATTCTTTCGCGCATTTTTAATGGAGATTCAATATTTTCTTACCTGAACTACAGCTTTGAGGAATAGCTGGATTCATCTTCAAAAGGTTTTGAAGGACTTCTGTAAATCATTTAACCAAATCATATATTTTTTCTCTGTAAACATGAAAGGAATGAAAGAACACTCAGACAAATATGAAAATTGGAGAAATTTTACTGCTACTGGATGATGAGGTTCTTGGCCTTCCAAGCTCTTGGCCAATAGTACCAATAACCCAACTTCATCATTTTACAGAAAATCTAGTTCTTGTAACCAAAGTTAAAACTAAAAACTCAACTTTTAAAAGAAACAATCACAAACTGGCATATTTGTCCATATATCAGGACAAATGCCTGATAAGTTAGGAATATCATCCGGGTTTAACAGAGCAACTAAACATTACTCTTTTTACTTTCCTATCACTGTTAAAATAAAGAGTCAGTCACTCGCACTCTGGACTGAAAGAAACAACTATATCCGCACGGCAGCTAGAATGCTGTCTGGTTTTCATGATTTTGTTCTGTTAAATCTACAAGTTTTTGTAATGTCATTTTTTGTATATTGTATAAAGCCGCATAATGGAAGCTTTTGTGTAAGATTGTCACTCACTTTAATTCACACTACATCATAACACATAAACGTATTGTGTATATATATATATATATATATATATATATATATATATATATATATATATATATATATATATATATATATATATATATATATATATATATATATATATATATATATATATATATATATATATATATATATATATATATATAGATGAAAGAGTTATTGGAATTTATTTTTAATTGGTGAATACAGTATTTCTTAAGCATATAAAATAGTTAAAGATGTACCTCAAGAAAAAACATTTAACTGCACAAATTTTATAGACTATAGTCATTATGCTGCATCATAAATATAATAATTATTCTGTAAATAATTATAAATTTGCATGTTATATTTAATTCAAATATTGTTTCAATTCAATGAGATAAATTTAAAATTCCTTAAAATATTTATGTAATTGATAAAAAAATGGATATATTCTTATAGAAATGGGTACTATATAGAAATAGATACTTTAATGATATATAGATATATCATTAAAGCAAATTTTACATCTCAGCTACATTTTACGCTCGGAGAAAATTCTGAGCATAAATAAATTAATGAAATTAAAAACAAGATTTTAAATATATTTACTGAAATAAATTTCTGATAAATGTAATATTAGTGGTCTTGTTTATATTTTATTTTACTTATTTTCCTTAATATTTTTTGAACTCATATTAAACAAAGATATTTCAGTTTCCAAAATTGACAGCCTTTTGGAAAATTCTGAATTTCTAAATTAGAGATGTTTTATTGTTCAATAAAATCTGCTATAAAATTTTAATGTGCAAATTTATTATTTAATACATTTAGAAAACCAATGCTAGCAAACATAATAACATTAATAATCATTTATTCCCTTATAGTTATTTTTTAAGTAACAGCACTGAGACAGGGCTAATATTTCAAATAAATGTGAAGTTTTATAATTTAATGTGTGTGTGATGTTTTTATTAATACTTAGTTAAGTTTTTTATTAAAAGTTAAAATAGAAAAATAAAAAGACATTATTTTATCTCTGTTATGTAGAAATTAATTAACAAATACCGAAGAAAATTCGGTGATTTCTTAGCGTTCATCACATAATTCCAAAGAAAACTAGCAAAAAATATAAGTTCCTAAATTTGGTAGCATGCCCATTCAATTAAACTTTTATTAGATTCTTCAATGGAATTAACTTGATTTTTCAGCTTTCTTTATCTAACATTTTTCTGAATGAAAATTTAAATAAAATGTTCACTTTTTATTTCCAGATAAAATTAGATTATCTTGTGTGAGATTTTTTATTTTCTAATTAACAGTCTTACGAGATCAACCAATTTACTCTCGGTTTTTGTATACTATTGTCTCAAGATATTTAAGTAAATTTCTAGTATTTTACTTTAAATTTCTCCAGAAAATAAAAAAAAATTTCTTTCAGAAATATGTTAAATATGTAATATAATCATTATAAAAGAATTAAAAATACTGATATGTATGTAAGAATGTTTTTTTTAGGAAAATGTGTTTATTTTAATTATTTTAATCTCTTGTTTTAAATATAAAATTTTGTGCTTTACTTTTAGATATTCAAAATCAAATTAATTGAATGCTATTTCTCTATAAATACATATTTTATATAATTACATTTTTTCATGAATTAAATTTCTAGATAACGATACCATTTATTTCAGTCACACACATATCCTTTGAATTGAAAGCTTTTTTAGTGCATTGATGTAAAATTTTATAATATTTAATTATTTGATTGTATTCTGAGATATATATTACTGGTAACTGAACCCTTCGCGCATACGTTTCAACTGATAAAATATTGTCAAACCTTAAGTAAATTTTTTTGTTGAAAACTTTTGCAGGTGTCAACTGATAAAGGAATAAAATATTTACCGACATTCGAGTGATTTGTATATCGTCCCTTGAATCTCAACTTTTCTGAGTGAAAGAATGCCTGGTAGCAAAGTAATGAATCAGAGTTGGTCGGTCATCAGCTTCAAAGGAACTAGTAGGTTATATCTCACCAATTGGCCACCTGTGTGACTTTTTTTCTTCGCGAAGCAGTTCAAAATGCTGTTGCCACTTCAAAACATCACATTATATGATGTAGAACGCCAGAAAAAACAAATCTTTGTAAAAAATCACATGGGCAACACCAAAAGGAAACCGAAAACATTATAGTCAAAATAAAGGACGTCATTTTTTTGAGAATTCCTTTGCGATTTATCATACTTATAAAAAAACTGTTAGTAAAGTAAGATTTACAATCTATATTGTATCTAAAAAATAAATATAAGTTTTTAAATACCCTAAGTAATTATTTGTGATTAAGTGAAAATCAATAAAATAAACAGAATTTACGTGTTATGATGATTTATAATTTTATTTAATTCATATTTTAATCATTTTTATTATTTTTCTAAGTATGAAATGATTTAAATGAAATGTTAATTTATTGTTTTGAATGCAAAATTACTTCTTATTCTAGCGAATACTTTATGTTCAATTTCATGACAAACAAACCGAATGTTAATCAGTGGCTATTTATTAATTAAACTAGCTTTTTTTTAAATCTTCTGGTAATTGGTAACAGCTTCTTTCTAAATACAAAGAATTATTTTATACAGTAATTCTCCTCTTTCACTAGCCTTATTTTTTATGTTATACTCTTACTTATTATTACTGTAAGTAATTTATAAAAAAAGAAATATTCCCATACAACATGGATTTCTTTTTAAATAGATAATGAAATTATTTTATATACGAATGTATAGTTAAGAGAAGAGTTCAAA
Source organism: Latrodectus hesperus (assembly GCA_037975125.1). NCBI lineage: Eukaryota > Metazoa > Arthropoda > Arachnida > Araneae > Theridiidae > Latrodectus > Latrodectus hesperus. Next base: position 16,284,244 of record CM075858.1, on the reverse strand, counting down.
CAATTTTAACAAGTTTAAAAAAAGAGAATGAATATTTTCTTTTCATTTCTTATAAAACTTTAATTTTATTTAGTTTACCTCAAACATCAAGCTAAAGGTATCTGTAGTAACTTTTATATTTCTTTTACTATTTTAAAATTTTTATTTTATTCCGAACAAATACTCAATAATATAAAAAATATTGCATTTAATATATTTGAAATACATTTTAAGCAACTTTAAAAATTATTAAATTATTTTAGAAATAATATTTTTAATAAATGACGTTTAAACACAAATGTCTTTACATAATGAATTTCAATAATCCAGGGGACAAAAAAGTTAGGAATAAGCAGAAATTACGATAAATGCCTTTAATTTCTTTTTATATGCTATCCTTGTTTTTAATAAAATTTACCACATCACGCAGCAATGTATAATATTCTTTAGGCTATTTCATTATTTTGTCTTAATGTTAAAATTTGAATAGCTATGTAGTGTGACTAAAGTCAAGCTACAAAAGTGTAAAATAATATGAAAGAAAAGTCTGATATATAAATTACTGTAACTTTTAATATAATTTTCGTACATACGAGTTAATTTTGGAAGATTTTTAAATGTTTAAAGTTACAAATACTTATTTTTTAATGTTTTCTGTTTTATTAATTATTGCTACAAATATATAAATACTTTATCCTATCAGTTAAGGAATAAAGTATTTATAAAAAATAGTTAAATATTCTGCTTAAAAATTTATACATTTATTAATTAATAACTAGAATACATAATTTTATGAAATAATATTATTTTAGTAACATTAAAAACAAAATTTTATTGAATTCTATTAGTTACATTAATATTGTCACGTAGTCACAAATAATTGAGATTCAACAACATTTCTGAATTGATTGTGTATTAAAATGATTTTCTCATAAAGCACCAGGTAATAATTTAGCTCCACTGTATTTATATGTGTGCATTAAAATTGTATGTTGATATATTAAATATTTTGAACCGTGATTAGTTATACTATTTATGAAATACAGAGAAATTAGTTTGATATCATTTATGTATTCAGTCCAAAGATTTGTGAATTCGAATAATATGAACCATGTCATGTGAAAATTATTATAGATATAACTCATCTGTAAATAAGCTAACGCCTCTTATTTGCTAATGCTGTTATTATTAGATAATTTTGTAAATTTTTTCACGAAAATTACAGTTAAAAACAAAGTATCAAACTCAATAATTAAACTATTCACTAAAAAGGAAATATTTAAAAATGTTTGAGATAAACATAAAGAAACTTTGGCAAAATAAAATGCATTTTCTTGTTGATGAACGAAATAAAAAAAGTTACAAAATTATTACTCTGCAAATTATATGGTGCACAATAATTATTTAATTTAGAGACTTAGAAACTTACACTTTTGTTTTATTAAATAAAGAACATTATTTCATAACTTTTTAATATTTTGCCACATCTTATTTTACATGCAATCAGATGGAAATGGTTTGCAATGTTTTTTTTTCAGTTTTTAAGGCATTTTATTGGCGGTATATATGGAATGTGAACCATTTTCAAATTACATAATTTATATTTTCTAGTGGTACCTCTAACACAAAAAATATAGGGAAAAGATAAATGTAACCTCCACCTTTTACTGTTTAGTACATATCGGGTTTGAGATCCATATTATAAGGAATAAAAAATTTTATTGAATTGCATCATGATGTTTCTCAAATATTTACTTATAATAGGTTATTATTTTTTATTTCCTATATAGGGCTTATGGAAAAAAGTTTTTTTATCACTAAAAATATAATTTATATAAATATAACTATTTTTCTTTATCATAATAATGTTATGATATTCAATAATTAATTAATTACTACCTTCTTCAGATCACTGATAGTTATGACGTATTTTTTAACAAATTATATATAAATCACATAATATATATTTTTTTTATTTTTGAAAACATTTCAACAGAATTCATTGCTTATATATTTAACCCCATAAGAAATCAGAAATGAGTATTATAAGATAAGCGCATAAGATTAAAATTTATCATTTAAAAACATTTTATGCAACACTTTTTAATATGTATACATTAAATTGTTGATTTTTTTTTTCCAAGGAAACTTTTCACTTAAAACATTTATTCAGTAATTTAAGAACCAAATTTTCTTAAACGTTTTTAATAGTTTCTCATATCATGAATAAAAGTTTCATAGTTTAGACTCTTTCTCTAATAAAGTAATTTTTTCTTTCTAAAACTAATACTTCTTAAAAAAGAAATTATGTTTACATTTTCCTGAAATGATGTTTCAGTATATTAAAAAAATACGTGCGATAGGTTTTTAAAAGTAAATATATATTGGTAAACAATCAGCTTTTATCATAGGATATAAAATATTTATTTTTGCTTGAAGAAACTTTTGAATATATTGGCATACTTCATCATTGTTGACAGCTTAGAGAAATTTCTTTATGCGAATACAAAAGTTTAATGTCTCGTATATCAAAATCATTGAAAAATAAACAAAATAAATTCCACAATGTGCCTTCTTTTAATGTATGTGGAAAAATGTACTCTAAATACTAATTCGGAAATAATGTATTCCTCCGTATTATGATTTGATTTAGTTTGTACTGAAGTCTACTTTTTACAGAAGTAGATTTTCCAACAAAAAAAGTTTCAACTTCAATAATAGGAGATTACCAATTTATTATACATTTTTAATGAACCTATTTTGTCCGCACTATTTCCTTGCTAAAATAATTTATTCAAGTGTCATAATAATGCTTACAACACATAAATCTATTTTGAATATGAATATTAATAAATGTATTTGATCCCTTAACGTTATCTACTTGAATTACAATTTTACTCAGATTTCATTGGTACAAAAATAGATTCAAGTATTATAATATTGATTATAATATCTGAAATTGTTTTTAATATGAATATTAATAAATTAACTTTGTCCCTATTATTTCAATTTGGCTTATACTAAAACTACAATGTAACAAAAATTGCTTAAAGTTTCATTATTATTGTCGTTACTTTTTACAATAATTTTCTCCTTATATTGATATTTGTTCTTTTTTGAAATTACCAATTTTTTTCTTGTATAAATATACTTTTAAGCTCATATTTATATAAGAATTAAAACTATATTGATTTGTTTGATTCTGGTATTTTTCTAGTAAAAAGTTGTATTCAAATGACAAACAATATATTTTTCTCTTTTAATCACTCTAAGATACTTCTCTGTCTTTACCTCTTTGTAGTTAAAATTGCTACTTTCTTCGTTATTTTATAATTTTATCCTTTAAGATAGAATAACTTAATTTTCCCTGTTTATGTTTTTATTATTTCACAAAGTATTTGTAATCCCATAAATCTCTAAATATTAATTTCTAACTGTAAATTTCAGTTGTTAAACGATTTCTTCTCGATTTAATTCTATTTTAAATTCATTATAAATCATAGCTAGATAATTTACTTACTTCAACTCTGTTTTTCACTTCATTGTATAATTTATTTTACACTACTATAAATGGGCAATAAAATCCACCCACTAGCGTAAAATAAATTGTATACTTAAATGTTTTTCTTTTTCCAAAACATCTTGTCTGTACTTAATTCAAAAATTTAGTTATGCTAGTATTATGCAGAGATCTCTAATCCGTAAAAATGTATTATACTGGGTACATTGTATTTACACAGAATGTTTTTCTTCATTTACTGAGATTAACACTCGTCAGTAAATTGTCTAGAAGGTAAATTCGTATAGTAATCAGAAATAATTTTTCAATATAATAACCCATTTAAAAAGGTACATAAATACACATTGTGCTTCACAACAAAGTGAAGTCATTAATTCATTTTGTGAGAAAATAAAAATCTTTCAAAATTAATTTAAGGAAGTGCAAATACTTATATTACAAGTGGAAAATTAAATCAGATGATATTAATTATTTTTTTATGTAGTTGTTCTTATAAAAATGCCAGTCCTATTTCACACAAAGATTACAACAAAGAATTTTTAAAATTTGACTTTCCATAAAATTTTAGAAATTAAAATTAGAACTTAACTTTAGAATTTAAAATTATAGCCTGCTAATATTTAAATGTAAATTGTAACAGAATTTAAATAGACACATTTATTAAACAAATATCATTAATCACTAAATCAATAAGATGGATGAATCAATAAACAAACTTCTAATTTTTGAGCAAGTAAACCGAGATGGAATAACATTAAACAACCCAGATGGAACAACATGATGGACATAACAACAATGAAAAATATTTGGGACTTTTACTGTTCATACACCGTTATATTAAACGATTCAATCAAAATATTTTAAGAAATATATTAGAATGTTCTTAGAGTAAGGCATTAAATAGATCTTGCCCATAAAATTTTAGTAAACATGAGACGCAACACTTATACTTAATTTGATAAGAATCTGCATAATTTTTAGGTATTAAAATAATAGCTTAAATTTAATTTACATAAAAACATATTTATGGTATCCATTTTTGTGCATAACATAATAAAGAATATAAGCCTTATTTGTTGAAAAGCATTTAAACATATAAGAATAAAAGTGTTTGACTTGCGATCACTTAAATGGCGAATTGTTGAAATGGTGATAAGTTTAGTTAAAAAATGAAAGTTTAAAAATAAAAAGAGAAAGTTACTTGTAAAACTATAAAATTTGTTTATAAACATTAAAGGAAAACATGCTTATTTGCACAGGTAACAATCGCAAAGACCACTTCAAATTGTTTACAAAGCGAATTTTAATGTTGGTGAGAAGCTGGGCTATCAAAAGCGCAATTTCACTTGAAGTATCACAGATAGTGAAGTACAGATATGACCATTTTAAGGTTGAGCAAGCTTATCAAAAAGTCATAACAGCTTCGGTACGTCGTTATTTGAGTTGAAATTACAGAACTTATTGACTTATGGCTGCTGGACACCTGTTTCAATACATCACAGCTGCATCTGGTCATGATATCCAAAGAAACAGTATTTAGATGAGAGAATATATTATACCTGGAATGCTATCCAGCAATAAATTGTTCTCTAATGCATTTTTTTCTCCTACTATTTCTCTAATGCATATTCTCTCCTACTATACTCCTCATATTTCTATGCTTTACAATGAATCTAGCTACGTTTGAGTCTTTAATATTGCTCCTGATTCCTTAAAGAAAGGCGTAACATCTTCTTCCATTACATGTCCAGATTATTTACACAACTAATTTTCTTCTTTTTTAAATTTCACTTTGAAAAATGTATGATTCATATGATATAATATTCCTATAAAAAACCAGATAAATCGATATGATCTATCAGGTATTTAGGGAGTTATTAATTTTGTTGTATTGTCATTCTCTTGGAAGATCATGCCAGAAACACTAAGTATTTGCAGTTCCTACACTGATAATAGAATGTTATAGTGAATATATTCTTGAATTTCCTGCGTGAGTTATTCGAGGCAATTAGAACCCGAGTTATTTTCGGGGTCAAAAATGACCAAACACTGAGAATTATATTTGACGATCAGCTAGAAAATTAAGGCCTCGCCGTCTCATGTAACCAAGTACGATGGCAGAACTCAATCCATTTAGACACTTTTAAGGTACCCTAAGCAAAGAAATCTATACCAAATGCGCTCTCTCAAGATCTCCGACATGTTAAAATCAGTTACTCTTGAATAATATGAACTATTATAATGTTTAATCAGTTGTCTCAGTAATAGTATAAGATGCCACAGTGATGCTTATATAACTATATACTGTGGTCACAACTTACACACACACATGTACGCACGCATACACACGTTTTTATTGATACTTTTCCCTTCTCGACAAATGGTATTGTTAAACCAAATTTTCATGATTAAACACATTTTAGCTAATAGATCTATCGTACTTAAAGCTTTAGTCTTAGGTAAAAGCATATGCATAAATATACTACACACAATTTACGTTAAATAAGTGAACTTATTGACTTTTATTAACTATATAAGTGAACTTATATAGTTAATAAAATTTAGGGATCATACTGACTTTTATCTAACGAGCTATTTATTAAACTGATTTTAATAAATAGCTCGTATCATATTTAAAACGTATTGTTGCTATGACACTTGGAAAAGCCAAACTCGTTAGACAATGGTTACGAAATTAAGTCAAAAGGGTGTGTCTATCATTTTAAACAGAGCACCACAAAGGTGAAAAGTACAACTTTGTTCTAAGACTCATCTAAAAGATGGCACAACCAGAGGATCCCCACCCTCAATTTTGACTTTGATCTGGAGGGGGGGAATCTTCTATGGAGAATTACGCATATAGTAATTGCCCAATGACTGCCCACATGACTTTCGATTCCGCAGAGATTTAACGAGCATGTATATCTTATAAACTCCATGGGTCCTTGATGGCATTGGAAATGGAACACCGCTCTTTAGCACGGAAGACATTTACCCTAACCACTAGGCTATCAAGGTCTATTTAAAGCCCACGGTGGCCTTGTTGGTTAGGGAGTCGTTCTCATTATTGAAAGGTAGTGACTTCGAATCCGGGCTTAACCGAATATCCATTATGTTCAATAATGTCGGCTGTAACACCTTAAAACTGGGTATAAAGAACCTCAACTTTCAAACATGATTGATACAATATAGCTTAAATTTTATGTTAGCAGATTTGATGATAAAAAGAATACTTACAACTTATATAGACAAAACTACTTTCTATGAAAATATATTTGTCACACAAAATAGTTTCGATTAAAAAACAATGGGAAATAACATTCAACTGTAGACTAAGGTATAACCGAATGAACTTGCTAAACAAGGATCGTCTTTTGCTCCCATTGGTGCAGAACCTTTTTGTGGGATCTGTTTGAAGACCACAAAAACCAATGTTCTTAGATGGTAAAACGGAAGATGTATGAAGCTTGGCTCAATACTCCTAGTCAAACTCACGCTAAAAGTATGATCTGTGGATCACCAGCGAGGATTACCTCTGAAATTTTAAGATGCTCTAAGCAGAAGATACGTTTAATCGTAGGTTTCATAACTGATCATTACTATTTCAGAAAACACCTCCATAAAATGAGACTGTTTCAACAAGACCCTATCTGCAGGAAATGTCATACGCAAGAGGAAACGGCCAAACATATCATTTACGAATGCGAGGCTCTTGCCCTCATTAGATTAACTTCTTTAGGCATCATCCATACTAGAGAGTTACACCTAGACTCCATTAAAGGGTTATTGGACTTTATTAATAAAGTGGGTGACCCGAGCAACTGGAACTAGGATACATTGGCTTTGGAGTTAGTGGTAATAATTATGATAAAAGCAGAGGTGCCCAATGACATACAAACCCAACTCTAAGAAGAAGAAGGTATAACCGATAAAATCTGAATCAATTTTTATTACGTTTATTTTACAGATTTCTCAAAATTTAACATTTGTTAAAAGTTAATATTGATTTTTTATTAATTAAAATTACTAACAAAAGATAAGCCAACTTTAAATATTTAATAATTTCGAAGATCTATATAGATTTTCAGTAATATAGGAGTGACTTTAAAATGTATTTTAAATTGTAAAAAAATGTACGATGTATTTAATATCTTCAAAATCAAACACTTTCTTCATACATAGGAGTGACTTTAAGATATATTTTAAATTGTAAAAAAAATGTACGATATATTTAATGTCTTCAAAATCAAACACTTTCTTCTAAATCATGTATCTTGACGACTTGTTATTGGTTTCACAATTTTGAGATTTAATTCGCAGCTTTGTCATGGATATTCATCATGCTTCAAGTGTCTATTTTAAGCTGCCCTTTTTTTCTTAAAGAAACAATTATCTGATGGACACAAAGTACGAGGCATGAGTTCTTAAATTATTCTTATAGATTTTATTTGCATTTTAATAAGCTTTTTAACTCAAAATTGTAATGTTACGATGTTCTGCAACAACTAATAAATTTTGGAATGATGTTCATAGATATCACTGCAAATGTTATGAGAAGCCACGGTGACCTAGTTAGCTATGGCGTCACTTTAATTATTGGAAGCTAGTGAGTCTGAATCCCTGCTTGATTGAAGATCCATAATGTTTGCTAAAAGGCAGTTCGAGCACATTAAAACTGGGCGTAGTCGCAATGTCCTCCAAGTGAAATGATACCTCTGGATGTGGCATGCCAAGTATTTGTGGTTTTTTGATTGATCCATACTTCAAAATCACGAAGACTCCACCACCTTGTTTCTTTTTAACTGGCAGAGTCCAACTCAGGGCTAGGAACAGGGAAGCATGCTGGTGCAACAACAACGGCCCATTTAAAGCTTTAAATTTATATAATAGAGTATGGATAAATATATTACACTCAATTTATGTTAAATAAATGAGCTTACTATCTTATTTTAAAAAGGAAATTTATGTAATTTCTATGGGATGGTAAAAGAAGACATGCATTTGCATATTTGATAAAAAAAAATATGCAACAATTTTAATAATAATTGAATTTCTAAAATTTTATATATTTTTCAAATAATGCATAATACAAGTAAATGTATTTGTTATATAATAAATAACTTAATTAACATTTAAAAATCAATATATATGTTACAAGTAAATAAACGCAAATATATAAATATGCATATAAAATAATATGAGTTCAAGTGTTTTTGAAATTGTTGAAAACCCTAAATTATGAGACATAAATGACGAAAAAAATAAATGTAATTTTAAGATATTATTTTGACATTTCTTCATTTGATATTTTCTTTTGGGTTGTCTATGTGTGATACTCAACGAAAATATTATTTTTTTAAAAAATATAATGTTAAATCCACAGAAAACTGAACAGAAAAAAAAACAAGATTTCAAAGGATTTTCTTTTTCTAGTTTTGAAACTTAAAATCCACTTTTCTGTTCACCATTATATTCTACTAAAAGAATGATAGCTCTATTGTTAGATCATGAAAGCACTTAGCGTTATATTTTTCAAAAATTCTTTGCAAACTATTCTCCAAAAAGTACAAAATAAGAAAAAAATTTATGAAACATGGATTTCAAGCACTATACGCGATTATAGGTTCATGAAATTCTTTTCAACTCCATTTTGGAAAGGTCAATATCTTAAGTGTCCAGTTCAATAACGAGATACTTTTTATTAAAGAAGGAAGTAGAATGTAATAAATGATTCAAAAATGTGTCTATAAATAATATAAATTTGTCATTGGTGAAACATTCAGAGATTACATGCATAATAGATTAGATAAATATAAATTTAATATAAATCCGAAAATATATCTTCAGTTTCCCATTATTTCATACTCATTTTTTATTAAAGAATAACTCTTCTATCAATTTGTGCTATTACATTAGAATAAGTAAGCATTAATTTATGTAATGAATAAAAAAGATACGTAAATATTATAGTTGAAAGTGTACTAATAACATATGGTAACTAGAAATAATTGTATCATACCAATCATTGGTATTGTATCATAATGATACCTATGATTGGTAACTAGAAGTAGTTATTGGTTTTTTTTTTACCTCAGTTAAATTTCAGCAAAACTCAATGTATTCCTTTCTATATAATATATATCTTATTCAATGATATTTAATCTCTTTCAAACTTCTACTTCTTCCTCAAATATTTTGGTAAGGGAGAAAACTAATTACTCTGTATTTCCTTTACAAATTATAAGGGATTTTAATGAAAATAATATTGTATTCCATACTACAGTATTGGTTAATTTAATTAAAAACTAGTAATATAGTTAAAGGTAAAGATTGTATCATAGGTATCATTTGTAAATGTGAATTCGCGAAATAAACTATTTCATATACTAATTCGAAAATTCATTCCTTTGTAATATAATTTTAGATTTTCTTTTATTTTAAAATACATACACTCAACTGTATGAATGATTAATTACATATTACAGATTTTTATTATCATAATTATATTTTTATATTCTTTATTAAAGGCAAGTTATTGTTTATTATACATTTATAATTAACAATTTTAACGCTAGAAAATACCTAAAAGTAAAATTACTTAACTAAAAGGATAAAATATTTGCTTTTACTTCTGTATGACAAATCATAATCATATATTATGCTATAATTCTTACTTGAATTTCTGCAAAAAATATTTTAAAATTTATCATTTGCAACATTATTTTGTCAAATATTCCACATATTTTAAATGTTTTTGTATTTTTATATTTAAAATTTTGATTGCATAAACGATATAATTTTTATAAGTATAATAATTTACTATATTAATTTAATATTAGATTGTCTTTCTTTGTGTCACACAGAAGGATCACAAAAATTCTTGTTTTTATTATATTATAATTTTATTTCTTTTTCTAAATATTTTTAAATTACATAGTTAGAAATAATCATGCTTGTGTGTCACTGTGATGGTTAACTTGTAAAACAAATATTTTTTTCGGGAAATAACAAAAATGAGTTTTGTTAAATAAAAAAAAAATATGAAAGCATTTTCTTATTTTCCTAATATGATTGGAAATATATTGTAACATAGGAGAAAAATGTACGACTTCAATCATTAATATATTTGAATTTCAAGTATTGTAAATTTTCTGATAAAATTTAAGCTGATATGTATGTGAGACATCGTTTTATGTTGGAAATGAGAATTTTGCAAAAAACTTAATATAAACATTAATATTCTCTTCTTATCGCATTTTTTTCGGAAGCTCAACAACACATTTTCCAGTAACTTAGCCAGTTTAAATATTATGTTAATTTTATAGAATAAGATGTTTAGTCTAATAAATATTGAGAATCAGATCATTTTATCTTTCTTTAATATAATTATTGATTTTAATGTGTAAAAAATATTTACTCAGATATTTAGTTTTATTTTCAATAAGCAATATTTTTAACAAAGTAAAAATATTTATTACCATATATTTTAAAGTTACAGTTAAGACCATATCTTCAAATGGTTATTATAATAAAATACTTTGAAACTAACATTGACAAAAAAAATGTATATGAGATATCAATAAGAAAGTTCAAGTCTTTAAAAAATTATATGTTCCCTTATGTTTGGGAGATTTGAAAGAGGAAGAGAAATGTAAAACCTTTTCTTGCAGCTTAAGTACAAAACATTGACAAAAAAATATATATGAGATATCAATAAGAAAGTTCAAGTCTCTAAAAATTATATATTCCCTTATATTTGGGTAATTTGAAAGAGGAGAAATGTAAAACCTTTTCTTGCAGCTTAAGTACAAAACATTGACAAAAAATATATATATGAAGACATGTAGCACTTTTGAAGATAGCCATATCCAATACATTTTTATAAAATTAAAAGCCTAAATATTAATAAATTGAGTGCATTCCTCAGGAGAATTTAGCTATGTCACAATATTTGTATGCTCATTGTTGTCATAAATGATAAAAATATAAAAAAATGTTTGCAAGTTAAGAATCTACTTTACAAAGTTCAACCCAGTAGGATATAGTCACCATTATAAAAGGAACCTGCATTTGATTTTACTTATAAGTGTTTAATTACTCAGGTAAAATACTAAGTATATTTATAATTATTCAAAAAATTCAGTAGTTCATTTTCTCTGAATTTCCATATATTCTAATTTTGTGATTATTAATTTTTCAGAGAAATGAATTACAGTTTTATTATATTACTTAAGTTTAATTGCAAGTACTAATACCTAAAAATTAAAGCTGTTTTTTAATGGTTACCACAGGAATTATATAATTAAATTATTTTGTGTTTTTCTAATGATTTTTGTGTATGTTTATTAATTTATTTTGTTAAACTGTATCACATGAGTTTATGAAAATTGTAAACTTAAAAATGCAAAAAGCATTATAATCTAAAAAATTATCACCAGATTTAAAATTAATTGAAAAAATATTATAAAATACAATTTTAAGTGCAACAAAAATAATGAAACTTTTAAATTAACAAAGTTAGTTCACCAGAATAGTTTTCAATTAATCAAACTTCCTAGACTTGCTTTCAGATTATTCTTCAGGTACAGCAAAAAACTTTTTTGTAATGAAGAATAATTGTTGTAAAAGTTAATTAAAAATATCAACTATACGCTTTTTTATTTCAATTTCAGATTCTTAATTAAAATACATAGATCTCCTCTTCAACAAAAAATTATGAAAAACATTAAAAATTTGCAGAAGAACTGCTAAGAAATAAAAATATAGGAAAACTAATTAAACTCCTGAGTAGTTTTACATTCATTTTTAAAGAACGATATGATTACTATTAATCTGTATCTCATTTTCAGAGATAAACACATAGTTTAATTAGTTATTTCTGTAGATGAAAAATGAACATTAATTTTTGGGAAAGTTATTCTCTAATTGCATGGGCTAAAAAAATAAATACATAAAAAAGACCCAAAACATAAAAAAATATTTGATAAGTTATATAGTTTTTCAAATTTAAAATAAAAGGTTTTTGATAATAATAGTCATTTGACATCTAATACACTAAGTACTTCTTAATTGCTGTATTAATGATGTATATACAGAGATATATAATATTAAAAGGGTGATTTATTGATGTTTAATACAGCTTTTAGTACCCCCAAAAATCTCTTGAACATTCACATAGTCATTCACATTCCTATGGAGCATTTACATTCAAAAAGAAACGCATAGCATTTCCATTTGAATGTGATAAAATTATCAACAAATCCTTGGAGGTATACTGTGCAAAATTAAAAAAATATATCTCACATTCTTAAGTATTAAACTAAGGCTTTGATATCGTAAAACACATTTGAAATACGTATAAAATATTGTCTATTAGATTAAAAGAATGAGAGAATTCCAGCCACACTTTAGATTTAACTATTTTTGCTTCATTTATTATCTTCACAAGACGAGTTATTTGAATCACAAATATTTAATTTAATTATAGGTTAATCAGGAAAACACCATACCATCCCTAAATAACAGTTATCTTTAAATCCTGAGAAGTTGAAAAGAACTTTAGGCTTCTTAACGTTACTGTAAAACAAACATTTCCTTCAAAGAGGAATTTCTGCTACTGGTTAACATATTGAATTGTTTAACCTTCAAGTAATAGTTAACACGTATCATATTACTATAATGAATTAATGAAATCTAATAACCAATGTTTAATATATTGTGCTTGACAGATTGCAATAAAACATTTTGTGATATATCCCATCAAAAGATCAAATTGATATTAAGAAAAACAGCTGTACTGGCACAATTGTGTTGGTACAACTGCTCAGATTAGAAGTCATCAACCCCATTTTTTGTCATGTCATCTTTTCCTTGGGAGCACATTATTACTTCGATTGCCTTCGTCATTTCTTAAGTATCTAACTCAAAACTTGATTAAAATTCAACAAAATGCATCATTTAATTCAATCCATTTTTATTTAATAACAACGATATGCAGCAAACTATATTCGGTTTACTGGCTTGCTTTATGGTGTAAAGGTTTATTTATTTTAAACTCAGTGTTTTGAGCTTAAAATAAACATTATATTTAACATATTTCTTTAAAGATGTATTTTTTGCAATATTTTACTTTCTTGAAACCAAGTAACACTGCCCCTTATTTCACGATAAGTTGAACAATGAGAGGGAAAATATGAAATGCTTTTATGCCCTTGATACTTGACGAATTGTCAAATTATTTAAATTATTAAATTTAATGTTCCCAAATTTTTCTTCCTCGATTTATAAATAAGTGAAGAGTAATATTGTATATTTAATAAGCTTATCTTGATAAGCTGTCTTTTAAATTTAATAGCATTTGCATCCCTATCAATCATTTGGATATCATATCAAGTTCTATATTTTGGAGCAATCACGATACATTTATGTTATTGGACTTACTTTACCCAAGTCATATATTTCAAACTAGCATATTATACTTGATGTATTAGGGGATAACAACGTTACACACAAAACTGCAAGTCTGTAAATAAAGAAACATTTTCAAAATATAATCTTACATTATTACTCAAAAACAGCTACATAGCACTAAATGGTTCACCATGGTGTTCAATATATATATAATTAGATTTCAATACACTACAAGTACTTAATAAAATGTGACAAGCATTATCGTTTTTAAAATTTTTCAGTTACGTAACATTACATAAGCAATTTATAAAAATTTAAAGATCATGATCTAATTATTCTTCATTGACAATTTACTTAAAAAATGTACGACAAATTTTGCTACAACATATCTATCATGAAATAGGTTACTTTCTTTTAAAATCTATAAAATTTTAAAAATAAAATAATGCATTCCTACAAATTAAAAAAAAAACACATAATATTTAATACTAATTCCATCATGTTTATAAACTAATAATTGTTAAAAGTAATCAGAAAATCAATATATTAATTATGTTAATATTTTGACTTTTGATAAAACTATAAAAACTAAGTATTTTTCAAAATATTATGTTAAGTATCTTAGAGCATGAAATAAATGTTTTTAAGAGATAAAAAGTAAAATTTGCATTTCAGAATCCCATTAACAAGTATAAAGGAATTTCTTTTGGTAACAATGATGTCTTTGATAAATAAGAATTAAATGCTTCAATGTTATTTTCTATAAATATTAATGAAGATAACTAAATATTCTGTATCAAAAGATTAACAAATAATGAAATGTGTATAACTCAATTAAATAATAACATGATATATAAAACTCGGTCCATTTCAGTAGTTGCTATTTACTTTGCTGCATTTAGATATTACGTTTGTTACCTCATTTTTTTCATTTCTTTGTCTAAAATTTTTGAAATTGAGTCATTAGTGGCATTTTAGTGAAAACAGGCACTGATATGCAGTCAAATCAATTTTTTTCTGGAGAATAACCATCAGTGATTGCTCGGACATTAATCATTTCATTTATAGTGACTTGTGAAATCGATAACAAATTGAAGATTTTTTATCATAATTACATAACAGTGTTATATAAAACTAGAATTGGACGTTCTAGAGTTATTACCACCCACAAGCTACATTTTTTTATGTCTGTAAGCTAGGTTTTTTTTTTATTGAACACAAGATCAACTTGTCAAATAACTTTGAGCATTATGATGTCATCAGGAATAGGACGTCATCAGGATTAATTGTTTAGATGTGTCGACATGAAAATAGTCGGTATTTTAGACTTATAACATTTAATGCACTATTAACATTCAGAGAATTTGTGTACAGTAAGTGAGCTGTAAACCATCACAATTGAAAAACATGACAAGGGGCCAATATATTGTTTACCGATGAATTCCAACTCTGTATAAACAAGGAATCTCAACGTATACCGATCTGAATAATCTCAGAAACTCAATTTCAAGCTTACAATATCAATAGCGATACAAGTATCTTTGTAATGGTATCATAGTTTGCGCAGGTTATCAGTTAATGACTAAACCAACAACTTTCCTCCGGGGTCACTTTCAGCAATTATTCATTAGTATGCAATCCTCGACCAATATGTTAATAATTGACAGCTGATATATTTAGGGTCAAAAATGTACTTGTACATAAAGTCTGAGTTTTGAATTTATAAGTGGAAAGTGAAATCACTTTGCTTCGAACGGAATGGCCAGCGCATCTCTTTAACCAAATACAAAATGTCTGGGAAATGCAGGAAGATATGTTTCTGCTTTGTACAATCCTCATCGAAACCTTAATGAGTTAAGAAGTACCCCAAGTATGTTTACACATCTTTTAAGGTACTATTTATGTCCTGCAAGTATAAATCTTCGCTATGAAGTCAGCATCTGCAGAAGAGGTAGTCACGCAACTTATAGATAAATGCTTGAACCTAAATATTTTGATAAATAAAATATAATAATAAGATCTTATTGTTTTATTCTATTTCAT
The DNA here is from genome assembly GCA_037975125.1 of Latrodectus hesperus. NCBI lineage: Eukaryota > Metazoa > Arthropoda > Arachnida > Araneae > Theridiidae > Latrodectus > Latrodectus hesperus. Next base: position 16,268,292 of record CM075858.1, on the reverse strand, counting down.
TTATAACTTAATTTGTGCAAGCAATGGATTTCTCTTAAATAACTTCCAATAATATTCAAAACTAATAGCACTTATTCCATTACAGTATATTTCACTAATTTTTTAAAAGTTTTGCTCATTATACAAATATGATCTTCTTAAGAACTTAAGATACATATATGTGATTGTTTACATAAAAATCAAATAAAAATTTCATTTGTGGATTAGTATAAAATTTGCCTGTAATCTCATTTTTATTTACTTACGATTATTTAAAAGTATTTTTTTTTTGAAATAGAAATACACAAAATAATTTTTTACCATAACTTAATTAATTTTTGTAAAAATTAGGAGCTGTCCTTGAAAATGCAATGATCCGTTTGAAACAAATGATTTGCACTTAATTTTAGAATAAAATATTTAACTTATGCTTAATGATAAGTGATTTTTATTAATCTAACTATTACAAAGTAGATAATAAAAGGATGAGTGCTGAATAATATTCATCACTTTATCCATTAGTATTGAAATATTCTTTGTAAAAGGAAAATTGTACCAAGCATACAAAATTTTAGAATTAATCAGTCATCGTACTCAGTCTGATAGACTGAACTGGTAGGCAAGCGCCACTAAAGGAGTCAGGCTCACGTGATTTAATATTCTTCTAAAATTCTAAAATTTTATTTACAAATTTACAGGAAAATTTATAAGGAACTTTCATAAATTGTAGGTTCTAATAAAACTGATGAATTCCTCAACTTCTAGAAAGTTCGCTGCATTTTCGGTTAGGAAAAATCACTGGTACTAGGAACCAGATTCCTAAATTCCGCTCTCTGGAATCAGTCTCAGAAAATCACTATATAATAACGACGATCCTTTCTAGAGGGTACTGCAGCCTCTAGGTATTCTAGCTCGAGGACTGATGTCAATTTCAGTGATTTTGAGCTAAGATCCGCACACTATTCTCGTTCGGTTGGTTAGACTTCTCTGCTCCTGGACTCTTTTTAGTGAAGTATCTTGGAAACTACACGTAGGTCGAAGCTCTCTCCAGACCCCACAAGTGCCTGATATTTATATGCAAGCTTTCCCCCAATATCTGGAACTCCAATAATGTCTAGATCCTTCTTCTGAGATCACTCTTCGACTCGTATTTCCGGCCACACCATCGATTCGAATTAGAAAAAGTGAAGAGGAAATAAATTCTTCGAATGCACCAGTCTCCTCACCAGGTGACTCCAATTTATTTGGAGAATTTTAATTTGTCTTGAAGGACTTGTAGGCTCTTCACGAATCCTTTTTGAAGATGCCACTTTATCTTCCAATCACAAATAATGTATTGTCTTGGGTAATATGAAGTTCCTGGTATTCAAGAAAGGAAAATCAATCTTTTTAACTGTTGCAAATGGGATTAAATTCAAATGAAATTCTGGATTTTTTTAGGGATTTGCAAGCAATAACGGTGATGTTATAACAAACACACTATTTGATCAAAATTGATTAAGTTATGAAAATTTTATATGCCTGCCTCTCAGCTACTAAACATAATACTAGTGTATATATTTATTTCTTTATTTCAATGATATTAATAAATAAATCATCTTAATTTCCTCCGCATAAAACAATTAAAATGCAAAAATATGAATGTATTGTCATCATAGAACAAATGAAATGTGTGCATATTTCACTCTTTATAACATGTATATTTTGTTTTTCTATTTAGTTTAAAGAAGGAGTAATGGATTGAAATATTATACTTTGACTAGTTTTTATATAATTATATAATCTAAACAACAATTCTATACGATTTTCAAGTGATTAAAATATAGAATTTTCAATTCAAATGAAACTTTACCTTGGTTAATCAAAATTTACTCTAAGCTCAATATTCCAAAGTCCTTCTCACCCAGACTTATAAGATATAGGAAATAAAAGATTAATACATATTTTATTAAGAATAGTATGATCCTCACATTAAATACTGTATCATATATACTTAAATTATATCTACTTAAATATTTCAATGAATTTTTCTGTATCATTGAATAAATCATTCTTATCTGTTAAAAAATTACTACTCCTATTGATACAAATTTGACTTACTTTACATAATTAGCTAAGTTAACAGATAAATTTTTATTGAATTTATTATAAAGGATAATTTTATATAATTGAATTTATTCTAACGATATTTGGCATACAAGACCACAATTTATTAAATGGTAGTTTCCTGTATGTATAATCATCGTTTTAACTCGCAAATACAGCCTACTACTGGAAAAAGTCTTTTCGAAAACTATCAAGTGATGATGGTGAAAAAAAATATTTTTGAAGTTGCTTTTAACAATTAGGATTTACACTAAGTGGTAATAATTATGACTTAAACCCTAAGCTGACAATTATTGAAAATGTGGATGAAGGGGCAAAGTGGTTCATTTTAAGATTAACTAGTATTCCTTGTGAAACATACTAACCATTACATTATATTTAATTGTCATATTACTTAAAAAATACTTTATGGTAATTTATTTTCTAAACATGATTATCATACTTTATTTAAAATGCAATAGAAAAAATTTCTTATTATTTAGAGGGAAAAATCTCCCTATCTTTTTTAATCAAATGATGCTTCATTTCACTAAATATATACTACTATTTTTTACAGTATGTATTCACTGATGTTTGTCCATTCTTGCTTTTTTTGTAATTATCATTGATTTGCTAGAAGATAATATTTTTCTTCCTTGTTCAAAATTATTATTTTCAATTTCTACAAATTTAATTTGCCACATCTTATTTGACTAACGAATAAAATTAAAATGAATTCTAATAAGTTAAAAAAATAAGATGAAATTACTAAATTCATGTCTTTGAAAAATTAATAAAATACTAACTATAACTATTTGCATACAATCATAGATATTAAGTAGCATTTGAATAATATATATTATTTCATATACTGGCTTTTCCTTCTTTAATAATTTAGTTTTAAAATAAATTTTATGTATATCCATTGAACAGTATTTTTTTTAAAAATCATATAAAAATGTTTTCTTTTTACTTTCAAACAAAGTGATTGTTCCTTGTAAAAAACGATAGCTACAATAACATTTTTTTAATAGGAAGTAAAATATGATGAATAATCAAAAACCAAAAATTTATGATTTCTACAAATATATTATCAAAAACTTTTCTTGATCTGTAGTAAACGTTTGATCTTCCTATGTGTCTTATTTCTACAAATTATAAGCGATGAAAAATAACGATTAATGCTTTGGTTATAATGCCAAATATTTATGGAAACTATGTATATCCTTAAAACACAAATCATTCTTTTATCCCAAAGTTTTTATTTATTTATAAATCAATATCATAATATTTTTACTCATTACTTTTTTCCTTTTATGATGAATTATATAATTATGAAACTACATAAAATGTCGATGGAATGATATTCAATATTTAACCAAGCTTGTTTATTTTGCCACATTTAGAAAAACATGTATACGTATTTACTATATTCTAAATATGATTTAAAACTATTAACATTACTCTCTATTTCAAAAATTCCCAATGTTTCGAGTGCTTAATTAATTTTAATATAACAGGAATAGATTAAATACTTTATCTGATTAACTTCATAATTTAGAAAGTGCTTACTTATTTAATATTATAATATTTTCATTCCCTATTAATCTGTACTTCATTCTATGAAAAAGTGTCAATCAATCAAATGATATTAAAAAAAGATTTTTTCAAGTAAGTTAGATACGATCAAACTACATTTTTTGCTAATATTTTTTAGTTTTTGGCTTCAGATAAAACAGGTGCATGTGATTAATATCATTTTTATAGCTTGCTGTCTAAGTCTATAAACATGACTGAGATAAATTGCATAGGACATATTGTATAAAACTCTTTTTATTTATTTACACTACATGTAATTTGATATTTCATACCTGACACTTTAAAATTATTAATGGGTAGTTATTAATGATTAATGTGTACATTATCATAACAATCTTTTTCCTTTCAATATATTACATTAAAATTTATTTCTAATATAATATTAAAATATTTTGATAAATTTATGAAATTGTTCATATAATTCAAATAATATTTTCAATAGATATGACTGCTAATCATTTTTCCTTTATTATTTAATAGATAAAATGGAACATTTCTAATAATTATTATTAAGAAAATCTCTTATGATTCTAAAAATAACATTAATATTTTATTGTTTTATTTTAAATAAAAATATTGTTCTTAAAGTGGTACCATAAAACGGGAATATAAATTTAATTAATTTAATAGTAATTGTTTTTCATAGTTTTTACTAATCAATCAAACTGATTTAGGAAATTATAATGTAAAGACACTGATGATCAGCCAGTTTGGCTAACTCAAAACATTCTTTGTTTCAAAAATTTATATTATCATTTTGATACTACAGATTAATTACTAGTAGTATACTCTATCTTAATGTTCAGTGTTTACAATTTTGTAAAATACGAGGATTACTCTGAAATTTTTGAGATACTTACAAAATAAAAATTATTTTTATTTTGTAAAACGCGAATTTACAAAATAAAAATAACGGTTTAATTTTAAAGTACAAAGTATTTTAACACAGAAGACGATTTTTTACTGACTTACTTCAACTTGTTTAGCGGGGAATAAATTTTAAACAGAAGAGAAAAATGGAGTTGGCGCGAGAACATTTTCGCGCTATGATTTTCTACGATTTCAAAGCAGGATTAAATCAAGAAGAATGCGTTCAACTGTTGCAATTAGCATTTGGTGATGAATCTCCAGCTCGTGCTACTGTATTCAGATTTTTTAGAGAATTTAGAAGAGGTCGCAATTTTCTTCAGGATGAAGAACACACAGGAAGGCCGCCGTCAGCAGTAATCCCGGATAATGTGTCTGCCATACGAAAAATGTTAATGAATGATAATCGCGGTACCTATCAAATGATACAGAAGTAATTTAACATTGGATCCGCAGCCATACACAAAATCATTCATGAAGAATTACATATGAAAAAAGTAGTTTGCCGTTGGGTTCCCCATAATCTAACTGAGCGTCAAGAAGAGGAGCGTATCAGAATCAATAAAGAAACTCTTAATATGCTGAATGATGGTGGTCACCGTATCATTTCTAAAATTGTAACAGGTGATGAAACGTACATACCGTTTTTGGATGTTCCAACACGTCAAGAAAGCAAAGTATGGGTCTTTGAAGATGGTCTCACGCCGACAATGGTGAAAAAACAACGCGCTCTGAAAAATGTGATGTATGCCGTTTTCTTCAGAAGTACAGGATTAGTCAAAGCCATCAAGTTGGAAGGACAGAAGACAGTAACAGCAAGCTGGTATACTACTAAATGTCTTCCAGAAATTCTACAAGAACTGAATGTTAGGGGACTAATGCCTTATCATGACATTGCATCTTCACATACAGCCTGATTAACAGTTGAGTTTCTTAAGCAAAAACAAATTAAAGTGATCGAACATCCGCCGTATTCACCTGATCTAGCTATGTGCGACTTTTGGTTATTCTTTAATCTATAAAAGAACTTACGTGGACGTCGTTTTCATTCAGAAAAAGTGATTGATATAAATGCCTTTTTTTCATCTATTCGAAGAAATGAATGGCTTGAGGCATTTAAACTGTGGAAAATTCGTCTACAAAAGTGCATTGATGCTGGAGGAGACTATTTTGAACACACCTAAAATTTTGTAAGTATAACTTTAAAAACCTAGTTGTATCTCAAAAATTTCAGAGTGACCCTCGTATAATACGAATGAATCAAAGAGATTTTTCTCGTAGAAAATTATCATTTTAACGATTCGTATGAGACACGTTAGACTTAAAATAATGTGTACTTGGGAAAGAAACATTGCATGTGAAACTCGTTATGCCTAAAACTCTAACAGAATTTCGTTATTCCATGAAATTAAAGTAGTCATAATGAATTATTATTTATTGATAATACATTTGAAAATTCTCTACAAATTTTTATTATCATCAATAGTCAGATGACATCTTTCTTTTCTTTGTATATGTGTAACAATATATCTCCACAGATTTCCATGTGTGATATATTCTGCCAAATCTTCATTTTATATCTTCCTTTTTAAAACAAATCTCAATATTTCTTAAATGAATTTATCTTTTATATCTTACATGCTTTCACTTTTAAGAAGGTACACATGTGTTCACTTTATTAATTATCATCCTATTAGCTTAATTCCTAAATCTACAATATCAAACTTTGCAAGGTTTCAAGGACTGTTCATGCTGAATTTTCATTCTGAGAATCTAGTTCATAACTATAAGCCATAAAGAAAACTCAATTTCTTTAACAGCAGGAAAACAGTCTGCATGCATGCTATTCCAATATCTTGGAAAATACGAGACTACAGTTTCTATCTTTCTCTACTTTCTATATCATAGATTCTATACACCAACTAGACAATCTTCCATGCTGCATTTATAAAGGAATTATCCGTTGTTTAAGAGATTATGTGGATTATTTTATCTAATATTATTCTCGTGCATATAAATTTCTTAGAAAGTATCGAGTTTTTGTATACTATTTTACTAGTTTATTCAGTTTATAAGAGCCATCTAAATTTGTTTATCTCTGCTTGTAATTTGGAATCTATATCAAAGTCTGTTTATTGTAAATAATTGACATTAAGCAAAAAATAAGTACTTGGCTTTGTTGATGTTTTAATTTTGTGCGTATTTGATCAGCATTGACAGTAAAATATAAGTAAGGAAGTATTGTTCTATTCTCATCATTGTTTAACAATTAAACAATTTCATGTAGACTTATACGGCAATGAGCAGGTGGATAGACTTACCAAGGGGGGAAGGCTGTTACCACGATAATCCTTCCTCTTAAACATTTACCTTTTTAGAACACAAGTTCATTATTAATTCTGAAATTTCGAAAGGGTGGAGTATGCCTCCCTGTGCCATCACTGGTTCGCGGGCAAAGAGCCTGGCTCTTCATTCGCCCTCAAATGTGATGACCGCAATTTCCAGAATAGCAAGTGGCCACATTTGAGATCTAAAGTATTTCAAAGGTAGGAAAATCTTTGAGATCTGCTCTAAATATAAAACTGAGCAGGCTTCTCCTAATCACATCCTGGACTGTTGGGACTTTCCAAAAGGATATATACTTATCCCCACTTCTAGTCTTCAATTTCCTTAGGGTCAGTGGTCTGATGGACCTTGACTTCATCAGACATTTGGAGGATAAGCCCAAAAACACAACAACAACAATTTCATTAAACATTTGTAAACTAAAATTAAGTATATTTTAACTACAGACGTGTTAATTGTTATCTTATTATAAAAATGTCTAAATTTTATAATGACAATAAATTTTATTTTTTAAAAATGATTTAATTCATTTAGAAGTCAAAATTTGTAAATTAATCCGCATGAAACGAAATCGGAATAAGTAATTAGTGAATAAATAATTATTTTAAAGCTTATAGTATGCTATGGGCTTCGTTTAAAAATTCCTACTGAATAGAAATCAAAAAAATATTCGCTCTGTCTTAGTTAATGATTAAGTTACTGTTTTAGTTACTCTCTCAGCTTTAGTTAATAATGATTAATTTTATATTTGCTACTAATTTTCTTTTTTTAGTAAAAGTAAATTCAAATTATAGAAATTTACATCATGGAAAAAAACTGAAATTGTAACAATCCAAAACATAGAGACCAATATTTAATGCTCTAAATAACTGGAATACATCTCATAAATTTGATGCAATTTTTGAGGCTTGTTAATTGCACAAAAAATGAGCATTGAGGAAAATCAAAATGCATCGAAATAGTCAAAGCTGAAAATCAGCTTAAGCTTACTTTTTAAAGCAACGGGAAAATTTCTGAATATCATATTATAGTATTATTTGGTTGTTATTTGTGTGTCTCAACCGATTGTCAGTTTCATAATTGTCACATGGTAAATAATTTAAAAGTCTAGTAATGTTTTTGCTATTTTGTACCCTTATTAGAGCATGGAACTAAGGACACTTTTAAAACAAATCAATTCTGACCATTTAAAAATATTCATTATATTGGTTTATTTTCTTATTCAGGGTTTCCAAAGAATTATACAGAGAGTAATCTAAAGTTAAATGATGATACTTGAATATGAAATAATATCAATAATTTTGTGTTCAGTGAAACAGATATTATTTAGCTTCAAATATCTAGAATAAGTTTGACATCGCAAAACATGTGTTACAGAAAGGAAATAATAAATTTTTTCTATGTACATAGTTTATCAAAAATTCATAAATGAAATTTTAAATTGCTAATTTGTTTTGAATTGTAATGAAAATCCTGACGAGTCTGAATTTATTTGGGACATCAATCTACGTTTCTTGTATGCATAATGTTGATCCAACAAAAGTAAAATTTCTTACAATTAAATATCGCTTTTTTAATGGCAAGTAAATGTTCGTAAATCTTATTTATTTAGAGAGTATTTTTCATATGAATTAATGAATTTTGTTTTCTTATAGAACTTTATTAGAAATAAATGAAACATTTTCTCGCTGACATGTATTATTTCCTTAATTGCTTTTTTTTTATATTCAGTAATAAATTTTGAAGCTGTGTGAAAAATTTTAATGCTTAGTATTCTTAGGATAAATTATTCTGTTAAATGCTTATCTCATTTACGGATATTTATTAGTTGTTGTGATATAGTTAATAATTCACAGTGGTTAAAAATTCACGAAATATAAAAAATTAAATAAATACTGTATTCTTTCTAAAATTAATTACATTTTAAAAGAAATAATAAACCATCAAAGTAAAGTTTTTTTTTCTCTTTGCGACATCAATGCATGTATATCAAATACATATTGAAGTCACACACAAAATTATTTATAATTTAAAAAGTATTAGAGGCATATATCTATCTATATCTATCTATCTATCTATATATCTATATCTATCTATCTATTATCTATCTATCTATCTATCTATCTATCTATCTATATATATATATATATATATATATATATATATATATATATATATATATATATATATATATATATATATATATATATATATATATATATATATATATATATATATATATATATATACATATATGTATATATATATGCCTCTAATGCTTTTTTTAAATTATAAATAGTTAATTATCCTTCAAATGATACTTTTAAAACATGGAAACATGGTTTAAAAATGATAAATATAAGAGAAAATAAATTTTTCGGTTTGATTTTGTGCTTTAAAATGCATACTGTAAAATAAATTCTTATTGTAAAAAACATGAAATAAAACTAAAAATGACAATGATAAATAACAAAAATACTTTACTTTAATGTAACACATAAACAAAGTATTCGGATTCAAGTTTAATTTATTAGCATAGTATTCTTTCAGCAATATTCATTTTAAAATGCCATAGGTGGTTCATCACATAAATTCTCTCTTATATAGTATTCTTCCTTTACTTCTTCACTCACTCTTTTGAACCATGTTCTAAAATAAAAACTTATCATTTGAAAACAGTTATAACTACAAATAACTGAAGGTATGGATAAGAAGAAAATAAATGAAATTCATGTTTTGTTAGGAAAATAAATGCATTCACTTGTCATATTTTAAGAGTAAAAATGAATGTAAGGAACATAAAAAATATTTACTAGTATTTCATAGTGGCATGTCAAACAACATAAATGTTCGCAATTCAAATTTTTGAAAATTTACATTAAACTCATTACTTGTAATCGCACATTTTATAAATTTTTCATGACACTTAAGAACTATAATTTAACACATAATTTCTAAACAAAATACAACTTTTTCTTAAAATATTTCATGAATAAAATTGCCTGTAATTCCTTTAAAAATTATGACATTAAACTTTTCACATTGTATACCTCTAAAGATCTATAAGAAAATTTTAAAGAAGCTTTTAATAAATATGATTCCCAGTTAAATTTATGATACATAATATTAAATTAAGGAATGATGGTGCCGAGTTGATAGTATTTTTTAGAGAAATTACTATAAATACAAAGTAAAACATTTAATATGTTTTTTTCTTAAGAACTTTTAACGCAAAAACAGAATATGAAATTATATAGAATTATTTTTAACTTAAAGTAATAATTGATAGGAGTATTCAAAAATTATAATTGGATATAATAACTAATAATTCTGTTTAATAATATTAATTTATCGAATAATTCAGAAAATATTTCACAAATGTATCTAATTATATGTTTTCTTCTTTTGTGCATCTGGAGAAAATCTTAATCATTCTAAGTAGCAGATATCTTAATTGAAATTAATACTTAATGAATGTCAATATAATCCGGCCAAGATAGATATTAATCTTACATTCTAAAGAATGTTTATCGAAAATTAATTAAAACATTCGTAGTTTGCAGTAGCCCTTCAAAATATAAGCATTTATTTAAGATAAAGGCATTATTTTTAACTTACAACAGATTATGATACAAATAAAATTAGTATTACCGTGTATTAAGCGTCTTTTGTAATTTGAATTTTCAACTAAATTTTTTGAAAAAAAATGAAATTTGTCTTGCTTCTGTTTTTAAGTGAGTTTATTAATCCACAAATATACTAAATTAACTCTTTATAGATCATTGCCAAATGTCCTAAATGAAAAGGAATTCAACTTGCTTTTTATTTTATTGTATTTTACAGTGTTCTCATTTGTATTGGAATTGACAATATTTCTTTTATGAAAATTTATGTTCATACCAAATCTATCCTTTGGAATCACTTAAAGTTTATATAAAATAAGAATATAATGATATTATTGAAGAAATATGTAAACAAAAATTTATTTATATAAATATTTTGTTGATAACCCCTTGTTGCTCATTAATTTCCGAACATATTGCATGAACATACTTTCTCTTTTATATTAGATACATGAAATAATATATTGAATTCAGATGTTGTCCAACGCTTTCTCTGCATATATTTAAATATAAAAATGTGTATATTCATTAATGATTAATTTTAGTTTTGCAAAAGTCGTATTATCTTTTCGGTATGCGAATGCACTGATATAAAAATGTATGAATATTTAAAATGTCTCCATTACTGAAGCATCATTTTTTCACATTTTAAATATTCTTCGAATAGATCTATATACAGTTTTATTAATTTAAGCTTTATTATTATCTAAATATATAGCTTTTTGATCTTAATATTGTTTGAATTTACAATAAGTTAATTTTATATTTTCGTAAGTGCAAGTCAGTAATATCTTCCATGAAGCAAAATATTTACAAAAACAAAGTAAAAAACGCTATTATATTTATTTTTGTTTATTCAGAAACATACACATATTTATTTGAAATTCAAAAGCAAACATGTATTAGTTATTTTGAAATTAGAATAAATCTAAAAATTATAAAGTATTAAAAATGTGTAAATGATATTCTAAAGGACGAAAACTCTTTCAGTTTATAAAACTGTATTTGTATATAATTTTTAAAAATTTTACTGGCATCTTGTTCCCCAAATTCACATTGATATTTTTTCAGATATGCAAAAATATCTGATTAAATATATCATTGATTGTAATTATGTATATTTTACCCAAATAACTTATAATAACTAGACATCAAACTGAAGATTTTGATGAAATAATAAAATTAATAGTCTTTAAATATCTTTTAAAAATGCATTTAAAATCATACGAAGGTATTTTCAAGCTTTACTGATGAACGAGTAATATGAGAGTAGTCAATCTATAGAATTTCTAATAAAAATTCCATTGATCCACACATAGACAAATGCATTTTGTTATAATTTAGAATTTCATTCTTTGGAAGATTAGGAGATTTTCATTTTTGAATTATTAAAATTTGAGAATGGAAAATTTATGCTGTAGGTAATTTACAAATTGTTGAAAGAACATTAAATTTCATATTTTTAAATACAGAAATGAAATACATAAAATATGATTCCTATATTGGAAATGCCCATGTAAAACTTATATTTTTAAATATTTTCATAAGAAAAATTTAATGAGGTGTAACTAAATTGGTTTTATTAATATAATTTTTGAGTTAATAAATGGTAAAATTTTATTTTATATAATGTGGAAGGCATCATTTATATAAATATTTTGTTTGAAAATATAATTTCGCATTTTATTTATTTCTGTGTAAATGCAGTAATTCAAAATAACCATAATAAACAGACAGTTATAATAATTTTAATACTTAAATTATATTCCATATTTTGATTTAATTTAATGAACTAAATTATATAATTTATTATAATATCATGATAATACTGAACTGTATCAATAAAAAAATTACATTGGTATACATTACTTCTTTCTGCATATTTGTATTGATATTCAATGACGCTATTTGATATACTATTTTTGACTTCTATTGTATTATCGAATATAATAAAAATTTATTTTTATTGGTAACATAATTTTCAAGTCATGAATATAATGATTAAAGATCTGATATCCGAGATTTCATGAAAAGATATGAGCTAGATTTGATAGTACACACATATATAAAATTATGTACCAAAAATATATACTAAATTATATACTATAAAATTAGACCCATAATTCTATTAAAGTTTTCCAAAATAAAAAAATCATTATTATTAATAGAACTAAATATGTATAGTGAATGCAATTTCAATTTCATTTTACACTGTAATAATTCTATAATAGTAGTAATTATGTAGTATACTAAGAAAATTAGTAAGTCGTCACATGCTTCGATAAATGTTTCTAGTAATATTTTTTATCCTCTTGTATTACTATAATAAATTATAACCGAAGGATAAGTTGATAAACATTAAGAACGTAAAATGTATGAAAATATATTATTTCAAAAATGTAAAATGTTTTACACATAAGCAATATAAAATGAAATATGCAGTCTTTATTAAATATGCAACATTACAAAAATTGTTAAGATGTAAAAAAGTATAGCATGAGTAATTGTTAAACTGGTTTAATTGCTAAGAAAAGATAGTGTTTCGGAAATTTAAGTGAAACCCTATTTTTAATTTGAAACAAAATAGAAAAAAACTTATAATTGTTTAATAAATTATTAGTAACACATTTTTATTTAAATATTATTGTATTTCTTAATTTAAATTTTCAATTAAGTTTAAGGACAATAATTTACTAAAAGTTCAAATAAAATTATAATATCACTAAAAAAAAAACATATCAGAATGAATTACTTTTTAATTTTAAGCATACTTGTTGACAATTAATATTATAATATGATAAAAAATGGTCAATGTAATTTAAGGAACTCATATATTTTTAAGTCTCTTCTATATATAAAAACAACAATATGTATTAAGATATTTAAGAAATAGTTTTTAAATTATAAATTCACCATTCACAAAATTTTTATATCCGTAAATATTTTCTGACTTAGTAAGTCAAGCATTGTGTGTCATTAATCAAAACTTCCTAAGTGAAACTAGATATTAAATTTGATTTTTATATTCTTCAAATGATAAATCGCTTTTTGATTTCAGGAAAAGAAAAAAAATTATACTTTCATATTTATATTAAACTCAATATATATTCATGTATCACTTAATATATAAATAATATATATGTATATATATATATATATATATATATATATATATATATATATATATATATATATATATATATATATATATATATATATATATATACACTCTAACACTCTAGTTTACCAACACTCAACTTTTTAGAAACGAGTTTACCCTCATATCATAGACACAATGAGAATTTTAACTCTTATTTAGAAAATAAAATTTTAAAAATCTCATTTTTGCAAAACTTTCATTTCTGATAAATTGCTTCTTTTCTGTTTTCGTTATATATTTTTTATGTTTTCATTATTTCATTTTATGTTTAATTTCTTTTTATATAACCCCTGAAAACTTGATTCCTCGTTGAACAACTAAACTATACGAGCAGTCTTATATACAACTTTACGTGCAGGAAAACTATCCATTTTGAGGACAGACATTTCATACGAATGAACTGTTATGCCGAGTCAGTCTCTTGTCTTATAAATACTTAAGATTTTAGAAAGAGAAAAGCTATATAAAAAGTAAAACCATCTTTCCCTATTATTGATTTCGTTTCATTTGAACAACTCAATTTATGAAATTTTGTTTATTGATTGGGAAATTAAGATGATCTTATTGATGATTTGTTACAGTTGAGGAAACAAATGCTTTTAGCAGTCGAAGTAAAAAGAATACGAAAAGAATTGTATAAAAATAAGGCATAAATTGACAGGAATTATTGAATTGCAAAGAAAAACACCTCGAAATATTTTAGAACTTGAAAGAATCACCTGGCAAGGGAAGCAGCAAATGTGCTGTCTCTCGAAAATCTTTTAAATATTCAATACATCCTAAATTGGAAAAACAATCTTGCTTACTCTGTTTAGGGCAAAGAGAATAATGAACATTCCTATTAATATTAATGTTATTAAAGAAAAATCCAACTTCTTTGCTAGGAATCTGAACATAAAATATTTCACAGCATCAAATAGTTGTCTTCAAAAATTTAAAACAAATCTGTGTATGAGATTTAGTAAATTATGATGTAAATGTATGTGTATGACATTTAGAAAATTATGAATAAAGTCTCGAAAAATGTGAAAGGAAGGGATGATCATTGAAATCAAAATTTTCCGACTACTAACCAAAATATATTTTGAACGTGGATGAGATAGGTTTATTTTTAAAACATTATCCAAAAGAATATTTAGAATTAAAAAACAATGGGAGAAAAAGGAAGCAAATAATTATGTTGCTAGCAGCTAACATAAAATGGAGCAGAAAACTTGCCACCACTTTTCATTAAAAATGTTTAAAGGCTGGATGTTTCAAAAATGTTTGAAAACTACCAGCTGCATGTGCTTCTAACAGTAAGACTGAATGACTGTGAGCATGTATGAAGATTGGCTGAGAGACTGAGAGTGATATTTTTCATCTGAAAATTAGTTCTACTTTTGGCTTGCTTATGTCTTGGATCCTGAACCGATGCATGTTAATTATAATAGCCGTATGAAATTTTTGTCTGACAGACAATGAATCATCATAAATCAACAGCTTCAAGAACAAGTACCGTATACTACTTTTGCATAGAGTGACTTTTTGTTGGAGTTACAGAAAAACATCAAATTGATTTTCAAGGAACGATGCCTTTGTCAATCACTGCAATCTATGATTGGAATGATTCTAAGATAAAGATGATATCCAGACATCTCTTACCTTCAGAATCATTCCAAGCATAACAGAGCATTTAATCTTGCAGGTTTTATTAAAACCATCGTAACTGTAGAAAGCCAAGCCAATTTATCTGTTGGCTTGAGAGAAGGTGAATCACATATGCATAAATTCTAAACTCTCAACCCCTTTGCTGCCTAAAATTTCTTTTGAGGGCTAGATTTCTTGAATATAGACTCCCGTGTAAAGACCATTACACCCATCGTCAGCAAGTATTTTGTATGTATAACAAACATGAAAGTACCTGCGGTTCGCAATGTATCATAATCCATGGGAGCAATTATCATATCGGTATTCTTAACCTAACATCTTCATAATTTCCCATAGTAAATGAAATCCAAAATCCAGATGTATTAGGAACTGGAACCATAACAACAAAAAACAAATATTTAATCGTGAAAAAAATTACATTATTTAAAAGATTTCTAAAATGAACATTTTAAGGATCTTACAGTTTATCAGATCCTAAGATCTTTATTTTATCCTAAAATTTTATATGCAATAAAAAAATTATATTTACAATCAAAGTCAAAGTTCAACTTTGGTTGAATTTTTTTAACTTCGATTTAAAGTACAAGATTTTAGTGATCGCAGTAGTTTCTCAGAGTTCTTCCAAAACTTTATAACCAAAAAAAGTTCTATTTACAACCTAAGTTGAACTTCAAGTACTAATTCTTAAGAGGTGTAGTAGTGAAAGTAGTTTTTTGACAGAATTATGTTGGGAAGAAATATGGGAGGATGGACTTATTGAAGATATGATGAATGAGAACAAAAACCAATTTTAGATTCCGAACAAGAATAAAATTACTTAGGGTAAGAACCGTCTACCAAAAAAGTAAATAAATGAGAAGCAAAGGCATTTTTGGAATTAAATAAACTAAGTATTTTATGCATCTAAAAACTCAAAAAATATATTTTAAAAATGCAATTTTTTAAAAAATATATAATTGATTACTTTCCCTGATTTTTTATCAATAAAGTAAATATATGTAGTCTTTTTACCTACGAATCATATTTTAAATGTGTTTCTTACAGTACATTATAAACAATACCAGAAGTAACAAATAATAGAAGTAATAGTAACAAATAATTACAAAAGGATATTAATGAATATATATATATATATATATATATATATATATATATGTATATATATATATATATATATATATATATATATATATATATATATATATATATATATATATATATATATATATATATATATATATATATATATATATATATATATATATATATATATATATATATATATATATATATATAATTTTCCCAATAATTTTTAATATAAATTTATTCTGGACTTCAAACTATTTTTCGCTTATTTTAAAACCGTTTTGAAAGATTAAAATGTTAGGATAATAAAACACACATGCTAGAAAAGTACGATAATTAGATTAAAATTTTAACACATTTTATAGTTATCTCATTAATACCACATATATTTTAAGGGCATAATTTATAATGCAATGCATATAACGTGAGAAATTAATGTAAGAATTTGAAATTGAAAATGTGCTAAGTGTGCTAATGTGCTCTAAGCTAATTAAATCATTCGTAAGGCAGGAAATTACATTTAATTTATAACGTGTGTAAATGAAGATTATAAACTATATCTTGTCTGCAGTTTATGATTAAATAGTACTTATAATGCAATAAAATATTATAACTATTTTTATGATGTTCTTTTAACATTCAGTAATGAATCAACCAATAACAAAAAAGTGGTATTTTCATAAAATTATAGAAAATTTCTAGTTTTATGCCATCTTATGGAAATATAAATTGCAATTCACCATTAGACGAGTACTTATGTAATATTACACTTCTAATTGTTCATTAAATATCTTATCACACAAAAAAATATTTTTTAAGAATATATGAGACGCGAGTTGATTATTCATTACTAAAATTTCAAAATTATAATATTTTTTCACCTAAATACAAATATTTTTATAATTTTGCTATATGTCCAGCATATATATGATCGTTTTACATAAATAAATATTTCTGCGTTTATTAAAAACACAAAATTTGATAAAATCTATTTTTAGATTATCACATTGAGTTGACAGAAATCATTAAAATAGAAAAATTGTCAACAAACTTTACAAATAAATCACTTTCCCTTGAGAAACATCATTTAGATTGGCCTTTAAAATTTATTTTTCGATCTGTATAAAGAGACATTTATTGTTAGATGGAAAAAATTTTGTGGTCGATTTATGGTACTATATATATCTTATTTTTAAGCTTTATTTCATAAATATATTTTAAAAGTGTATAAGGAAATTTTTTAAACAAAAAAGAAAATACTTTTATTTTGGCCTTTTAGCGAATAGGAATTCCATTTTGGCATTTCTCCAAAACAAAATTATTCTCTGACATCCTATCATTTTTATACTTGTAATAGTAATTGATTTTGAAATAACGTATAAAAACAAACTTCCTTCCAGAAATAAAAACAATTGATTCCTTCATAAAATATTTAATTAAATTATAATAACTAAAACTTTTATCTAGAAAATGAAATAAGTAAAAATATTTTAAAATTTTAAGTTAAGATTTTTGAAAAGTTCAACTTATTTAGTTTAATTTTTAATATTATATTACAATATATATATATATATATATATATATATATATATATATATATATATATATATACATTGTAAGCTAATTAAAATATCAGGAGGGGTGACATCGAAAGAAGAAACATTTTAAAAATTTTATTCGAGCTCGATTAAGTTTCATCACAATCAACTTTTTTATCCCGATGAGAATTATTACACGAAGAACATAAAAGATGATTAACAGAAAACGGAAAATGAAAGATATATTTCACTGTACTAGATGAAAATTTCTTTGTTTAAGTAATTGTTATATTAATTAAAATATTTGATAATTTGATAAATAGAAAATATTTCAGTTCAACACATTCACTTTTTTCTCTTTCTCTCATTTCTTTATTAATCATTTTTAACAAATCAAATATTTTGTAAAAATATTAAAACATTCTCAAATACAGAATTGACAATAGCAAAATGCGAGGTACAAAACAACATCACATTTTGTGATAAAATAACTTCCATTTTTGGTATTGTTCATGTTGTTCCATATTTCAATTTATGTATAGTTAAAAATTTAAGCTATATGTCTATGTTTTTAAATTAAAATACCACATATTATTCCAAGCTTCTAATAATTTTGAAAAAGAAGGCTGATTTTAAAATAAATTTATATTTTTAAATCAGTTTAAGGAACTACTAAGAATAATCATGCAAAATCGTTTAAAAGATGACCCACCAAAGTGTGGAATAAATGCAGCTTAAATATGAAATTTTCTATGAAAAATTCAAGTAGTGAATTTCGACAGTAGGAATTTGCTTTTCAATAGAATATAATAATATGAAAATATCACGCTTTCTATATTTGTTTTTAATGCTTCCATTTTGTCTATTTTTTTAAATCATTTTCGATTGCATGTTGATACCAAAATCAAACATATAAAGTTAGGTTTCACAATCACTATTTCTGAAACCATATAAAAAGAAATCTGAAAACCATTACTACAGAAAGACAAAAATGATGTAAGGAATTACGAATTTGAAATAAGATTGTTTATAATAAATGTATTTATTTATATTTAAACTTGTCATGTGTGATAAATTCAATTAATTTACTTATTAAAATGCTTGAATTATGATTTATAGTATTTAAGTACATGGTTTGACAAACGTTCAGTAAGAACTTGTAGTATAGATATATTTTAATTTTAAAAAAATAAACATCTCGTATTGTTAGATTATTGAGGTACATTTTCTGAATTTTTGCAGAAATAATCCCTTACTAAATATCTTGATGTTTTGTATTTTGTGTTTACCAATTCAATATTCTTATTTTATAATTTTTTCAGAGATTTTTCATTTTGAATATTGTTTATATTTAAAAAAAATTAAGAACTCATTTTTTATTCTTGAATAATAAATGTCTCATAAAGTGCTTATAAAAGTATTTTCTGCAAAGAATTTAAAAACATTTGAAAAATATAATATTTGCTTATATTGTATCAAATACCAACTATTTAATGGTTAATTAATAAATTGCATTCAATGTTTTTCTTAAACATCATATTTTAAATATTTGTTCAAAACTTCTTCTTTTTGCGGATTCTTTTATTATGAAATAGTTTTAGGAAGGTTTCTGTCGGTAATTATTTTTTTAGTTTTTACAAAATTCTACCTATTACAGAAAGTAAAACTTATCTTAAGTATTGATTATTTGAAAAAATGTAAGATAATAATTTATTTTTAACAACAATTTTTCTTATAAGTAAAGTTAACATTGATTACATTTCAAGAAAGAAAAATTTAAGAAAAATGATGAAACAAGAATGTTAAACTTTGAAAAATATTGTCTTGTATTGTATGCGGTTTTCATAAGTGATTTTAAAATCTGATTAATAGGTAACAATATTAAAGTTAAATTCTAAAAATTATCAAGTGGATTTAAATAATCGTTGACAAACATTGCATATGTAAATTATCAATGCATATATAAATGATACATAAACCACAATAAAAATTATTGTCAAAGTTAAACCCAAGTCATGGAATGAAATACATTTTAAATTTTTTTATATTAATTAGAATTATTCAGAACTTAGAATGGTATAAATTTTATCATTTATTTTCAGCTAAATCTTATCCCAATTTTTAAAGTGGGAAATCTAAATTAAATCTTATTAAAACCGAAGATAAAATCATCAACAGCAAACAATTATTAATAGCCAAATAATCAAAAATTCACTTCATCACAATTGACTTGTGGTTACACCAATAATATTTATTACACATATGTTGATATTGATATTTAATTATAACAAGTAATCTGATAATGTGAAAATAACTAAATATCAATTATAGTGTCCTAAAAGTAAAAATATAATCATATTTAGAATTTTGCGAAAACTTCCTAAGGTGTAAAACTATTAATCAAACTAGGAATTGGTATAAAACAATGCATGAAAATACAGGTAATTAAAATAATAAAATGTGATATTTAACTTCAATTTTATTGTTAAAAAATATATCTTTCTCTCCTTAAATGTTTGTAAATGTTTTACAAAATAACATGAATGTTGCAGAAAGTTAAGCTGCTGTAAGTAAAGGCATTTTTATTGGTTTTCAATTAGTTTTGATATATGTTAAAATATGTTAAATTTTTGTAAGCAATAATTAAAAATCAACATTTTCAGCAAATTTAACACCTGTTTTAAAATTTTTATAAAACAGTAAGTCTAAGTTTAAGGGGGAATCATTACGGTAGCGCGAATATATGCAAGGGAAAATGTCATATAAAAAACTGATTTACTGACTGAAAGGCGCAGAGACATGCAAAACAAAATACATTTTGACATAATTTTTAATAATTAACTTATTAAATTAAAACAATTTACTAAACAATTACATTTTTCACTTAATCTAATAATATTTGATAAATAAATTAATGAAACTTACTAAATTATAATAGATTTAATATTTCATTGAGTCTATCTTTCTGAGCTAGGTTTCTCAAAGGAAGGTTTAATAATCAAAAATAGACACACACAGCCCACAATTTTTTTCCTATATTTAGCTGAGATCTATATTTTGTCTACAATGAAGTTACCGCAGAGAATCCATCTTCACAAAAAAGGGATATTGTAAACGGTAATAGATTGTGAAATGTACTACAGAAAAATCATCATTTACTCTAATCCAAAATTTAAAGTGGCATTTATTACTAAATTGTTTTTTTTTTCTTTTTGTTTGTTTTTGTAGTTATAAACCAAAATTTCTTGATTTTATTTTCGTAACAATCTTTCTTTATGTATTTGTTGATGCTTGACTCATTATTAGCTTGCAATAAAAGGATAGACTCATATAATACTTCCAAGAAATGAAATTCCCATTATCGAATATCTTCCTTCCATATAAGAAAAAAATGCTCACATGTGCAAATGCTCTTGATGGCATCTGTTCATCAGTCCAGGAAGTTTGAGACAAATCGGAATTTCTTTGAAACCACGAGAATATCCAACATGTTGGCCACCAGAGCAGATTCCGGTACAAAATGGTATACAAAAAAAGTATAAAATGGTTCTTGTTTTGCAATGATAAAAACATGTGTTGCCAAATGTTAAAAAGAGTTTTGTATTTTGGTGGTTTGTAAGGTTTAAAATTAAGCTCGTAGTGAATATTTAACGCGTAAGTACTCAAATATCTCGTTTTTTATACAATCATAAAATAATATTGACAAATGATTCCCCAACTTTCTCTGTATCCATTTCATGGAGACTGAAATCGAATATTAATATATATTTTAATTTATAGTTTAATTTGATTTCAAATAATACATTGTGATTGTTTTAATTAGTTAAATGAAACAATATGCTCATATACTAATACGGTCAAATAAAATGCGACTAGATGTGTAGCAATTATTGTTTAAAGATTTAGCTTGTAAAAATCTCAATGCACAATTTACGTTTAATATGTAAAAGTTATTTTTGCAAAATTGTTGAATACTTTTAGCCATTATAAGAAATAATTTCACCAAAAGATTTATTTGCCTCGTTTTTTTAGAATTTTCTCAGATTAAATCATACTTTAATATGAGAAAATAATATTTTGTTTAATATAATTTTTGACTCATTAAAAAAATTTACTTAAAATTATCCGATTAACAAAATTTACAATATTCGTCACTATATTGCAAAATTTTTATTATACGAAATTAAAATCTAGTGTAATATATATTTGTGGCATAAGTAAACATTTAATATGTTTCAGTTATAAATGTAATCATTTTTATTTCTATTTTGTAAAACTATGTTTCAAAAAATACATATGCATTTTCATATGTTAAAAATGTTTAGGAAAATATTATTAGTTGACATTAACTGAAATCAACTGAATGCTTTGAAAAGGCTAACAATTAAATTATAAAATGAAAAACAATAATTTGAATTATTCTATATAAATTTCATTTGTTATTATAAAATAGATTACGAATATTCAAATAAATTACCAAATTCTAAATATTGATTTGATATTTCAAAAAACTATATAATTATATTTTGTGTTCGCAAACATTTGTTTAATTAAAACACTTAAGTTCAAAGTGCATAATTTTTTTAATAAATTTTTTGAAAAAATGTTCTTCAGCAATATTTTCTTTCGCTTTTGAAAATTTGACTCTATATTTGTTCTCAATATTTTTTAAAGTATTAGAAATGCTACTGTCATAAGATGAAGCTAGATAAACTTATATAGCTCTTAAAAAAATTTCTTAAGAAATATCATCTGTATAATTAAAGAATATAAAACATAACTTGTAAAGAAAGAAAGAATGTAAAGAAGATTATTCTTAAGGTATTGCGTCATAAATTTTCTATTACAAAATCTGTCAAATATATTTTAAAGGAAATTATTTTATAAGGCAAAAAACTTTTAAAACTTTAATTTTCGTATATGTTTCCTAAATATATGCTTTAACGAAATAAATATAATATTATTTCATTACAAAACATATTTGGATGATATATTTCAGAAAATAGATTTGTGGATCATATTAATTTTGGCATAATGTAATATTTGAAAATGTATTTGCAATTTTTGGATTCGTTTATTGTTCAGTTCGAAATATGTTTTGTATAACCCAATAATAATAATTTTGTTTATTGTCAAAATAAATTTATGTTTCCCTAAATTACTTTGTTAAAGTATCAGTTTGTTATAAGCTGAACCAATATTCAACAGAATGAAAACTGTAATCTGTATGAGAGTAAATCCAGCTTGGATTTTTTAATTACATTAAAAATAATGTTAATGATGGTATTTAAGAAATAATCATACGCATAAAAGTATATTTTAGATATTTTAGAAAATAATTACAAGATATAAAAACTAATTATATTCATAAATTGTAATTAAATGTTAAATTGAAATTTTCGCTTTTTTTTTTATACAACATTCTACATCAAAATACACATGTAAATCATACTGCAAATTATTATTTAGTTTAAGTAACATTTTAAAATAAATAGTAAGTAGTATTTTTCTAATGTGTTAAAGTTTTTTAATAAAATTATTCATAACTAATCCTTTCCTACATAAGTTAAATATTTTTATTATACATGAATTTAACCTTCTCAATTTCAATATTAAAATATTTTCTGCAATACGAAAAAACAATAATTATATTTTACATACTATCTATTAAAAATAATGCAAAATATTCATGTTATGAATAAATGCACATGCAAAAATAAATATAATTTGCAGATAAAGTTGCTTTTCCTTACTGTAGACAAGTTTTGATACATCTTTATAAAAACACTTTATACAAAATAATATTTGTTCAACATCATAACTTTTTTTATTTTTTCCAAATACAAAAATTTCTTTACAAAATATTGATAAAATTACAACATTTTGAATATATCTTTCTCAATTCATTGTTTTAGTACATATTTTTCCATTTTCAATATAATAAATCAAATCCCATAAAACAATTAAATGGACCAGATATACTTTGTGATAAAAGGAGGAAAAATTAATTTTAATAGATTAAAAAAATGTACCTTTCGATGGAAATGAATACAAAAAAAATTAAGAAATTAAATTGCTCTTTTATGTATCTTCCTTAAATTTAAAAATAAAACATTTGTTTCTATTTTTATGGAATAGAACAATAAATTTATCCAAATAAACTCTAAACAATACACTAGGAAATTTTGAAATGCAAAGTAAAATACGGAGAAATTTGCGTGAAATATTACAATATTTTTAATTAAGTCTGACAATTTTGATCTAAATCAGAAGAGCTGAGTTTTGACCTGGTTAGCTAAATGTAATTTCCATTAATTATATCACTGTTTAAATAATTGTAGTAGCTTATACAGAGAAAATAAATGAATGGTGATTTTACAATGCATATATATATATATATAAATATATATATTACGCCAGTAGATAAAGCCTCTAATAATTACGCATTTTTTTGTAAGAAATTCTATTTAGATTTAATTGATAATGAAACCTTAAATTCCAGCACATATAAGCGTTTAAACTCCACTGTTAATATTATTAATAAAAAATCCTTGGGCTTTACAAACTTTTAAATATTAGCAACTATAAATTAGAGTTTCCTTATTTAACAGTCATTCCTAAATTTCACAAAATTCCTATAAAGTTTAGATTTATCACCTGTGGTACTAAATCATACATGAATAAACCTGGAATCATTTTTGCTAAATTTCTTAATATTATATTAGACAATATTGTTAAATCAGAAGCCACTTGGATCATTAATAATAATAGGCCTATTTTGGATTTTTTATCGAAAAATTATATTTATTGTATTAATTCTTTTGACTTTAAAGACCTTTTTACTAGTATTCCCATAGATAAATTAAACGATGTATTACACCTTTATTATCAGGACTATAGAAACTTATTAAATATTAATTTTGATTACTGGAATAATTTAGTTAAAATGTGTATTTATAATAATTTTATATTTAACGGTGAAAATATTTTTATTCAAAATTGTGGAATTCCACAGGGATCCAACTTTTCTAGCACACTAGCAAATTTATTTTTACATTATTTTGAAAAAAACTTCTTTTATCAATATCCTTTTGCTTTTCGATACATAGATGATTTCATTATTTTCAACAATTTAAAATTTGAAGATATTTCTAAAACTATTTACCCTGAAGAACTTTCTCTAATTAAAACTAATTTATGTGAAACTAAAACAGAATTTCTGGATTTATTTATCACTATTGATAATTCCACTACATATATAGACATTTTCGACAAAACTAAACAGTTTAATTTTCATGTTAATAAGTTAATTTCTTGGAACTCCAATATTTCTTTAAAAATATACAGAAACATTATAATTAATGAGTTTAATCGCATTTATATAATCTGTAACAATTATGAATATACTAAAAATCAAATTAAACGCTTAATAGCTCACCTAAAAAATAACAATATTCCAATTAATTTTATTTTAAAATATGTAGGAAGTAGGGAATCGCTTGTAAGATTGAAGTAATGCGTAGTTTTTATAACTACAGAAGGGCCACCCAAGCATTGAAGTTCTTACAAGAATCCTGAAAATACCTACATATATACACTTTATTTTATACATAACTAAAACTTAAATCCCTTTTAATACGCTTTAACTTTGTAAACCACTTTAACTTTTTGAATTTAATTACTTCTGGCAATATTTCTTCATTCTAATTTCAAATTTACTTTTGGCAACTTCCTACTATTCTCATATATAAATTCAATCTGATTTACTGGCTTTTGTATTTTGTATTTTCTACTGTATGTATTTTTTTACTGTATGTATTTTTCTACTATTGTGAGTATTTTTCTACTAATGTGAGTATTTTCATCTATAGTGAGTACTTTTATTCTTCTGCATATATACTTATCTTTTCTACATATATATTTAGTCTAATTTTTAATTAAGTTCTTTTAATACGAACACTCTTCGGGGGAATTGCTCGAAGATTTTTAGACATTTGTCCTTCGAGCATGTCAGAAAAGAGTGTTCATTTTTGCATAGCTGACCATCTCCCTCCTGATGAAGACATGGTCCCTATGCCTTCTTGTCTTTTGCTTCATATACTTTAGTATTTTTCCAATTTTAAATTTCTGATTTTACTTTTCTTCATGTTTTATCTTATTTATCTAGGTAAATCTTTCTTTAGCTGCTTTTGCGCTGGCTAGATTTCCTATTATGCATTGTAGTTACAACATTATATTTTTAGCATTGTATTTATTACTTTATATTCATATATGTATTTTCTTTATATTAATATATATATAAATATATATATATATATATATATATATATATATATATATATATATATATATATATATATATATATATATATATATATATATATATATATATATATATATATATATATATATATATATATATATATATATATATATATATATATATATATATATATATATATATATATATATATATATATATATATATTTATATATATATATATATATATATATATATATATATATATATATATATATATACATAGATAGATAGATACATAGATTGATAGATAAATAATGTGTAGTTAATAAGCATAATATTTAATACATTTAATTAAATAGCAATCCTATAATTCCGTGTTATATTCAAATTTAACTATTTAATTAAATATTTCATTAAGTAAATATGTGAAATTTCTTTTTGATAATTTTAGGACAGTCATATACAATTTAATTAGATAGTTGATAATGACTTGAACAGAATTTATAATAAAAATATATTATATTACTTTCATGATATTTCTAATATTTTCTTTCTTGCATTGGTATCCAATTACTTTTAAATAAAATATAATCTTGGTAATGCTAATGATAACTGTAAATAACTGGAAAAAAATTCAGTAATCAAAGGACTAGGGGCATTATCATATATGTATAAATAGTTCTTTAAGATTATGCTTAAAAACACGGAAATAGAAAAAATATCCTTATTATTTATACCAACGTTTATTTAGAATTTAGTTGAAAAGATAGAAAATGCTTAATAATGTATACTATTCCAGGTTATAATAACAAAGCAAACATGGTTTGTGAATTTGATAAAGGAAAGAACTATGGCATTTCATAGTTATAATATGAATTCATTCATATAAGAAACAATTGATAACTATATGAATAGAATAATGTAAAATAAAGTAAAATATTCCAGTATAAAGTCATCTTATCAAAAACAATTTAATATCATTAAATAAATATTTATAAAATTTTCATACAGTGAAAAATTTCAAAAGGAAGAGAGAAATTTTTAGGAAACGCAAAATTATATTTTTTTACTTTTAAATCAATTTATTTTATAATAATGTTACTAGTTTATTTTATATAAAAAATTGTTAATCTTACGAGATTAACAGAAAAAATTTTTATAAATATTCCCTGAAGGAAAATATAAAATTAAAAAATAATAATAAAAATGTTGAATTAAGCAAAAGAAATACCAAAATAATCTGAATAATCTGCCAGTTATACAATCATAGAAATAATCTGGAAGATAATATTGATTAATAATGCAAGTTGTGTTTCACAAAATGATGTTAAATTTAACTTACTAACAATAAGTCAAAGGATTATTTTCAAATATGAAAATATTTCTTATCTAATGTTATTTCCTATACATTTTACTAATATCTTCACTGAAATTTTGAGCATTTTAACAAAATCGCTTTCTAAATTTATTTTTTATTTAAATATAAATCTCAACAGTTACCACAAAAACGATTAAACTGATTTTATATTCTTACTACATTGTTAGCCATTACAAGAACTGCATCAGTAAATTAGTTTGACAAAAATGAGAAATAATGTATCGTAGTTGAACTTGTACGCTTCCTTGTACCTAGCCTTGATTTGGGGACAACCAATTATATAAAAGCAGCTGAACGCAGTCTTCGTGATTTTGAAACAAGGACCAACCAGAAGACCCTCAATACTTAGTCTTTAACCCCTGAGGTATCATTTCACTTGGAGGACATTGATACTAGACCCAGTTTTAACATGCCCCAGCCACCTGTAGCTAATAGCGTGGATTTTTGGTTAAGCCTGGATTCAAATTCACTACCTTCCGATAATAAGAATGACGGATATCCAACGAGACCAACGAAGCCTCTTAGAAAATTTTTATCAAAGCTAGCAACATGCAATTAGAGTTCAGTCTTTTTAATTTTTTTTTACTTAGAAAGCAGAAAGTACGTATCCTTATACATCTGCACTTATGCATCAACATTTTGTTGAAGAAACTGTAATAAAAATGACATATCTATTTACATTTGCATTTACTGAGTACATTGTCTTCTCTTTGCCCATAATCTTTAGCACAGTATAATTATTAAGAAAGAAATATGTATGTACATGAATAAAACTTAATAAAAATTATTCAAATTCTAAAACTTTATTTTCATTAAGCTACGGTAGAATAGAAATATTGTAATTAGTGAAGGTGCAACTTAAAATGCATACATTTATTTTAGAAGACTATGGGAATTCATGATCAACATGCAAATCTCTTAAATGAACAAATCTCATCTACCAAAATTAATCAAAAGAGCAAATTTTACAGCTTAAATGTTTTTACATGTAGTTAGTGTTACTATTATAATGAAAAATAGTTTTTATGATATATAATTAACAATGTAATAATCCAGCACAATCAATATTTAAATTCTTAAAATATTCTTAAAAATTCTTTAATAGATAAAGAAAAAAATTTAAAAAATATGACTGCAGTTATAAAAAATAAAAGTTGAAATCTTCGTAATAATTAAATGAAATTCAAAAAAAATCAATGTAAAAAACTGAATCAGTTTTAATTAACCTCGAAAATCTTTTGTCTAATGAATTTAATCAACTTTCAAATTTGTACTTTGAGTAATTTTGGAATTAATGGAAAATGATGAACATTAAGAAGATTTATTGCAAAAGTTAATTAAAAAATATTGCTGGAAACTGTAATAATACTTTTTCATTTTTAATTAGTTTTGAAACGCTGTTCAATTGTAAAAAATCATGAAACTACAATTTATTTCGTAAAAACTTATAATATTATAAAGTTAATAAATAAAAAAATAATTTTTTTTCGCTGAAATTACACTTATAAATGAAACTACTTTCGAAAATATCTGATTCTTTCTAATTATGAAACAACAAAATCAGCAAAAGTGCTCTTCTTCCTTTCATATATATGTATGTATAAGCCAGCATTGAAATAAAATGATACAATCAAATGAAAATTTTTGTATCTTAAATTATTTTTAGTGGAATAAATAGATTTTCTTCGAAAAAATTCGATAAAATCTCTCAAATTTATTTGAATTAACTCCAAAAATATAAAATGAACTGCAGTTATTATAGCTATTCAAATTTATAATCTAAATGTTAATTTTCTGATAATTTTGTTGATTTTCAGTATTATATTATTCATATTATTATTCATATTATATTGTTCACATATTATTTTCAGTACTTAATTTTTTTAAATATTTAATATTATTTCATTTAATTTTGCACTTGTTTAACAATTTATTTTGATAGTGAAATATTCGTAACTATTGTATTAAGTTATTGTAAAAATTCAAAAAATTACATATGTGGTATAACATAAGATGTTAGTCATTATATTTTAATATAATTGTTTATCTTATGTTACAGACTAAAAGATGCAATAACTACTACATATAATACTGAAATTTGCTGCTACAAAAATTTCATATATGAATTAAGTTTATTTATTTATTATTTTTTTTGAAATAGCAAATATAAATGCTAAAATAAAAGCAGCATTTCTTGAAATGATTCAAATTTCCTCAAATTTTGAGAAAACATATTGATTAAATTTTTTAATTGAATATTTAATCTATAATGTAATATTAATCAAATCTAAGAAACATAATAATGAAAATATGAAAAATCTAAGAAACATGAAATACTAATTTACTTTAATATGTACATTTACATTTGATGTTGATATTGTCGCTAAAATAAGTATATCATTTTAGTACAGTTAAAAGTGTTAACCTTAAAGATATGCAATTTGTACAAGAAGATACTCCAAATTTATTTTAGTAAAAAATTAAAGAATAATTGTACTTCTTTTCATAGGAAGTAGTAAGTAAAAAACAACTAACTCACATTATCTTTTAAAATCATGCAAAAATTATTTAAATAGAATTTATCAAAATAAAAATTAACTATCTACCATCTACTGTAACATTAATTAGTTACATAAGTAGAATGAAAATTAATATTTTGATGGTTTTTTGCAGCGTTGATTACAACAATTAAGAGCTCACTTGTTCTGAAAATATGAAAAAGATCTACCTTTACTTCTGAAAGTAAATATAGATTGTTGTTTTAATAAATAATTAAATAAATTGTTATTAAAAAACTAAGAATGACATGATTATTATGACACGATTAAGAATGACATAATTAATGAAATTATTTAAAATACATGCTTGGAAATTAACTTACTATCATTTGCATAAAGTTGCAAATTTCAAATTTTGAAATTTTTGTATTTTGTTGTTGGCGTTGTTAGGACTGTTGCACCTCTCTGGTGTGTAAAAGCACTATGAACTTGGCAACTCTAAAAACATCTTACACTTAAATTGGGCTTATGAAGAGATCAATTATGGAAAGCCCAAGACAATCCATTAATGACTATAAATTAATACGATAAAAATTCGGTTGCTCAGTAAAAGTAAAAGCCGTAGTAATGTAATATTTCAAAATAGCACAACAAGAATATTCTCTTAAGAATTTATAGATAAATCAAATTGATTTATATTTAATGAAAACTTTTGAACTATAACTTTTATAAAAGTATTTCAAATTAAGCTGTAAATGTGATGTATTAACGAAGTAAAACACGTTTACAATGCATTGGAAAGATTTGAATACATATTTAACAAAATATTTCTTTCGATTCACTTAATATGTCTTTCTAATCATCTGGTCTATTTTATTGTAAAATGTACGCTAACTAGTATATTTCACAGAGAGTTTTGTTTATAATAATCCACGAATTGCTTGCTTTGTTAAACACATAAGTTTGTAGATTATTTTATGACATCAGGCGTGGATAACGTTTGAGTTTTCGGGTAAATGAAAACCACAAATCTGGGCCTCAAAATTCTAAGAGACAATAATTATTTAACAAATATAATTTCATTTAACTGATGAAAACTATACTGTTCTAAAAGAATTACATTTTATGTCACATTCGTAGGAATCCGAATGTTAGATCAGTTTTCAGAGTCATATATATTAAATTGTATCACAGACACTAACAATGCATCTGAGCTGGATTTTAAGCTTCTGTTTTATTTATGCATGTTTAAGTATGGTTGCTTTTCTGTTTATAATAATTAACCAGGAAATGAATTTCAAGGTGCACCAAGTATCTTATAATATTGTGCAATTACACGTGAAAAATGTTCAATATGACATTCATTTAATATTAAAATGTCTTTAAAATAAATTATTGACACTATGTAGACAGATTTATTTTACCTATAAATTATCACTTGTGGCCATTATCAGTGAAATTCGTAGTAAAAATCACAAAATTTGCCATAGGGATTTTACTTCTTTTTTAAAAGCAAGAGCGTAATATTACACGTTAAGATGTATAGTTTATTTATGATTACAAATTTATGAATTAAATTAACAGGACTATATTTTCATTTTCATTATTGGTGACATGATAAAATGCCGTTAGTTTCAGTTACATGGTAATCGATCACATATGAATGAATGTTAATATTTTTGATGGGATTGACATATAATTGATGATTCCAGATATCTAGACTGTTCAAAAAGAATTAAAGAAGATTCAAAATGATTTCATTATCTTTTCTACATTTCTTCTAACTCTTGCTTGATCAAAAGAAATTGATTTACATATGTTAAAGCAGTAAACAATTTGTGATGAATAATTGAAACATATAAGACATTGGTTATTAAAACATAAAATTATTATATAAGTATTGTAAGAGAAATATATAGTTGAAATTCAATTAAGAAAGTGTTAATTTTTTGATAATTTTTAAAATTGCTTAGAGAGAATACGGTTGAAGAATTGCTGTATAAATATAAATTTCAGAATTGTTTGTATATCAATCAATGGATTTTGATTTTCAATTGAATTTTATAACGATATAAATGCTTAAATTTCAATTTTTTAGTATATTTAAGTATATTCCCATAATGTCATCGAAATTAATTTATTAATACTTAATCACCTTCTTTAATTTCAAGCACATCAAATTCATATACAGTGTTTTTTAACATCATATTTTATGTTTAAGAATGTGGTTTTTTTGGGTATAACATACATACTTATAACATCAAATTCGTGTTTAACTCACTCAATATTTCTATGACAGTCAAACACAAATATTTACTCCAACAAATATTTATTTTACAGTTCAATGCGTTTTAAACTCAAAATAGAGTAAAAAAATTAAAAACATAAATCCTTATTTCACATTCTAGATTATATAAGTTAGGTTTAACATTAGAATGGAAATTTTCTAAGCCATTAAGCTTTATATGTTAATACCACAAGTATAAATAAATACTACAAACTTAACATATAAAATACTCTCTGTGGCTGTCTGATACTACGTAGTCTTTCAAATTTATGCTTTGGTTAACCGAAATATTTATTACTATGGAAAATATGTGGTAATTCATGAGGCCATTAATCTTTTTGACATATTCTGTTTCAAAAAATGTTTAAGAAACAGAAATGGGAAAATATATTAAATATACATGACATTCGTCTCTCTTTATTATATATATATATATATATATATATATATATATATATATATATATATATATATATATATATATATATATATATATATATATATATATATATATATATATATATATATATATACACAAATATATATACACAGTATATATATACAGAAAATTATATTGTAAGCTTTTTTAGAAATGTTACAATTAAAGAATAATATGCACATAAAATAAAATGCAAACAAAATTATTATAGGAGTACAAATTATAAAATTGTTCAAATGAAAAATATTTTAATAAATATCAGCTGAATAACTTAATAAAGCCTAAACAAATGACTCATTTCCATCAGAAGAAAATATTCAAACAACTTTAAAAAAGAGTGACAAAAATAGAAAAAAGCTTTGAACTTCTTTTGAGAAAGTAATTAAATTAAAAACAATTAGCCCCTAGAATAAAAACTTTTGTCTTTTCGTTACACAGTTAAGCGTATATTAGAAATGAATTGTGAATTCATTTGAGAGAAAATTATAAAGAATGAACAATGAACTGTTCAGTTGTTCCAAATACTTTCTATTAAATGTAAAAAATGAGAGTTTTAAAACTAACACAAATATAAAGGAAGTTAATGAAAATAATTGAAAATTTAATTTTCTTTAAAGAAATTAAACAGAATTTATAAAATATTTATAAAATTTATGACAGCGAAATTTAAATAATTGAAGTAGGTTGGAATTAGGTTAAAAATTATTAACAAATAAGGATTGATTTCTAAAATAATATGCCGAAATTCCATACATCATTTTATAAATTGCCACAATAAATGATGAAGCTTATTATTTAAAGATAATTTTTAATATCCATTTTGCAAGAGAGTTTTTTTTTCATTTTTCTGATAAGTAAGGGAGATACATTAATAAATGTGATATTTTTTCATGAAACATATCAATAAACTTACATTTATTAAAACTGCATCCTTAATTTCAAAGAAATAAGCTTTTATGATGTGAAAAAGATATGTGTACAATGCACAATTTTGAGTAAGATCCTCATAAAAAACTAGAAAATTGCAAATTTTCTCTGTAGTATATTACAGATAACACAGAATTTATAAATTTAAAACACATAAAAGAATAATTAAATAGTATAATGAGTTAGTTATAAAAGAATAATTAAATAGTTTTTGGAAGTTTTGAATTTCACAAAGACTAAGTGCAATGAAAATTTCACAAGAGATAAAACATTTATTACAACATGAAAAAAATGACAAAAAAAATTATTTTATTACTTAAATGGATTGAATAATCTGGATACAATGGAATTCTTATGCGACATACATAAGAAAAATAATTTTACATGTTTTTCACTTTTTTTGATTTTTAAAACCAATTTGGTAATTGGGAAAACTTAATTTATAACAGTAAAAAATGTGCTTTCCATTAAAATTAATTACAAATATTTATTAAAAATGCTCCTGCATTTTTTATAATACTTCAAAAAGTCTTTATATTTCATTGACTCTACGCTTATATGAAAAATAACGCCGGAAAACCAAGAATAAAACTTATTTCTTTTAAGGTTTTCCTCAATTGCTTTTTCGGTTTGAAGTGTAATTTTCCATGAAACAATTCCTTTCACTGATCTCTCAGAATATAACACTATTGCTTTCTACTTCCACTTGAAATATATACCTCATTCCATATACCGTTAGATGATAGAGAGATATTTGGCATGAATGTAAATGTTTTGAGGTGTTTCACGGATGAATATGAGAAAAGTATGTAGTATTTTCCATAAAGAGTACTTTATTTTTAAATTGAAAAAAATTTCAAAATAAAAAAATACCATAAAATTTAAGAATAGAGAATGTGCAAAAATATGTCTAATATTTATACTGAATACATTTAGTAAGTCTTTGGAAATTTGGTAGTACAAAATCTAAAATCGTAACTGGAAATAATAAAATAAAATACTTAGAGAAACAGAAAGAAAAAAATATATATATATATATATATATATATATATATATATATATATATATATATATATATATATATATATATATATATATATATAATGTCACGTAAATGTAGATAGATATGAGGAGATTGGATGAAATTCATTGTATGAATATGAATTTTCACTATCAATTGAATTTAAAGAACAAATAAAATATAAATTTAAAACTATAATTTTTATGTGTGCACATGCTAAAAAGCAAACTCTATTCATTTTGCCGATTATTTAACATAAATTACTTTGAGATATTGAATAGTTAAATGTAACTAATTTTATGTTTTAATAGGAAAAGCAAAATGCTATAAAATTTAAGATCTAATTCAAGAAAAATATGTTTTCTGTATATTAATACCGTTAAATCTTACACAATTGCCTTGATGAGATATTTGCAGTTATTTGTATTTGAATTAATATCTGAATTTTTATCATCTTGAAATCATACTGTACAAGATTAAATTTAGATTATATGAATTAAAATGCTAAGTGTCTTAACTACAGTTATAGACTGATTAAATTTATTTCTTCATAGTTTCTATTTAATATTTTCTTAAAGAGAAAAAAACATTTCATCAACTAAAAAATATGCAAGCAATATATATAATGGAACATTTTTTGCATGTGCTTTTTTTTATAATTTTCTTGAAAACATTTCTAATCACTTTATATATTTGAATAAATTTTATTTAAAAAGCTAAAAAAAACTCCTTAATATATAAATTAGATTAAAAATTATTTTAAAATTTTTTTATATGTAACAAAATTTTGTTTAAAAATTACATGATTTAAATGAATTACAATTTGAAATAATATGCTCATACGTTTCTTAATACTTGTTGCTTTGCTATTCACCGTTCCTTGGTTAATGGGAAATATATTAAAAAATTCTTTATTTTTAACTCTTAGGAGGCTTGTAAGTTTATTATGTTGAATTTCTGTGTAACAATAAATATATTTCCATTTTATAATAAGCACATCTGGGTGGTTATGTGTAAGCACACATAAATAGCACATTCATTAGATTTCATTGTAGCAATACTGTAGCCACAATCTAGCTATGTTATTATCAAAATCTTTGAAAATATTAATGTCACACACACTCACACACATAATTTAAATAATTTAAAACAGATAAGATAATTTAATTCTTTTTATAAAATAATTCATTTTGATCACAAAAAGGAAATAAAACGAGAAAATCTAGATTAAACTCATTTTTGAATTTCTTTGTAGAAAATGCTAATCAAATAAATATTTTCTTAGTAAAACCCATATTCTTGAGAACAATTATGATTTTTAAGTGTTTTCTAAGGGATACATATTCTCCAGTTATTTTAAATATTCGTATGATAAATATATATATAGTAGTGGCCAAAATTGTGGACACTTTTAGAAATTTTTATGTTTTTGAACTGTGTATGCTTATAGAAAGCGTTACGTTTCACAAAATGCAAACTTGCATATATCATTTTAAAGAGAATTCATTACTGAATTCAATACTAAAAACAAAATTCAATTATTTGCAATACATAAAAAGTTAAACGATAAAGGTTACCGATATACATTATATAGTGATGATTGCAGTGAGTTATCAGTACTTAGTAGAGTACCCTTTATTTTTGATTACAGCTTCACATCGACGTTTCATTGAGCTGACATCGTCGTTTCATTGAGTTTTAATCTCTTCTTCCGTTATTACATGATGCCAGGAAACAATTATAGCCTCAATTAGTTCCCTTTTATTTGATGGGTGCCTCATTCGGACTAGAGTTTTCAAATGGTTCCACAAATTTTCGATAGGATTGAGGTCAGGACTATTTCCTGGCCATGACAACAATTTAATGTTCTTTGTACGAAACCACTCTTTCGATATTTTGGCCGTGTGGCACGGAGCAGAATCCTGCTGAAAAATAAACGAAGCATTGTTGGGAAAGAGATCTCTGATGGAAGGTAGAAGTTTTGGTTCTAGAATAGTGTCAATGTATTTTCTGGTATTCATTGTCCCATAGATGACATGAAGGCAACCAATACCTTCTGCTGATATGAATGACTAAATCATAATACTAACTGGGTTCTTCACAGTTGCTTGAATGCAGTCAGGATGTAGCTCTTCTCCTATTCTACGTCTTACATATTTTCGCCCATCACTAGCGAATAACGATAGCTTACTTTCATCACTCCATATAACTTGTGACCACTGATCATCTGTCCAATTAATGTGTTCCTTTGCCTACTGTAGTCTTTTTATTCGTTGCTGAAAATTAAGATAAGGCTTTTTTCGTGGAATTCTACCTCTCAGTCAAATATCTGTTAATCTTCCCCTGATTGTTCTTGAACTGACAGAAACACCAGCATCATTCAGATCACTTCTGATGGCCGCTGATGACATTTTTCTATCTTGGAGACATAGTCCTTTTATTCTTCTGTCATCAATAGATGTGGTGCACTTTTTTCGGCCTTTTCCTTCTTTGTTTTTTGTTGAATTTGTCTCCTGATGTCTCCCGTAAACAAAACTTTCGGACTCCAGATGTAGTCACTGAACCACCCACCTGTCTTGCAATTTCAGCATAGGAAAGACCACTTTCTCGTAACACAATAATATTACATCTCTTTCTAGGTGTCCAATCTACTCTTTTATTTGATGTCATTGCTTCTGGATTATGAATCTGAAGATATTATATATTATTGCAATATAAGTTTCATATCTTTCATACTTTCATTATTTCAAGAAATTATATATAAAATATGTCACGTTAGAATATCATATTAAGTACCCTTTTCACATTAACCATTTTACTATACTTGCTATCTACCAACTACATTTTTAATAATTTAATATTATCTTCAAATTAACCTCTAGAAAAAAATTACATAAAAAATCTCAATTTAATTAAATTATTTTTAATAAGAACAATGTAATTTCAATAAATTTAAAAATATCAAAAAACTAACTAGCTTTTATATTTATTTATATATTATTTAAATGCAACTTTATTTTCTAAAACGAGTGTGATGGAAAATTTTCAATAGAATTTTGCAGCAAATAATCTTGCACTCTATTTGCTTATCATATGATAATAAAATTAATACATTATAAAATTCTGCCTCTTAAAAGAAAATTATATTCATAAAATATTAAAAGGGAATTCATTAATTATAAATCATTGTAATGTAAAAAGTTGCATACAGCTTTATTGAGATCTTTAATAAAAATATACGATGAATTATCAAGATACACTTTTCAGTGATATGTGATGTTCTCCATTAATAATTCGGGAGAATTTTAATTTTATTTTGAATTTCATTTTAAAAAGTTAATTATAAATTATAATGGTGTGAGGTTTGAAACTTCGATTATAATGGCAAATATAATTATAAAGATAATTGTAAATTAATATTTTAAATTTGTACATATTTGTTATCGTAAGCATAATAAGGATCAAAATTATATTTATTTAATAATGAAAAAATTTTACTACCAATGATACTATTGAAAAATATATTAGATTCACTTCAATCAGATTTTATATTCAACTCTAAAAGTAATCTTTTTTGAATTTATTCTCAAAATTGATTGCATCACACTCCTTGCTTCATCAATCCCTATCCGTCTTGTTGAGTATCTCTTGCATTGAAATAATTATTTACTGACTTTAAATAAATTGTAGTCTTTTAATTCAAAGGAATTTCGGAAGGAATTCGAATTACATTATTCATAGAGATATGATTTAAAATCAATGTATCTATACAAAATTAATATAGCTTGCTACTTATAATGAATACTTTATCTAAATTAGTTATGATATACTTGAGATATTTAAAGATTCATTCGCACTTAAAGATTATTTGAGCTATTCCCTATTATAAATTCCTTAATTTAATAATTAAAAATAAATGAAAATTATATTTTAATTTAACGAAAAATAGAATCAAATTTGTGGTGTTTCTCAATATATAAATAAGTGTGACCTATATATGCACACCACACTTATATTTTTCTAGAATAATTCTAACATATTGAATGAAACGAGTTTTTCCTTGCTTTATCTTATAACAAAATGCATGATTTATATACACATAGTTTAATTGCTGATATATTGAATTAAAAATTTAATAATTTAAACTATTTTCTGGTATTGAATTGAAATAGATATGTCTTTTTATGACATTACGCTACGAAATTTTTTTAACATTAATAAATCTTAATGTGTACAAACATTTTTTATTTTAAAACAAAACTTCAGTGTTAGCGACGTATTGATATTCATTAAATTTATAGAATCAAGTTTTTATCAATTTTCTATGAGCATAGATTGTTTGAAAAATATAAAAGAAATAAAAACATTTTGTGTGTATGTATATATATATATATATATATATATATATATATATATATATATATATATATATATTTCAAAGCAGTTCAGTCTCTGACATATTTACAAAATATACGTAGGTAGCGAATCTCAAATCAAGGAATTTAATTAAAAAATAAATGGAATTAATTCCATTAGGAATCTGTATGCATATTTTAATCTTAAAAATTCATTTGAGAATGCAAATCTGAAATGAAATTTGTAACCATGATATTGCTAAGAATCTCAATAAACTTAGAAAATACACAATTATTGAGTAGAAAACATATTGATATAGGAACTAGTTTTGTTATGGAGATGTTTAAATTAAAATGTTTTGACTTCATAGGTATGCTGTAGCAAATAATGTCTTCCAATTACATATGTATAGCATCGAATCTCAGATTGCAAGTTATTTATATAATGTCGTTCACTTTAACTACCGAGAAATTCTAGAATCTCTAAAAGACATGAGAGTAATTGCTTAAATTTTTCCAAAGTAATTACTTCAAATGTAAGTTAAAAATGGAAGGCTTAGCTGTATGACGAGGAACATTAGTAATTATATTTATTTAAAATTTTCAATAAATGTATTGAACTGAAATGAAATTAATCATAAATTTTATTTATTTTGATTATTTACTCCAAAAACTAATCAACTAATGATTCGTAAATCATTAATTTTGGTAATATCAAGCAATGCAACAAAAATGACATTGTTAGAAATTTTTATAAAGCTAACTTAAAAATTATCCCTAAAATTTTAAATGTGTCATTGAAATATTGCAACATATACTTCAGACCCCTCAAAAATTGCGTTTATTGCTATTACATTTCTTAATACTGCCCCTTTTTATGTGAAGGATTTAAAGTTCGTCATTAATACTTAAGCATATTTACATATTGCATATGCATTTTAAGAGATTATTTATATTCAACGAAACATTTTAGCTCTACATTATTACAAAAAATATATTTTTCAAAAAACATTTTTAAAAATTATTATTTACTATTTAACTAACTAATAACTTTATTTAAACTTAGCCATTCTGATTAAGTTTAAATAAAGCTTAAAGTGCCTTAACTTTCAAACATGAATGATACAATTTAGTTTAAATTTTCAGGTAGCATATTTGATGATTAGGAGAATACTTACAACTTATATAGACCAAGCGTCCTTCTGTGAAAATGATTTGATACACAGAATAATTTCGATTAAAAAAACAATGGAATTCTAACATTCAACTGTAGACTAAGGTATAACAGTTAAAGTTTGGTGGCCTGGTAAATTTGACAAATTTGCATCAATTTTTATGACGTTTTTTTACACGTTTTTCAAAATTTAATGTTGACTTTTGTGATTGATTAAAATTAATATCAAAGTATTGAAAGCGAACTTTAAGTATTTAATCATATCATAAATTTATATAGATTTTTAGTAATAAAAGAGCAACTTAAAATATGTTTTAAATCGGAATAAATTATACCATGTATTTATCATCTTCAAAATCAAACACTTTCTTCTAAATTAAGTATTTTGCTAACTTGTTATTGGCTTTACAATTTGGGTATTTAATTCGCAGCTTTTTCATGGATACTCATTAAGCTTTATGTGTCTATTTAAAGCTGTTCCTTTCATTAACAAACAACTGATAGATATAAAATGTGAGGTGGGAATTCTTAATGTGTTATTATGTATTTTATTTACTTTTTGATAATCTTTTCAGCTCAAAATTGTAATATTTCGATGTTAAAAATTTTAATAATTAATAGGTAGGTAGGTAGGTAGGTTATCGCGGACACTTTTGGAGCTCAATGCTAGAATACCTGTAGCTCTCATTGAAGAAGGTATTTGGAGATGATTTACAGTCAATCGACTAACATTATTTAAGTACAGTAATTGAAGTCGGATCACTAAGA
Organism: Latrodectus hesperus; assembly: GCA_037975125.1. Classification (NCBI taxonomy): domain Eukaryota; kingdom Metazoa; phylum Arthropoda; class Arachnida; order Araneae; family Theridiidae; genus Latrodectus; species Latrodectus hesperus. The sequence goes on along the minus strand of CM075858.1, from coordinate 16,227,248 downwards.
GATTTGTCTTGATATGAGCAGAAAATTCGAACTTATAAAATTTGTGATAAAGGATAGTTCAAAGATTTTTGATGGTAAAGCTTTCATTTTTCATTAAGATTAGAATCAGAATCAGATTACCTTTTTCTAGCTCTGGCCAGCCATACATCTTCTATTCGGGATTTCGTTAACAGCCTATGATTTTTGCGAATCGATGTGAGGTGAGTGAACTCTTCAGCATATTTGCTACTTTTCCGTTAAGACTTTCTTTAAAGTAATATTTCTTGATGTGTTGTTATAGATCTTCAGGAGAAATAGATCGTAAAGCATATTGACTCACTGTTGCTGCTTTTGCCAATGAGTCTGCAATCCCTGAATGCCCGGGAATCCAAACTAATTATGTTGACAAATACTTCTGAGTAGATTGAATCATTTGGAATTGAAACAGTTGAATAATAGTTTGTAATGTCCTGGAACATACCGAAAGAGCAGAGATGCAAGATAGAGAATCTGTGAAAATGACAAATTTTTTGGGTCCAGTACAAATTTTAGAAACTGCAATAAGTAGTGTCATTGCCTCGGCCGAGAAGATGAAGTTCATGGAACTAATTTTCCCTGTTATTTATAAACTAGCTGTAACATTGACTATTGCAATGCCCACATTTGATCCCTGTTTGGAAGCATTTGTAAAAATCAGCGTATCTGTCTGCCATGATGACTCACAAACCTGGTGACATAACTAACAAATTATATCTTTTGGCAAGGATTTAGATTGAAAAGGGAGACCCTTGGAACAAATGGAGATATTTTTTGACATTTCTGGCCAGTCTGTTGGAACTTTTAATATGCATGAGTTTTTTATTCCTTGTTGGTCAAGCCACAATTTGGCTTTAATGGCCAGAGGAGGGTTACGATTAACTCGATTGTAAGTTAGCTTTTCCCAAACTGAAGCACAAATCGATAATGATGACTTGCTTAAATTCCGAATGTAAAAATTTAAGGAGAGCATTTCATGTTTAGAGTAAAGAGAAGTTTCTCCTGCTTCTTGTAGAAGTATCGGTATGGGGGTCCATATAGGAAGACATGTGGCAACTCTTAGGGCAGTGTGATATACAGTTTCAATGATTTTGCGATCTGTTGCGCATGCTGAAGTAAATTTGTGATAGCCATAATCCAGACTGGACACAATAAAGGATTTCACGATTTGAAGAAGATGAGCGGTACGAGCACCAGATCTATTACCTGCGATACCTTTAAAACCATTCTACTATTTTGATATAGCTTCTCTCTTTTCAATGAAATTATGACGGAAAAATAAATTGTGTGAAAAATGTAATCCCAAATTTCGAATATTTTTACTCAAGGAAATAGGATTATTTTGATGAACATGTTGAAATTAGGTTGTTGTCGTTTTGAAGAAAAGTTAATTATAGAACATTTTTGTGGGTCTATCGATAACTTCCATTCTTGACACCAATTTTGTAATATTCCAAGTGCAGAAGTGAGTTTCAGCTGAAGTTTATCCAAGTTAACAGATTCATATAGTAGAAATATATCATATGCTTATATGTAGCATTTGATGTTGGAGGGAAAGATATCGTGGAAATCTGCCATAAACACTGAGAAGAGGAAAGGTGATAACACGCTCCCCTGCAAAACTCCCCTATATGAGTTGGCGGATGAAGATAGCTTATTTCTCCACTTTACTTGAAAATAGCGAGTTGTGATGAACTGTTGAATCCACAAAGCAGCATTTCCTTTGATGTTTGCTTGAAATAATTTATAGATAAGACCGTCTGACCAAACTGAATCATAGGCCGGAAAATATCCACTGCAACCAAAACAACAAATTTTCTAGAGGATCTGGCTGAAATTATGTGATGATGAATGATGGATAAAATGCTGTCACAACCTTGATGCGAAAGAAATCCGTGGTGATTAGGATGGAAGAAGGATATGGTTGATTTATGGTCAATACATCTTTTCAAAATCATTATTTCCATTAGTTTAAAATGACACTGGTCAGGGATATAGGACGGTACGATGTCACAAGATTGGCCATCTTTCCCGGTTTTAAAATTGGAATAACAATAGAAGATATCCATATTTCTGGTACAATACCTGTAAGCCACGATTTATTTATCAGGGAGAGGAGGTAGTCTAGGTTGGTAGTAGTAATGTTTTTTAATAATTTTGCAGATATCTTATCTGGACCAACAGACGAGTTTTTACATCTGGCCAAAGCTTCTTGCAGTTCAGATGCAGTAAAGGGTTTATTGTAAGAGAAATCCTCACTTGTACTTAAATTCAGTGGAATAACCTCTAAAATTGGTGAACGAGTGTAGAAGTCTGTAAACATTTTAGCTTGATTTGTAGGATCTGTCACTGGAGAATTATTATGTAATGGGATCATATGTGAATTTGGACATACTGTAACTCTATTTTTAAGATTTCTTAATAAATTGAAGATATTTTTTGATGTTCCAGCTGAAATTATTATTTTGTCCCAATATTTTTGAGAAAGATATACGAGTAGCCGATGTAGTTCTGCTGCAGTTCTTTTATATGCCATCCAAACGTACTTATCACATGTGTGTTTAGCTTTACGCCGAAGACGTCTTTTTTGGCCAGGAAATAACCACATCTAGAAGACCACCATGGGGGATAAGGTTTACGTGGCATTTTCTGCCATCTTCAAAACTTATGAAGCTTATTTATGCAGAGATGGTTGAATTGTTCAATAGACTGAAGATTAGAAATTTCATGATCAGAGTATTGATGGAAGCAAAGAAATCTGACCACAATATACGTGATCTGTTCGGTATATGGTGATCAATATCTCCAATAGCTATGCTAATCTTAGATGGTAGGTGATCATTTCCAAAACAATCTGGGCGTACTTCGATATGACTTAGGTGATAAATGTCACAGGTGAAATCAATGAATGAAGGTTTATGATGTGAACCGTAATGAATTGAGATTTAAGAGTTCAGGAGGCAGCAATTCTCTTCCTGAATTCATTCTAGAAAATCATATGCCTTTGATGAAGTGGAACAGCTTCCTAAGGATGTATGTCTTATATTTAAATCTCCTATGAGGATATAAGGAGGCTGAATTCCTTGAATTATGCTATGAAGAACGTCTGAAGAAAATTTGCCTGGAGGAATATAAACATTAATTATAGTTATTGTAGTCGTTGCTACTGTGATCTTGACTGCTAAGAGTTCTCTACCATCATCTAAGAGACGGACAGGAGAAAATTGCCCTGTTAGAATGTTTTTATTTACTGCTAGGAGAAGATATATATATATATATATATATATATATATATATATATATATATATATATATATATATATATATATATATATATATATATATATATATATATATATATAATGTTCTGAAAGTCGAACAAAACGTATATATTTCCCAGTTTTTTCCACTGAACAACTTTCATGAGGTTCTCGCTTATTTTTCTGTTCCCCAAAGTGTATTTTTTCGTTAAGAGGCCATTAGTTAAAATATAGCTTGCGTATCAACTGTCTACTGAACTTCTACCAGAATTCAAGATTTTTCTGTTAATCTATTTGCAATTTCAACAAACGAATTATTTAATTTATAAAAGTTCATCATCATGGGTACCTGCATAAATTTTTACATTCTATTTATAAAATATTCTTGAATATGTGACGTAACCGATGTATAAATATTGTATTCAATAACATATGATTATTTAAACTGTATCTGGTAACAGTTGGTATTCGTAGAGAAGTTATTGATAAGCCAAATCATAAGATGCTAATGTAATTCGTTATTGAATATTGTGTTTGTAATTAGTAAAAATAATGTTTAATATCCTAGTTTTGTGTTTTTAATAAACAACGGCACCGGTGCCGTATAATCCAGGATGCCAAATTCTGAATTTGATGATTTTTTCGGCGTACTATCTTATGTATCTGGCAACCTCATTTTTATTAGGTCATAGATATGGAATTCTATAAGAATTATGCAGAAAATTCTATTATGGAAACCCTAGTAATTACGTTATCGCGCAGGATACTATACGTCATCTTGGCAACATTTCTTCATCACCAAAAAAATTCAGAATTTAGCGTCCTGGATTATAAGGAACCTGTGCCTAAACAACAAACATTACATGGTGTCAGAAGTTAACATCAAATTGGAAAGAATAAGTTAAAAAAATTTCTCTGAAGACAAAAAAATTCAAATTATTAAACCTAACATGACTATGTGAGAATACTATGTGTAGTATTGGGAGAAAATTGCTTCTTCTCTGAATCAAACTGAAAGTTTCCGCTGTGCTGCTTAGAAAGTAACATTTTATCAGAGGAAAGGTAATTATTTAAACAGCCTAATGAATTTAACTTCTATACCGGAAATATAGCTGAAAATTGGAAACGATGGCTCCTGAAATTCGAATCGCTGTTCTGCTGAATCTCTTAGGTGATGAAGGCCCTGCAATATTCAATACTTATAAATATGACGAGGGACATTCTTTGTAAAAGTACTAACTCGTCCTTATAGAGTATATTCCAGAATGTTGTGTTTTAAAGATACAAGTTTTTTTCCAGATCATAGTAAGAAAGTCAATGTTTTTATACCTATTTGACATTGCTGAAAACTCTAGCTTCATCATGTGAATTCACCGAGCAGAAGAATCCCTGATTGGAGATAAGAGTTGTGCTAGGGATTTGATATTCTTCTCTAAAAGAACGACTACTGAGAAAGCCATATCTAAATCTTAAAAAGAACTGCAGAACTTATTAGACATTTGAAGTTAGCAAGGGACAGCCTAAATACATCATGAAACAAGTAAGTGACTTGGCTGACATAGACTCTGTGAATTCAAATCGACATTGGAGAAATGATAAAAAGAAACTGGAGATATATGATTGTTCTAGATGTGGAAGACATCATACCATAAGGGAGTGTCTTGCTTACAATAAATTGTGCAATTTAAATACTTATCTGATAGTCAGATAGTCAGATGTATCTAGAACATATATTAAAGATAAGGTAAGTGATGACCATTTGGTCATTCTATCATAAAACATTAACTCATGAATGGACGCAGAATCAAATAGTTTAAGAATCCATTATGAATTGATGAAAAGCTTAAAATTATTTTACTTACTGTCAGGAAGGATGTCCAAATAAAAAGAAGGTATCTGAAAGGCATAGAAATTGTTATAAAATACAAAATAATATGTTTATAATTGATGATTAACTATTTTTAAGAAATAAATTAATAATTCCTGCATCATTGGGTACGAAATGCTTATTTTAATACATGAATCTCACTTTGGTGTCTAAAATGTAAAAGTAGGAAAAAAGATATATTTTATTGCTCTGGTCTTAGCAAAACATTGAAAATATAGTTGAACAATATGTTATTTGTAAGAAATTTAAGAAGGTTAAGTCGAAAAATCCATAAAATATCATGGTCTACCGAACAGACCATATCAGAAAATTAGTATTGACATTATGTATTACAGGAATAGCAATTATTCGGTAGTAATTCATTATTACTCAATATGAATTGAAGTGGAAAAAGAAATTGCTAAAACACAGTAAAAATTATGATAATAACCTTAGAAATAATATTTTATAGATTATGCGTAATGGAAATAACTGTTTGTGATAATAATCCATTTCACAGCTTTGAGCTTAAGGTTAATTTCTAAGAGAATGGATATAGAATGTCACTTTATATCTGCTCATCATTCCCAATCCAATGGAATGGTTGAGAAAGCTGTTGAAATTATAAGAGCAATTTTTAAGAAAGCCCCATAAAAGAGGATAACAAGCGTCCTTTTGTAGGATTATTAAAGTATGGAAACATTCCCAATTTCGAGTTAAATTTATCTCCGGCACAGTAGATGTATAGAAGAGATTAAGAGCAAAATTACCCATTAGTAATAAATTTCTAAATGTTGAAAAAATTTCGAAGAGGTATCAAAATTACTAAAGTAACGTCAAAAATGAAAACAAAAGTAACTGAATTTGGTAGAAACTCTGAAATATTAAGCTCTTTAAAAGTTAGTGATAATGCGTGCATAAGGAATTTTAAAAATAAACCCGGGAACCAGGAACTCTAATTTCTGTTAATAAGAACCCAAGGTCTTATAATTTGCAAACTGCTCATAATCGAGTCCTCATGGGAAATAGAAAATATTTAAAATTATCAAAAATTGTGAATGAAATTACATTGACTTAGATTTTCTACTAAGTAATTGTGAGATAATCCATTTTGTAACACAAAAAAATCCATCTATTATTAAGAATTCATCAGATGCGTTAAATTTTCAAGATAATATTCAATATCACACCAGATCTGTAAGTATTGACAAATTTGCTCCCTTACCTTAAAGAATTATAATAGATTTAAATGACTAAAGTCGGATGTGATGTAAGCGATATATAAATATTGTATTCAGTAACTTTTAATTATTTGAACGGTATTTGGCAACAGTTGTCACTCGTTGTTAGAGAGTTTATTGAAAAGCAGTCATTAGATGCTTATAAATTCCCAACTGACTATTGTAGTTGTAATTAATAAAAGCTATGTTTAATCTTCTGATTGTGTTTTTAATAAAAAAAAACACATTACAGAATATACATGACAAAAGATTTGCATGCCATACTTTGCACGTTTGTTTGGAATATATTGGCGTGATGAATATCATTATCTAAAAGCCTTAAGCTTTTCGTCAAATGTTATTAATTCACCCACTTAATACTTTTGACGGTTTTTTATAAAAAATACAAGCATATATTTATTTAAAGCGATTTTATATATTTCTCTTCTCTTAGTACGATTTATAATATTATCAAATTGCAAACTTTGCAAAAGCGATAAAAAATCTTCTAAAATTTCCATCAGTAGCCCACAGATTATTTACATTTACGTGAGATGATTAGTGCAGATCCTAAATTATATAAGACTAATCAATGCTTTAAATTCAATTATATAAGGGTTTTTAAAATCACGATTTCTCTAAATATTTTGCGCAAAAACTCTGAATGTATTTGTTTATACAAAGCATAATACTTATGAGTAAACTATCATCAATTAATAGCTTTCATGAATTTAGGATTTATCTTACATTTTCTGCATCACTATGTTTATTGGTAGTATTAAAACGACGTTATGAGAAACAGTGCTGACATTGTGCAGGTTTTTAATTTTATTTCTCTTTGCCAACATTTTAAGATAAAATGTCTTCTTTTTTAAGGGAATCTGATTCTTCTTCCAAGGAAAATTTTGATAGCAAAAAATTCCATCATTTATTTCTTAATTATCTGCATTTAATTATTCTTCGTCATTTGAAACATCTCTAAGTATAAATTGAAGCCATTTCATTTCCTTCTTGTGTCACATATACTGCTTCATTTTCCTAAATGAAACTTTAAAAAGCTAACTAAAATTAGATTACACAAACCAAAGTATTGGGCCAAAAACGAAAATAAACTATCAGTATAAAAACTAAATGAAATCATATTAAACAAGCACAAACCCCGGAGCATATAAAAACTAAATAAAACCAGATTACACAAGCCGGGTTAAAAAAAAAAATCTATCAGTAAAAAGCATTTGACCTTGAATGCAGCTACTGAATGTTTGGATGTCTTTGTAACTGGTGCTTGCCAGTTTCAAAATCGACAAACGAGACAAGTTTTACACAAACAATTGAACATGAAATGGTTTGCAATTATTCTAAATTGACAGAAAGGGTGTGCAATAATCGCAATCATCTTTCTTTTCATTTAACCACATTCAGACACACATCAGCTTATAATATAGTAAAAATTTATATAATTTCTTATAAAGTTGTAATACTTTTGTTGATATTTGCATGCAATTTATTTTTATTCACACGTTTTTATGAAAAAATCATTTAAATGGTTCCACTTTTAAAAATAATTGTATTAATTAATCTTGTAATATTAGTAAATTAATTACTATTATAACTATTTTAAGTACTCCAATTAATTTATAAAATATAAGATCAATTATATGCTTTTCTTTTTTGGTTCATTGCAATATATTTTATAATATATCTTATCGTATTTATCAGGTAAACATTTTTGCACTTTATTCGGTTTTTTTTTCAGTTAGCTTTATTTCACATTTGGGTATTTAGATCACCCTAAATTGTCTAAATATCGTAATGACAACAAATCAGATTTGTTATCTGATATTCACTATACCCTAGACACATATATGTTATCTAATGGTTTAAAAAAATTTCAGAATGCATAACATCGTTGTCATCATTGATATAAATATCGAAGCATAAATTGAAGTTATAAAACTGCACTTCAGTTTAATTTTATAAACTATTTCATTTATCAATTGATTTACTTGATTGTTAGAAAGCTTTTCTATTATCAACTGAGTTATCAAAAATTTAGAAAATCAAAAACTAAACTATTCTAAGCAATTTGTAATTGTAGTTATTTTTCACACCAATTATGGGATAGAAAACATCCGATTGATATTACAAGGTAATTTAGTATCTACTGTATAATAACGTTATCTAGGAAAACTTTATACAGGCATTTGGCCATATCGCATCACATGTAACCAAAAATACGCCGCAGTCTTCATGACAGCATATAGACAGCAGTAGAGCATTATAAGTTTTCCCATTTCTTTAAATTTTGAATTGAACTTGAAACCTTATTCTTAGTAGAGCTCTTTCTACCGTTAAGGAGAACCATGTTTCTAACTATTTAAATGTAAAAGTTTGCTCTACAGTTTTGGTAATATTTTAATCATATTTAAAAAGTCTCTAAAATATAATTGAAATTTAAAGGATAGTGATTGGTGCTTGGTCTTTCAATTCTACAAATCGTGGGTCTAATTGCCATTTTCATTGTTACTGTTTGCAATAATTTGAAGTCCAAATTGAAAATTATGTTCTAACTGAATCAAATCATGTTTGCAGATTTTCACTTTGCAGCATCCTCAAATCCATAGTTTAACTAAAAAAAGAATAAATTATTTATCATTTTAATATCTAATTAGCATACAGATTAGAGATAATCAGCAAAATATTTATATTAAAATATCCATATACTTTGCACTCAATTTTGATGTTACCATACCAAAACAAAGTTTCATCATTTTAAAATCATACTTTGATTCAGTTTTTCAATCACAAGTTATGAAAAATAAATTTCTATACCAGTAATTTTACAAAAAATAAAAATTAAATTGCGTTCTTCATTGGCAAGTGTAATGCTACATTCCATTAAATAATCCTAAATTTTTAGTTTATTTAATACATTTTTAATAAATTTAAAATTAATCATAAACTACGGCATTTAATAAATATGATCATAAAAATAATGATGTATTTCCATTTAACGTGGTACATATAGCGTGTAACTAATAAAGGACCATACGATTGTCCACGTTATCCAACCCAAACTAGTATTTAAGTAAACTTGAATTACGTAATTCAAATTGTTTAACACACACACATATATATATATATATATGTGTGTGTGTGTATATATATATATATATATATATATATATATATATATATATATATATATATATATATATATATATATATATATATATATATATATATATATATATATATATATATATATATATATATATATACATAAAGAGAGAGAGAGAGAAAGGGAAAATATATAAAACTTATTAATTCAGTTCTCCCTTTGGAAAATTTTCAACCACATCTAACATTTTATTTCTTTTATATAATTTATTTTTCATGTAATAATTTAATTCCAGAAACTGAGTGTAATCATTTGAAGAAAATTGCAAATGAGAAACCCCTTGGGAATTACTTTCCATCAGAATTTCACACCTTAAAGTCCAGATATTGAACTTTCAGTCAGAAAATATTTGTTTTTTTCGTCTTAATTAATGAAAGAGAAACTCTTTTCAAGCAAAAAAAAGTCCTAAGATATTTCCTTACAAAGAACATATAATTATGTTTATCATAGAAAGAAAGAGTCATTTCATTTTCTGGAAAGCTCATATATCTCCAAAACAACTCTCAGATTTATAATTATCTAAATTAGATCTGCTTATTTGCCTCAAAATCTAGACGAAACAAATAAGTTTATTCAATTTCAAAATGAGATTGCGAAGGATAATATAAAACAGTTTTATACAGCAAAAGTAATCAATGAGACAAAATTTTTCATGCATAAGGGTAAATTTTACTTTTTTTTGAAAATTTATTTTTTGGAAACCAACCTTAATAATTGAAATGTATTACATTCCTGAAATTATATATATTACTCTATAAGATATTTTATATCTAATAATGAAACTTAATTTTTTTTAATGTATCAATTTAAATTTGATTTAAAACAATTATATTTTCTTATTTTTTGTTTATTAGTATTAAATATCTGATTTTTATGAGAATTTTTATATATTTTAATTGATGATTTAAGCTGACCATTTTTATTTAAAATTAGGAAAATTTTTTGACAATACTTTGTGTTTAATGTTTCAATTCTGAATGCACATATTACAATTTTAAATATCATTTATTATTTTAGTACAGATAGAATAACATGAAAGTATTATTCTTGATATATTAAAATGCTGAAGGATATTTCAAATTAGATTATTAAAAAATATATATAGCATTGAATAGACATTGTAATTATGGTGTTTATATTATTTCAAAACTTTGGGTATATTCATACAAAATTTCCTTTTCTTAAAAAAGTTCGTATATCTTGATATTTCATATATTTTTTTTGATTACAACATTATTTTTATTTAATGGCTAAATTTATATGTATAATGAATATGTGGAAGTGAAGAGCCCCAAACTGTAAACAATGCAACATTATTTGATTTAAATGAATTTTAAATTATTATAAGGTATGTTATATTTTAAAAGAAATTATGTAAAAAAATCACAATTTTTTCACGTCTTACAGAATTGGATAAGCTAGTTGTAAAATAATAGTTATTTAACTACTTTTTCAATTAAAGAAGTTTTAATTAATATAGAAGAATATCTCGCCATCTGCAAAAGTACATCCTATTCACCAACTGGTTCTTATACGTAAGAAATGTTATTTCTGAACAGTACCTGTAGATAAGTATATTTGTGGCTAAAACACGTATTTACATACATCACTTATCAGAACATTTTACAAAGAAAATTTCATAGCATTAATAGAACATTTCGTAACACTTATTATGGTTCTTATTTGGTGGACCAAGCAAACAGATGATTTGTTATGGTCTTTTAGACTTACCACAACTTACTGCAGTAGATCAACATATTTTTAAAATTAATATAAGAAAACAGTTATTTATTTACATGAATGCAGGAATCAAATTAGATTTTCTCAGGAACTAATTTTTGTATAATTAAAAATGTTTATCATTTCTTGAAGATATTTTTTCCGAACTAAACCCTTTTTAGAGAAAGCTTACTAAAATCACATAAAATATTTTTGTGTTATTTTCAATTCTTAATGAAGATTTTGACAGATTTAAAATATATCAAGAAAACCAAATTGGATAATAGGATTTTTGTTACAACGAATAAATATAAATGATTTTCATCAATATATTAAAATGCATATCCCATTCAAAATAGCATTAAAACTTACTGATGCTGCTCCATCTCAGTTTAAAAATACATTTATTAATTATTTATATTTGTGGTTTCTATATATTTTCTTCTTCCTTAAATTGAACATATTTAATTTTTAAAAGTATTGTTGTAATTGCTTATAACACGAACAAACCCATATATTCCTTAAATAAATTATTTTAAAAATATATAGCTTAAAAATTTTTAAGTTTTCCCCATTTACTTAAAGATTTTTTTAAGGTATATTGTAACATTAAAGAATCATTTGATTGATATTGATATTTACTTTTCATTTTTTAAAAAATTATTCCTTATGTGGAAATGCAAGTTAAAAAGTGCTTTGAAAATGAAATTCAGTAATTTTGTATATTTTCTGTAATTAATTTAAATGTCATCGAAATTTTGTAGGTAAATAATGAAGATATTTTACAATAATTCAGTGAGTGTAATGCAATAATATTCACTCACATTAAATTCTCATTTCTAAAACAAGGTTAAGAAATAAAAATGTTGAATAAGATAATAAATTTAATAAAAATAAACTAAAAATCTTTCGGCCAAAGAAACAGGATTTTTATGAATCACAGGTAATTATTGAGCAAATTGTTTGTTAACCTTTTTTTTTTAACTAGACAATCAAATTAATTTACGAATGTGAAATTTTAATTCATAATATACTCATGTTTACTTTTCTTTGTGTATTTAAAAGTATAAAGTTCTCTTTTTTTTCAATATTTCATAAAACTTATTATTTCATTAAGTGCTTTATGCTACCAACGCGTATGTACCTCGTATCTAATCCACAGATATGAAAACAAAAGTTAAACATATGTCATAATTTTAAATCAATCAGCATAATGAAAATTTTCCTTAGATTTCAAATGTCTAATTGCTGTTTGTGTGTTCAAATAAGCTTCACTAAATTTAGAATTTATGATAACTATTCAAAAATTATTGTTGTTTACTAATGATACTAGGACAAGCCAAGCTTGCTATGCTATGCGAATTAAGTCGATAGGGAGCGTCTTTCGTTTTAATCAGAGCACCATGCAGGTGAAAGTACAACTTTGTTCTACACACATGCCCTAGGTACCCGTTTATACTGTAGGCAACCATTCACACCTCATTAATACAAGGAAAGTACAAAGACAGGACAGAAAGGGAGAGAAAGTACACCCATGCCCGAACCGGGATTCAAACCCAGGACCTCCTTATCTGTAGTCAGGCACACTGACCACTAGACAAGTTGGTCAACTCAAAGATTATTGTTTCCTTATTATACATATTTATGACCATGCATTATAAAGATGGTATATACATATATTTCATATTTAAGAAATACAAATGTGTATCTGTATGTATCTGTAAATCAAACTACCGAGTAAAAGTAGAAGAGATTGAAAATGTCTAGTCTCCCATTTGTAGTCTTAGTAATATAATAGAATAATTCGATTAAATTCAAACTATAATGTAAAAATTATTCGTACTTTGAGAATAGATTCTCCCATACACTTAAGCAGTAAGACCCTTCTCACCATCAATTAAGCATATTTATTCCTTTAAGTTCTCGAGGTGTAAGGAAAACAACTCTTCTTTAATTAAACCTTTGAGTGCTTAAAGAAAATGTTCACCTCAAAAGTGGAAGTTTTAATTAAAAGTAATCTTATATTCCTGAGCATTCCCTAGAATTTAATAAATACTGCACGAAACTTTCTTCTTTTGCATGTTTAACAAAAATTATGTCGAAGTGAAAATGAATGACTTAGCCGATTAGCATGCTGCATTTGCTTTTTAGGAAAGTAAATACTAAAACGCAAACAATTAATATTCGCTTTTAAATATGGCATAGGAAAGTCATTATTGTTTTCTTTTTATATTTTCAAGAAAGCAAATTGATAATAATTAAAATTTGAGAATATTTTAATGAGAAATAAAGTTTAAAAATACTAAATTTACACCATCTAGTTTTGTCATATTATAACACTACACCACCATCCCCGAAAAAAGTAAATCTTTGTAGAGAAAATAGAAGAGAATATGATACTCAAAATGTTTATTTGTCAAAATACAAATATATGGCTATAATTGTTATTATATGAAAAAAATAGAATTTAAGAAACTTATTACAAATACACAGCATACTCTTCTCATTTATAAATACTAGTGTCTCTCAAAAAAAATTCAAATATGAATGATATATTTATTTTTTTAACTAATATATTAGCAAAAACAGCTATAAATTAAAATTAGAACTGTGTTGGTAGATACACATAAAACATAAGCAAAAAATAATTTGTTAAAATAAAATAAATAAAAACGAAAACTGATGAGATTGCTACTGGTCTCTGTTGCTAAATAAAGTTTAAAAATCTTAAACATTAAACCAGTTAAACCAATGTAAAAGTTGGTGTAAGAGCAAATCGATTTCGATGTTTTATTTTCATAACAATCATAATCGTAAATACAGTTTAACACAAATAAGTTGAAGAAAAAGGCAATAAAATTTTCAATGCCTTTGTATGAAGATTAGTGTATTCTATTGAAGTTTTTATCCAGAACTAATATATATTTACATTTACTGAATTGAACTATGATTTAAATCTTATATCTTAAAATAGTTCGATAAATTCTGTTTTCTAGACTGTAGTAAGATTGTTATTGTAATTACCAACACATGGATTGATTATTCCTAAATTACCTGAATGTACATAAACTTCTAATAGATAATGCTGATAAAAAGCCTTAGAAAATTCATTTAAATGTTAAAAAATGACGCTAGTTATGGTTTGTTTGACCCATGTCATTAGCATTAATGTAATCAAAGAAGGAAGCAAACTATCAAAAAAATTTTCTTCCGCATGTCTGTGCCAAAGTTTCAATTTTTTCTTGAAAGCATCAATCTTTCTGTTCAAGTTGAAAACGGTATTACTTTTACCTTGAAATTTAGTTTGTCTATCAGTGAAAATATGTTTGAAAAGATACAAAGCACCGCTACTCATTATTTGTTCCGAAAATGTCTGCTCAAGGATGATCTCTTCAAATCAAAAAATAATTGTGCCTCATTTCTGAACTTATATAACCAGTGGAGGAATTTTTCTTTGGATAGCCAGTGCATTAATTGTACATGAAACGATTTCATTTCTTGACATAATTCTGTAAACAGTTTTGAATAAAGGGCGTTACGTCAGATAAAATTTACAACTTTTTTCCGATTCCAGAAAAATGTCCTTCAGTTGTGGGGACAAGTTCTTTACTAATACATGTAGACGATAAATAATGCAGTGAGTGAAAATTAATTCTTCTTATGCGACATCTGTTATTTTCTTTAAAACAGCTATATGTCTGCCAATCATAGCAACAGGGACATCAGTACAAAAACCGATGCATATTTTAAGTCAGTGGAGATGATTTCAATTGCCTTTAATATTTCAGTTCTGGTGGTTGTTTGGGATTGTATTTGGATACGGCACATTAACCTTTCTCTAATATAATTTGTTGCATAGTCAATATAAGGAACATAACATAATAATATGGCACTATCTGAGATGTCAATGGACTCATCCATCTGGATAACCATTTTGATTTATAAATAACTTGCAGTATTTGACTTTCTGTGTGGTACGATAACTCACATATTCTTCGTCCAATAGTATCATTTGACAGAGGCAGTGTTTTCTTTTTATGTGCATCATATTGGCCCAACACTTCAAAACACACCTCTATCAAACAAGGTTTGACAAGCTCTTCAGCAACTGAGTATGATTTTTATGTTTGACAATACGTAAAGCAATAAAATAAGATGTTTTTGAAATACACTGCTGGACAATTGCTAAGGATGGATAACACTATCATCCATAGCAACAATAAAATGAAAGGAAGCAAAATGAGGAAAATTAGAATAAGTGCGCGATATAGTACGAAGAAGCATGCATATGCAAATTTTTTTCCACGTCTGTTCATCACGTGATTGCGTTCATAAGAGCTTTAAAGGATTTTTGTAGACAGTTGTTGTTTCAAGTCAAATTTTATAGGAAAGATTTAATAGACAAACTTGAAATTCTTGACATGTCTTCCCAACATCACTTAGATGATTTTATGCGTGACCGAATTATTGGAAAGATTGAAGAAGGGCGAAAAATAACAGATAATGCCAGGGAATTCGATATCGCCCACAGCTTTGTTTCACGGCTGTGGAAGTCATTTAAAACTACTGGAATGTGTAGTCAGCGGCACGGGGGAGGTCGTGTTAGAAGTACGACGCCATCAGAAGACAGATATATCGTCCTAACAGCAAAAAGGAACAGGCGCACCACAGCTCAGCAGTTGGCAAATCAGTTTCTTGCTGCCTCAGGAAAGCAGATCTTCCGAAAAACTGTTGTCAGACATTTGAGGGAGGAGGAATATACGCCCGCAGACCTGTTGTGTGTCCCATTGACGAGACAACATCGTACTGCCCGTTTGCAATGGTGACGTGAGCATCGCAATTGGACTGCAGATGACTGGGCATGCGTACTATTCTCATATGAGAGTAGGTTCAGTCTGTCATCAGATTGTAGACACCAACTGATCTGGCGCGAGAGTGGTACTGCTTATCGTCCAGAAAATATCCAGGAAAGGGACCGATATAGGACATGCAGTGTCATGGTGTATGCCGGCATCATGATCAATGGCCGCACGCCTCTACATGTGGTTATGGGATTATGACGGGCCAACGATACATAAATGAAGTTATACTTCCTCATGTTCGTCTTTTCCGTGGTGCCGACGATGATAAATTTGTTTTTATGGACGACAACGCAACATGTTATCGAACACTTGCTGTACAGGATTGTCTAGACAGCGAGGGTATTCAAGGCCTCGTATGGCTATCACGACACGTTGGGGAGGCAAGTTGCTGGTCGAAACTATCCTCCGACAAACAAGAATACCCTCATCCGTGCATTCCCAAAGGAATGGGATAATTTGCCTCAACAGCTGCTGGATAATGTTGCGCAAAGTGTGATGTGACGTATGATATGTTGCATCACACTCCACGGTGGACATATCTCGTACTGATACCTTTCTTCAAGGTGCCTGCTGACTTTTAGATGCATTGTTCCATTTTTCCGTATGCAGCATCAAATGAACATTTTTTTCTTTCAGATGTTTCACAGCTTTTGTACTTTCCAGAAAAATAAATATTCTTTATTTTAGTGTCTTAACAGTGGCAGTTATATTTTATTCTACTAGGCCTCATGTCTCGTTTAATGTTATATTATTTTGCAATTTGTGATCCGTCCTTACCAATTGTCCAGCAATATAATTTATGAAACCGGAAGCATTTTCAAAGTCATACTTTTGTTTTTCATCTTCAAACTTTCACTCTGGAGAAAGTCCAAAGGTTTGTTTTCCAGTTATAGGCACTTCGTTAATAAATGCTAGCAAAACTTGGAAGGTTTTGCGGTTTTGTTTCATAGAACATCTCTACAAACAACACGTTCAGATTTTATACAATTTTCTTCTGAGTTTGTTCAAAGGACAAAACCGTATTTCATACAGTCTGTAATATATCACCTTGTAAAAATTTTCTTCTTTTTGCATATTGTAGACTATATTCACCTTCATGTCTGTTCAAAGGAGCAGACTACAAACTTGCATTTGGAGAATTTTTTCTTTGCATTTGGTTTTGGAGAATCCTTTTTTCATTTAGCTTCTTTCTAACTCACCTTGGTTATTGATTTTTAACCTACTTAAAGTTAAAGAAATAGCACAGTACTAAATTCAGCTGCTATTGAAAGTATACGCTGATATAAGGTTTTAAATTGTACAAGCGTGCAGAGGAATGTAAGCAAAAATACGAAGTGAAAACTAACCTAAGACCCCTTAAACATTACAATAGATATTCAGCTTCCAAGTAATCAGCAATATTCAAGGTAGACAGGACACATCATTAACTGGTATATATATATATATATATATATATATATATATATATATATATATATATATATATATATATATATATATATATATATATATATATATATATTAAGTGCTGCGGCAATATAATTTATGAAAGGTGATTTGATAAATAGTTGCCAGTTTTTATATTTGTTATCATGTTATATTGTATAATGTAGGTCCTGTTTTAACATTGGTTATCGGACGATGACACTTTAGATTTTGGACAGATAGCTTGATATATCGTGGACCGCCGATGGAGAAACACTAATATATAGGACTTGGCCAGAAGATAAAGGTGTATAAGTTGATTTTGAAACTTTTAATAGGTTATACAAATTTCTTTTAAGAATGCATTACTTATTTGTTGGTAAATGGCCTTAGATTGTTTTGTTTTTCATTTAAATAAAACTAAATCAATTAAAATTTCACTCAGGTAATAAACTGTGTGAATAATATTCGATATTCCATAAAATATTTCCAAATGCAAAGAAGTATTACCCACGTGTTAAAAAAATTATCATCTTTTATGGTTGAAATCCTGGTACTCACTTCACTTTTTGAATATGAATTCATTAATTTATTTAAACATTTCCTATAAAATTATTTTATTCTTTGTATTTAATTCTCCAATAATAAACGGACCCGTTTTTTAATTAAATTAAATTTTATATTATAATTAAATTTTAAATTCATTGTTTTTCTCAAAAAATGATCCTTTAACTTAACTTAAAGAAAAGATGATAGTTTGTTGACTGTATTTTAATTTTCAGTCTTTCATGCTTCAAATAACTTTTTATGATATTTATGGTCAATTATAGTAGTTAAATCATTAATAATAATTATAATTCCTTTTATACAACCTACGCCTTTCACTTATCATATATAATACATTTTTATCATTCTTTAATACGAAATATGTTATCTTAAACTAATTAATGAAACGGCAATTAAATACTTGCCATATGATATATATAATCATTAATAATGCTTGTATTTTTAGGTGAATTTTAAGACTTAAAATATTGTTAAAAATTCATGATAATAATTCACTTTTAAGTTCTTTCAGCATTAATTTCAATTCTTTATCGCAGATGAATTAATAGTTTTTATGCATATTTAGATAACACTATGATTAAAAAAATAATAAATTGATAAAAACAAGTAATACGTGTTCTTCATATATGATATAATGCATCATAATACTAAATAATGCTAATGTCTAAAATTTCATATGAAATAATTAACTTATTTTAAAATATAATCACACCCACACACACCCACACAATGATATTTATTGTAATATTTTTTAATTAATTTGATTTCTAATTAATTAAATAAAGGAAACATTAAGTATTGAAATCTGAAACTCAGCTCAGAGTTACGTAAAATAAATGTACAATACGTAAATTAAAATTCAGTATGGTTCATACACCTATATCCACAGAATACTGAAACAGGAAAAGTAATTTTATTTTCATGAATTTTTACTTTGCTTAAAATAAAATTTGCCATACTTTCAATGATAACTAACGTAAAATGATCCAAATGAAACAAACTTATTCTTGCGCATTAATTATAA
Organism: Latrodectus hesperus; assembly: GCA_037975125.1. Taxonomy (NCBI): domain Eukaryota; kingdom Metazoa; phylum Arthropoda; class Arachnida; order Araneae; family Theridiidae; genus Latrodectus; species Latrodectus hesperus. The sequence goes on along the minus strand of CM075858.1, from coordinate 16,208,108 downwards.
ATAATTAAATAAAATACGATGTTGGCATTGCAGTAATATTTTAACCCCTCTTTATTAAGCAACTTATTTTTTTAATACTATTAAAATAAGTTTCAAATAAATAGTATTCACGTCTAAATATTTAAATAAAGAAATTTTTAACCTAAATATCATTGTTTTCAATTACACACCACAGTATTAACGGTGACTGTATATAAAATATAAAATTAAGATATAAAATTAATTTTTTTTAAATGTATAACTTTTTTACAGGTGTTTACAAAAATTAATTCAGTTGAATGAATCATGAAAATTAATGGCCAATATATATTCAACAACTGCCTGGATTAAAGCACAATATTTGCTTTACTTTTAGAAGTGATAAATGAAGTACAGTATTGTCCCTTAAGGAAAATACAGTGATATTAGTGTTTACTGACTTATTTTTCTGACGAACTGAAGCAGTTACGTCAGGTAAGTAAACACTTTAAAACCTCCCCGAATTAATAAATCTATTTTCATGCCATATTTCTATAATGATGAGTAGATTATTTTCTTTCTTATAATCTACTTAAATTTGCTTAGAAATATTTTTTTAAATAGAAACAGGGTTGAAATTCAACTATTTCTTCTTTGTTTACAATTTCAAGAACTGTATACTAATTCCGTAAATTTTTGTATCATTTTTTACAGTTGAAATACGGTTTTTAAAAATTAATTACAATGCAATTTTATTAAAATGTATTTCGTATTTTTTCAAACAAACAACAAAACAATAAACTAATAAATGAAAGCAGCACGACGCTAATTTTATTTTTATTGATTCAAATAAAATGAAACAAATTATGTAATTTAAACTCCTAAGATACATTCATAAAGTAGTTATAACAATTTAATTGATAATAATTTATCCATTGTGATCATAAGGTAATGATCACAATGGACAAATTATTCTAATTGAAAGTAAATATATCATAGTGAATTAAATAGAAAAATATTTTTATTATGCTACAGTAAATTAATAGTGATAAAATAAAGAACGGTAAAACTGGTATACTTAAGGAATATTGCATACAGTCAGCACAAGAACGTAGATGTCTTGTAACGTAGTATGACACAAATAATATCTGCAGTTATCCTTGAGGCAGTTCATTTTATGAATTTTGCAAAACAATCCACACATTCATAGTATGGTGATGTTTTCTGTACGTCTGGAAGAGGATCAAAAGAAATGCTTAGAGAAAGAAGAGCACTTTTAGCTGAATTCAAATGCAACATGTAACTGTTTCACAGTTCTATGTCTTGTGAAGTAATATCAATTTTGACGGGAATTTTATTCTTAACACTTAACAACCGTAAATAAGAATACTTAATAAGAGAGGATGCTTATGTATAATGTATTAATCGTGTCATTCCACCAGTTGAACATGCTTTATTCCATCACAAGGGCACCATCAGCTTGAGCAGTCAGGTGTTGAGATTTAGGGTCTATATTTGCAGAGGAATTTTTCATTGTTAGTATACGCAATGATATGGGAATCTTATCTCTACTTTCAATCGAGTATCCTCCTGGCATAACTGTAAATGAGAATTGGCAGACTATGCAATGCATTTTCAATTATGGGTAGTTATGTCTTTAATGATGTTGGCTTGCCAAAGGAACGCATAAGGATTTGCACTTTGTAAACCTACACACAATAAATGTAAACCTTAACTACCAAAGGTAATATAAATATAGTCAATAAAGCATTTCACACATTGCATTTCATTGATGCAACAGCAGTAAAATCTACAACAATTTGAGCAAAAATGTAATGTCTTTTTCTTTAGAGATTTCTTGTCAATCATCAATATTACTGATGTTCTAATATCCTTTTTCAGGCGTTCGACTGTCTGAGATGTAAAGTTTTATTAAATATCAATATGAGCACCCGGGATCTAAATTTCATAGCATAATTATTCTAACAGATATGGAAGACACATATTGTCTTATTTTCAGAGCTATCTGCCACGTCATACCATCCCCTATTCATATTTGCATAAGAGCAAATTTTCGAGTCTTAAATGTAAAATTCATAGTACGCATTAACAAACAAATATATTTCATGCAATTTTTATAATAATATGGTGACAATATTTTATTAAAATTAAAAAAAAATTAGCCATTATATTAATGTAGGTCACTTGAATCGCAGTTATAAGTGGTATGTAATTCAACTGACAAAATTTTTCATGTTAAAAATACTTAAACTCAAAATTATCTGAAATTATGAATAGTAGAGCAAAGAAATGACCTTGTTTGAAATAGTTAATGAATTTTTTACTGTAGATGTCATTTGCTTCTTATATTAATATTTATTTTGTCTCTTGCAGCATTATTTTTACAATTTTCGTAGAGTAACATCATTTGATTAATATTCAAGAAAAAAAAGTTATGCTATAAATACCCGCTAAGAAATATATAAATTTATGCAGATTGTAGAAAAAATCAAAGTAAATTAGAGGACAATTCAAATATCTGCTATTTTCTTTCATATAATCAATATCTTAAATTTGAAATAATTATTTAAATGAAAAATTATATTAATTTTTCCCGTTAGAAATACATCCAAATATTTTTTTTCAAAAATCTAATGGACCTAGATAAATATATATTTTAATTTTGCATGAATTCCTTTCAGTTATTTAGAAAACTACTTTTCCTATATGTGAGAAATATATTTTTTGTTGTGAAATTTCTTTTGAGAAAATTTTATACATCATTTTAAAAACATTAATGTCAGTTAAAAAATTATTTAACAGATATATTAATTGTTTGTTATAGTAAAGGATTAAACGATGTATAAAAATATTATTGTACATTGGATAATTTATTGAATTTACTTATAAAGAAAAAAATTCATTTCATTATTTATAAATTTTTATTTATATATTGTTGGTTATTATTCGATAAAGTAAAAAAATGTTTTCAAAATGCTTTAAATGATTACTTAAATTTACTTTTACAAATGATGACTTCAAATGTTTTTTTTTTTTACACAGAAACAAAATATGTTCTTTTTCTTTATTATATTAAATAAAAATATTTTTTTAAAATTCAAATTAATGTATTTAAGATTATTAAGTAAAAACAATTGTGATCATATTGAAATAAAAATGCAAATTATTACAACCTAAATCATATTCAAGAAAAATTAGAATTAAAAAAAAGTGAAATGTCTGCATTATTTTTATTATGTAAATTACATTATTGAAATATAGCCTTATTGAAATGTTTACATAGAAAACGAGTTATTAAATAGAATATATAAATCATATTTTTTGAAAGGTAACTGTAAACTGCACTCTTGTAGCATATATTATCCAACAACAACTCTAATAACCATTTCTAAAACATTTCCTTCAGGTACATAGAACCATTTCAGGTTTTACAAACCACAGAATAATAACTGGTATGATTTCAAAATATACAGGTTATTATAACAGGTACTGAATTTATGATATGTATTTTAACTGGAATAACTGCACTTTGTTTTGCAAATTTTCATCATTGTATTAACAATAATTTATATTTTACGGTAACGTCTCCAGATTTATAATAGCACAGTTTGTTTCAAATTGCTTTAAATAAATTTTTTCAAATGTTTCTACATAAATTCCATTCAAAAAATATTTTATATTTTATCCTATAACTGCATTACTTAATTTATAGGAAATATATAATACTTCCTATTTAATAATAAGAATTTTCTCAGACTTCTAATAAAATATTAGATAATAACATAGCTTAATATGTTTGGTATCAATAAGAATAGTATGATGCTATTTGGCTTTACATAAATTATAAATTAATAAGTATTTTTGAAATATTTTAAATTAATAAGTTAGGAAGTGTGTTGCTGTTTTTCTTTTGTTGCGCGTCCAGAAAAAAATGTTAATGAAAAATCAACTTAAAATCCTGGTGCAAAGGAAAGATTTAAAAAATAAAGGATTACATCCTCAGCATTGATAGCGAGTAAGAAATAACAGATGAAAAATAAAGATTTTTTAACAGTCCATAGATCATTAGTTATAACTCTAGATTATTGATTCATTACAAACTTTATTATCAGACAGTATTGAAAATAAAATTACAAATAGTATTATCTTTTATGACAGTTGAAATGCACGATGAAAACATTTATGGATTTTTCTTAATTGGTATATGAAAATGCCATCCAATATTTAAATTTGCAATGTAAATGTAAGGGAAATATTTCGGCATGTAAATGCTACTTTATTAAAATGCATAAGGAATACGTCAACATTGTGGGAATCAAAATTAAAGATATGTGACTGCAATAGAATATTGTTTCTTAGAAGTTAGTGAAGGAAGAGGAAAATAATATATCTTGAAGGTTTGTTGACTAAACTGCATGCTAATTCCGATTATTACTGTTTACATTATCAAAAAAAACCTTTATTAATGTGGTTAGCTATTCATTTAATCTATATAACCACTGGAATTTATTTAATGATCTTTGCATCAAAATTTGGAGATATCAACTTTTGGTTAGACTTTACTTGAGGGTGCCCCTTGAATTCTCACCAATTTTATCGCCAAGGAGGGCGATGTTGTTCTATTTATGGTAAACCAAACGTTTTTCTGAAATCCATTCATGGTTCTGATTGGTTTTCTTCTCAGGATAAATTTAAGCAATGTCTGTAGGTGCTATTAGAGAATTCTGTGTAAATCAAAGTGAGGATATTCCAACAAAATAGAGTGAGTGCATTTTTTCTTTTTTATGCGCTTACTGCATTATTTTTGAAATTTCATGTGTTTTTGGCCGTCATTACTGTTTGCACAGCGTTCCGCGCGAACAGTATTAGCACAAAACAAAATTCGCCAATCTACGCCAGGTGGCACCCTCAAATATATTTTCACCTAACTTTTATTCTATGAATTTTGTTTTTTTAACTATTAACTCTAATCTAATGGTTCAACCAGACAATTATAAACTTCTAATGATATCTTGCTGTAATTTGAATTCAATGTTACTTTTAAAATTGTAACCATATGTTAACTATATTAATAACTCAAAATTAACCACTATTTAGCTGTCCGGAGAAATGAACTTATTTGTGTTAAATAATTTTAGTTCCTTTAAGGATTGATGATAATAACTACAAAGTCCTATATCGCATAATCCAACACATATTATTGCATACTTAATATTGAGAATATTTTGGTATAGTCTTAAGTCATATAAATGTTGCAATTACTCATTCTTGTGTCTTTTAAATTGTTTATATTATATTCACTCACATTTTCTCATGATACTATTCTCATTACTTACATGTGCACTCAATCAAATTCTTTGGCTGTGTTATTGTTTTGTTAAGGCATTCTGCTGGATTTATCTGCCTGCTTTACAGCAATTGAATGATAGAGATAATCAACGTTGATGGTAAACATTTAGCAGAAAATATCAGAGTGAATGATACTGATTTGCAAATAAGTGTGTGGGTCAATGAGAGTTTTCATATTTTGTATTACAATCTATTTATTTCTCTACATTTCTGAACATCATGTACCTATCCAATGTTGTTGTTGTTGTCGTGTGCTAGGCTGGCGATATGGGGTGCGCTGCTCCACTTTTTCAACTGAACCATATTTTGGTGTGGAGTCCGACTTCTTCAGTACACACATGCCATAAGGACCCGTTTATAGGATACGCAACCATTAACAATACATTCATACACAGAAAGGACAAAGACAGGATAGTTAGATAAAGATTGTACATCCATGCCCAAACTGGGATTCGAACCCAGGACCTCTCTATCCGTAGTTAGGGACTCTGAATACTAGACAGGGCGGTCAGCTAGCTCTCAAATGAAAGCAAAATAAGCATATCATTTTAACTGCTCGAAGTTAACTTATAATATAATCTTAATTTCTGGATTTAATATTAAGTTGTATGTAATTAATTAATTTTTACCTCAAACTAAAATTTGAAATGTGTGAGCCGTTAGGATAGAATATTTAAATTTATTAATATAAGAATATTCGATTGCAATGGATTTTTTATTGAGAGATGCAGTAATAAATCTTGAAATACATAAAAAAAAATTGAGTAAAAAGCCTTTATTTATACATCAAACTGATAAAATTTTGGAGGACATTTTGAAAGGGATATTTTGCAATTTGAACATAAGTAAATTCCTTATATTTATTTTAAAGAGGAAAGTATTGTACATATTCTAGCAATTATTTTATGAAATTTGAATAGAAATAATCATGTAAATTTACATAGAGCTATGAATTATCAATTGTTTCAATAAGTTTTATGCTAAAATAACATATAAAAATATGTATATATATTTAAAAATGTTGTGACTCTTTTTTTTACAATGACCTAAAACATATACAGATCATATGAAAATCAGAATAGATTTGGTCCTTACATATTTTTCATCCCATTCATCAAGTTGTATACAGCAATATTATTTTGTATGTGTATAGCAATACTATTTTGTACCATGTATTTTGTACATTTATGTACCATGGGTTTAAAAAATATCCATCTATAGTTTTATTTTCCCTCAGTAGATGTTGATGAAATTAAGTTTTGAAATAATACTTTAAGTTCATTGCAAAAACTTAGAAAAAATATTTTGAACAAAGGCATTCCACAAAATGAATTTAAAGCCTCTATATATTAAACAAAAATATTTTTCTTCGAATATTTTTTTTCAAAATTACTGAGAAATTTTTCAAAAATTCATTACGGTATAGTAGATTTTGTTCTCATATAATATATACATTTATATAAAATTATGAAGTATTAAATATATAGGGTTAGCGAAACTTAACGTCTGCTCTTCAATGGACCCTGAAGACCGTTCTGCTATTTGAAACAGAAATATATTTGGACAATAGACACTTCGGACAATGGGCTCAAGATTTCTGAAATAGAAAAGTAGTTTAAAATATCACCACTAGAGAGAAGGCGCGACGATTTATTTTATAAAAAAAATGACCAGCAGCAATATGTTATAAATTTATATAAAATGTAAGAAAATATGTAAAACTTTCATGTTGAAATCTATAACTTTTCAAAAGAAATCACCATCTATTCATTCCAAAAAGAGAAAACTTTTTGATCATTGCTTAATAGATTATTTTTTAATATTATTATAAGTGTACATTAAATAAAACTTACTAACTAACACAAAATTGACTAGTTAATATATTTTGTTGAAATGTACTCATGTGAAATATTTTTTCTTATTTTGCATTTTATAAAAGAGTAATTGAAAATATTAAAAAAAAATATGGCTGTTAAATTATTCATGTCTTTTTAACTTTATGAACATACAACAGTTGTTAAATATTATAAATATGCTGTTTCCGAAAATAGATGTTAAACATACACGTAAAATAGAAATATTTAAGAAAAATTTTTTCATATTTTTCATGAGTTTTAATAACTGAATTATTCGTTTTATTTCAATGTTATCATAAGTCGTCTTTCTGGAATAAAAAATAACACCGTATATTTAATATATTTTTCATAAATCCATCACATTTTTTAAAGGAAATATTCATGCTGATAGTTGTTTGACAAAAATTCCTAACTACTAGCGGTAAAAATATCTAATAATTTTTTCGCATATTTTTAGATTTCAAGTGATGTGGATAATCAATTTAACTTCATAGGCTTTAAGAAAATACGATTTTATTCTAAAAAAAAAAACTTTTATCTTTTAGAAAAAAAAATGTCCTGCATCAGATTTCTAGTATATTGTATATTGAAAAAACTAATATTCCAAGTTTCCGGTATAGTTTTTTACATAAGAAATTTGATTAATTCATGTAATTTTGGAATAGTTGTTGTATACCTTGGAATATTTTTGAAATATAAAAAAAATGTTTTTCTGCCCAGATAAAGATTATATTAAAAAGCTTCACACTAAATGTATTTTTAAATTTTATTTATTTAACTATTCAAACAATTTTAAATATGTAACTATAAACTTTCCTCAGCATATTGTCAAAAATATTGTAAAATTCTTTTACGTTATAACAGTAAATAAAATTAATAATTGCTGATAATTTTTTATAATTTTAAACTTAACTATCTTATCACAAGTAGGTAAATTTAAATACTCACTTCTATGAAATATTTTTTAAGGTAAACTGGCTAATTGGGAATATATTTGTTCTCATAAAGTGTTGAATTGAATTTAAATTAATCAAAAGTTCTTCTTAGGAAAGTTTTTCATTATATAATAATATGCTATGCATGTTTTCATTTTTTATTTTATTCATGATTATTTTAGTGATTTTTAAATTACCATGTAAAGTGAAACTGCAACTACTTTTTGAATGAAAATTACTCAACTATCTTTGGACTGTTTACAAATTACAAATTGGAATGAACATGAGTAATTATTTGTATCTAATTTATTGATTAAATTAAGTTATACTTTATAATTTTTAGCCTTGGTGTTGACAATCTGATGTGATTTAAAAAGAACAAACTCACTTATTTTGAAGAGATATTAATAAGCCTCATTTTATGTTAATTTATATATTCATCAAAGATATATTTCTGCTGAAAATATCGAAGTAACTTTCAGATTAATTTAACTTTTGAATTAATTTTAGAAATGAAATAAAAATTTCTAATTAGTAAACTAAAATATTTCATATGCTTACGCTTTTCATTTATAGAAGCTAGCACACATTCCATCAGTATTAAATTTTTTTCTTCAAATGATCACGGAATATTTTAGCATGTATGAAATTGAAGAGTTATTGAGTCCAACAGAAAACCTAAATTAAATGCAAAAATTATTTTTGAACTTTTAATGAATTATCAATAACCTCCAGACATTTCGTTGCGAAATACGTTTTTGTTTATTATAAAATACTTTATTTTTAATATATACGTTATTGAGACTGATATTTATTTTGCAGTATTTTTCTTAGATTTCTCTCTAAATGTTGGCTAAAAATACTTCACTCAAATATTTATTTTCTAAAAGCCCAAAAATAATTTTGCTTACTAATTTATATTTTTGTGGAACAATAAAAATTATACTAGTAACATATTAACCAAGGATTTTGAAGAAAGTTTAAGCATGCATTACAGCACTTTTTTTTTCAAAATACAAAATTTAAAGGTTTTTTCATTTGAAGAGTGTTTTCCAACTGAATATACTTGATGCATTAATTAAAAATATCCATTGACATATATTTGGCTTTACTATTATAATTTACAACGAAAATATAATCAAATTCTCGCTTTTCTATATTTTATTAAACATCCATGCTATAAATCGCCAAATAATCAACTTAAAATTGATTTTGCAGTTTAAGAAATTGCTGAAATTTTTAACGTAATATAATTTTGTCATAAATTTGAATTTCAATTTGAAAATATGACTTATTGAATATTTTGGTTGAGATAAAGAAAAGTAATCCAAGAATAGAAGTTATCTTACTATGTAATATCCTTTTCACTGAACCTGTTATTTAATATGCATTTTATAGTATATGCTAAGCCTTAAATATTCTATAAATTATTTGTAATGAAATAAATGGAAAAATTATTCAAAATTAACAGAAATGTTAAAAATTTCAGTTGTAGTAATCAATTTATAAGTAAATTAAATATTTTAAATAAAATTTTATTTAAAATTGTATTTTTCATTGAAGAACTTTCAAAATGCAACAATGTTACTAAACTTCCATTCAAAATAAATTCAATACCTTAGCAAAACTCAATACGATCGTTTTACCTAATCACTTGAATCAACGAAATATAAATACTCATTAACATGAAAAGTACCCTTACTAAGTGGATTATCGTCATTAAATAGAAACCATTTTTGTCAAGTATTTAAGGTACTCCAAAAGTTAAAGCTTTATCATAATTAATTTCCATATTTTCTTCAAACAGAACCTGGCATATTATTAACCACCCAGGCCACTGGTTGTTCCCCATGTTCTTAGCATTTAACTTTCCAAACTTTTTTCTCTTTGACTTTCTATCCCCAAATGTTTCCAACAAAGGATTCTTCCCTAAAGAGAAGCTCATTTATCATCTTGCAAGCCTCTGAGGTGAGTAAGTGGCACACTCAAATATGCGACATTTTTCTGTGGAGAAACACGACACTTATTAGAAGGCAGCTTACGATGAAGAAAAGAATGGTAGCCTCATCTTTTGTTAAGGGGTTATTAATTCTAATTTTATATTTGATCGATTGCAGTTGTTGAATTGTTATTAAATTTAAAAAATAATGCATATGCTTTATAAAGGTTGATCAATAAGTATTTTCTTTTAATTTTCAAATATTCTATTCATATTTCATTTTGATAGTTTTCTATTTGAAATTATTATTCTAGAAAACATTTTCTAAAAGGTGATTTTCAGTACAGTTCAAATTTAAATTCCATAATAAATCCAAATTTTAGTTTATACTATGGATACCTAATGCAGTTTCAATTTTTATTTTTCTTTCACGTGTATAATGAAAAAGATCTCACAAAATAATAAATATATTATATGTTAAATAGAAATTATCACCTTTGAAAAGAATACATATGCATTTGTAAATAATGTTTAATTGATTTTATGTAATGAAAAATTGTTAAACTTAAATTAATTTAGCATAAAATTTTAAATATAGATGTGATTAAGTATTAAAATACATTTGATTGTCTTGAATAAAAAATTTTGAAAACAATTTAAAAATCAAAATTTTATTTAATCATACATTTGACTGTAATTATTCATACAACACGAACTTGATCTGTCCTGCAAATTATGATATATTATGTAAATAAATCTTTAAATCTGAATCTTTTATTAGTTTCATATTATTAAATAATGCTCTTAAATCAAATGATTGAAAGTATTTTACATCATACACATTTATATATTGCTAATTTCTGGAAAACAATCACAATTAAAGAGGATTCAAATCGTGGCAGTGATAAATGGAAGTATGCAAATATGTTAGATAAGAGCCTTTCATGTAAGAAATATGCACAAAGAGCAGTCTTATAAGATACCAGCTTTATGAATTGCTTCAGAAGTTGATTGTAAGTGCAGACAGAAGGTGTTTAAAACTTTCTTACAGTTTGTTTTCAAGACATACGTGTTTCTATGACTTCCAAAAGACGAATGGAAGATTCTGAGCATTAGCGTGCAATGTAGCGCATTGAAGCAGGAAAGTCAATCTCAGATGTTGCTCTATCTTTAGGCGTTGATAATTTTGTAATTTTACGTTTATGGAAACAATTCTAAACCACACAAACTGTTGTCCGAAGGGCCGTAGCTGGTCTCCCAAGGTTTACAAACCCCGCGGAAGACCTATAAATTGCGATTTTACCCAAGCGGGATCGCAGAGCGACCTCCACACGTGTGACATCTATGATTACAGTATCCATTGGTAATGTGATATATGATGCTACTCTACGCACCGAAGATTATATTTGAGTGGACTTTACGCCCGGTTGCCTCGAGTTTGTGTTTGTTTATCCACCCAATCAAGAGCGGCACGTTTAAAGTGGCGCCGGAAACATGTCAATTGGACTGTGTCTGACTGAGACAATGTTATGTTTACTCATGGTCAAGATTTACTCTGGAGCCAGATGACAAGCGTATAAGGATATGCCATGAACAAGGAACACACAATCAGTTCCTAAACATCACCGAACATCACGCATTCCGAGGCGGAAGCATTAAACTATCAGCAGGGATTTCATTAGGATACCGCACATCTTTAATCGGCGTTCTGTGACGGCTGTCTTCTATTGAGATGAAGTCTTAGAACACATTGAGAGATTATACGCTGCAGCAGTTGGCCCTACGTTTGTTTTAATGGACGATAACGCACCCGCTCATAGAGCTGACATCCTCGATGACTACTTGTAGAGTAAAAGGATTGGGCGTATGGAGTGGCCAACATATTCCCCCGACCCTAATCCCATTGAAATTTTTTTATGCTTTCAGCCGTGCTGTATCTTCACGTTTCCTGCTTCAAGAGCTAAAAACTGCTTATTGAGCTAAAAACTGCTCTACGAGAAGAATGGCTATTGCTTAATTCTTCAGTGGCTGACCACCTATTTGAAAGCATGGTCACAAGGTATAAGCTTTGTGTACAGATGAGGTTGGATCACATACCCTATTAAAATCCTTTTTTCATTTTATGATGTTCATTTTCACTTTATGCATAATTCTGATTAAATATATGGTATGTCATTGCCTGATATAACTAACAAAAATTTAATATTGTTTTCATTTCCGTGTATAATCGTTCATTTTATTTTATGCAGTAATATAGATTCTCTGAATTTAATGAAAAATGAAATTTACAACTCAAAATCTTTGAACTATTTTCTAACACAAATTTATAAATCTGAATTTTTTTTCTTCTCGTATCAAGACGTTTCTGTAAGTGATCCCTTACTTCAATTGATTTTGCTTAAATAATGTTAGTTGATTGACTACATAAATCCCCTCCAAATACCTTCTTCAATGAGAGCTTCAAGTATTTTTGCATAAAACTCCAAAAGTGTCCGCCACGCAACTTATCTACCAGCAGAAATATCTATGCAACTTTCCATCCGAATTTTGTGTCTATCAAAGCAATATTTGCTGATTTTTTGCATTTTACATCTTCTTGCTTAACTTTTGGAAGTGAGTGTATATTGATATACTTACTGATTTATATTTACTGTTTGCTTATTTGATACTAAAATTAACGGCATTAATTTAGTGAACTAAATAAAAAATAAACTTGAATCCTCAGCACTTACTTGGCTGCTTTATTGACGAATATATTTATATATTTTGATATCAAATGTATGATTAAATTTTTGTGAATATTTTTAGTTTTCATTAAGTTTCATTAGCAAATTAACTTTTTTCATAATGCATTATGAAAAATGACTATTTTTTCATTTATGAAATGAAAAATATTTATTTTTAACCCTTTTTTTATATATTAGAAAATGTAAGGAACGTGTATGTTTTTTAACGTAAGTTTGGTGTTTCTATTTTTATACTTTATTTTAGTATGAAAATAACGATTTAGATATAATAAAGCATCAGTATTGCATTCGGTTATCAAAATAGTTCAAACATCTGTGAATAACACTGGGAAAAAAGGGAAATTTAAATGCTTATATTAAACACAATAATATTCACTAGAATCTTTTATAAATATAAATTCATTTATTGTGGTAATATGTGGGATATTTCTTGAAATGCTGTATTTGTTGGGCTTCTTTCAAGAGAACTCAGTGAAACAGGCAAATTGGTATTAAAACGGATTGTTGTGTGTGTGTATATATATATATATATATATATATATATATATATATATATATATATATATATATATATATATATATATATATATATATATATATATAATAAATATATATATATATATATATATATATATATATATATATATATATATATATATATATATATATATATATATATATATATATATATATATATATATATATATATATATATATATATATATATATAGAGAGAGTGAGAAAGAGAGAGATCTAATTGTTAAATAGCTTTAATTATCAAAGGAAAAAAATTTTTTTTTTAAATTTAATTTTAATAATTCCGTAGTTTTAACTTGATATTTGTTTAAAATATTTATTCCAAATTGATATAATCCACGTTTTTACTTTTTTAAATGCTTAAAAATAATGAACAATTTCGCACTCATTAAAATAAATTTCAGTATTTGCAGTAGGTTAATCATCGTTAGTCTATATCCTTATGATAAGAACATATTTTGCTTGATTCTATTAAATATTTTTAAAAAAATATTTTTATAAAACATTTTTAAAAAAAAGTATACTTCACCATTTTATTTTCCCATTCATTTCCATTATCAATACTTTTTAAATTTCCCATTAGTGTGTTGCATAATTTTTTTTAAATATATTTAGAAGGTATTTTTAACTGTTGAAATAATAGAGCTGAGAAAGTTTTAGAGTGCTTTCTAATTAAATGATTTCTTTAAAAAAGTGGCAGTATATGAAATATTTATTGTTTTAATTACTTATAAATCGATTGTCTATCTGTATATATGCTGCACTTTTTAACGTCAAACATTAATACACATTTCATTGTTAATTATAAAGTACTTTATACAAGTGCTGATAATTTTTCATCCTTAACAAAAAATTAACCATTAAATATCTTCTTTTAAAATTACTTAAATACAAAATAAAATATTATTTTTTTGGTAAAATAATTTAGATTAAACAAGAATAAAAATTGATTTGAGATTCTTTTACAGAACAACTTAAAATAACTTATATTTCAGTGAAAATTATTAAGAATTTTCAGGGCAATTAAAACATTTTAATCCTTGAATTTGTAATTCAAAAGGAAATCTAGTTTACAGATTTTTTTTTACCTTTTTTAAAAAATAAATATATCAAAAGATTTACCATTAATTAGCCGGTTATCCGACAGCACGGTAAATCTTCGAAACATTACATATTAAAACATGTATGACCCAAGGGAGTCATTAGTTTCTTAGTTTATTAGGAAAATAATAATTAATTTTTTGAAAGCAAATGAAACATGAAGGTAAATTAAACATTTTTTGTCAAAGTGTAAACATGGCTAGATTAATCTTTATTCCCAAAGGTATAGTTACTGAAAATTTGTTTCTATGATGTCTGAATTCGATCAATGCTCTCAAAGAATTTTAGTGGAAAATAACTAGGACCATAATTTTAAGGAATTTTGCGGTTCGAATACATTTAAAAAAACATCACTTTATATCTTAATCTTTATGAAAATTATTATTAAGAATGTAAAAATATTTCATTAATTATTGATTTTGTATAGAATTTTTTAATTATTCTACTTTTTGCTAAAATGGTATTTAGAAACTGTTTTGCAATCAATTAAAATTTAGTATTTAAACCAGTTATTTAAAATGCAATATAACGTCAGGTAATAAAATTGCATTAAATAGAAGGAGTTTTAAAATATTTTAGAAGATAATTTCAATGACTTTACTTCGAAAACTTTAAAAATTGCTATAAAATATGTATTACTAATAGATATCTAAATAATGAGTTACTTTATAAATGTGTATGTAAATACTTTTGCATTTAAAGAATACTGGAATTTTTTTTTTCAATTTTAAAAATTGTTTCACATAAATTCACAATATTTATGAAAATTTTCTTCATAGATACCCAGCAAACACAAACTGCCGGCAAAAATCCGGGCCGCTGCTGGCCAAGCCGGTTTTCTGTTGGCCACGGCCAGCCGCTCATGGTTGTTTGATGGCCCAGCTCCGGCCATTACGGCCACGGATGAGTGCTGGCCAAAATGAACCGGGCCGGTGCTGGATGATAAGTAGTGGGCCAACAGATTTTGGCCATTGTTGGCCCTGAAGCTGTTGGCCAGCAAAATTAAGACAATTAGTTGTAGCGCTATTTTTTATTTTATCGGCAAAGACTATTTTTTTCCAAATAACTATTTTTTTGTAATGTTAATTAATTTTCATTTAACTTCTTACTTTTTAAACTCTCTAAAAACAACTTTTCAGAAAGAAATCTAATTTTCACATTTATTGTGTATTCCGCGTGACAGTATGACGTCAGATACTGCGAAATGCTTGAGTCAGCGTCAGCCATTAATGTGAAATGGCGGAATGTTGTGTCTGTGAGCTAAGAGAAATATAAGGTAAGTAAGCATTTATTATTGTTGTTTTTATCAGGATAGAATTGTTATGAATGAGATGCAAGAATAATATATTTGTTTTATGTTGAAATATTATTTAATTACTTGTTAAGAAAATTTCATAAGCTGTTGATAACGTGACAACAAAAGAAAAACATTGGAAAATGTTTGCCATTGTATGTTTTAGAATAATTTCATTACCGTGTGAGGAATAGAAAAATATATCACGCACAGAAGCATTTTTTCATTCCATATATTAGTTATATTTAATCAATTAGTATAATAAATTTTTCAATGCTCAATTTTTTGAATCGAATTCGATTGCTACAAAGTTTAAACGTATTTATTACATTTTTTGTTTTTTACGAAGCAAGTTTATGGAGTCTAAAAATATTCTATTTGAAAGCGCTTAGATGTTTACTTTCAATAAATTAATATATGATATTGTAGCATTTCTGATCAAAAAATTATGTGCGAATTCCATATAAACTTTAATTATTTTATTTTTAAAAGGCTTTCTTATTTACTATTATTTTTAAGTCAATTTTTACTGACCGAAATATTTTGTCTTATAAGGATTCGTGGTTTTAAATTTTGTATACTTCTCAAAGATCTGTTTTAAGGAATGAAAAATTGTACAATGCATAATATTACAAAATATTTTATTGCATATATTACCTGGTTTTTATGTATAATCCTGTCAACCATTAAAATCATTGTGGATTTCTTAGCGAAATATTATTGCATCTAAAACTCGAAAAATTGTGTAAACTTGAAAATAGTAAATTTTAAAATTTCTATAGGAATCTGACAGATTAATTGCCACAAATTAATTAAAAAAAACATCTAGAATTATGTGGTTGGAAAATTAATATTAACACATATGAAAAATGTTCATATGGAACAACTTTTATTATATAAATTAGTTGTGTAGCATGTTAACTATTTCCATGTAAAGAATGCTGTCAGATGTAACAGCTTAGTAGCTACTCTTGTGTTTACATTATTATATTTAAACCATATTTTATGTTTTTATTTATGATGGAAAAATTGAAGTATGAATTAACAGTAATTTCAATTTGTTTTAATGAAAATATAAGTTAACTAGAATATTTGTTCCTTTATATTTTGGAGAAAGTGATTAACATTTCAAGCATTTGATGATACTTTTGACATTTTGATCTCTTGATTCTTTTGTAGTAATGTAAATGGTTTTACTGTTATAGTAAATAGTCGACCGGATAATGGGTAAATGATATATCTAATCTTATATATATACACACATAAACATACAATTAAAACATAATTTTTTTTTCCTTTACCGATTTACAAAGTCTGATTGTGATAATATTGTCCTATATATAATATTGTCAGATTGAATTATTTTTATTTACTTTTGATTTTTCTCTTCAAGGAATTGAAGTTAAATAAAGAACTTAAACATAATTTTAAACAGTAAATTAGTAAGGTATACAAGTAAAATGAGTATGATATGAGAAATAGTTAAAAAAAAGTTTATTATTTTTGATTTCATAAATACCTCTAATTTTAAAATTCATTATACAATTTCTAAATAATAACAAATAATTAAAATATTGCATTAGTAAACTCCATGTTTATTTTATTTTATCGTTTTAATATAGTAAGCATAATTAGGTTAATCCTCCAAACATTTACATATATATATATATAATTTCTAAATTTATTAACTGTTTTTTAATTTCCCGATACCTCTTTTATTGTGAGTTTTATTTGAGTATTTTACAGAAATGATTAAAGTCATTTTTGATAGTTGATATTATTTTGTTTGTTGTTTTTCTTTTTGTAATTTATAACATAAAACGATTAAACTTAAAGCCCAGATATAGGTCGAAATTATTCAAAACACCACTTGTTATCAAAGAATTAAAGTTTTGTGATATCCATCTTGAGAATAATTTAATCATTTTATTAGAGAAAGAATATAATTTAAGTTTAATCTTATTTATCAGTTAAGCATTTAATATTTTAAAATTAATATATCATTCATTAACATGTTGGATGTGTTTTACAACTGTTCTACATGATGGATCAGCTGTTTACGGATTGCAAATGATTATGAAATCAAAACTTAGAAAAGAAAATAGTATTGCCCAATTACATAAAGGAAATAGTTAGGTCTTCTTTATTTATACGTTTTATCCTTTTTCTGGCTTCTTGCAGAACTTGAATTTGTTATAGAATTTTTTTTATCAATAACATTTGGTATAAATATATTATACTGGAAAGTGACCTTTAATAGGTATTGTATGGTTATATGTAGTCTCGATCAATGATCACATCTAACCATAAATACAATTTTTTCCTTAATATTTTTCAATATCATTGGTAATTACAAGCCAGATAATTTATTTCCTTGTGTTACAATTTTTTTAATTATTTGTATTAACAAATAATTGTAATTATAAATTCTATTAGCAAGTAAATATAGGTAATATTTTTTGTCAGGTAGTACTTGGTTGACGATCCTCTTCTGGCTTTGGATTATTGTAGAGTGTACAACGTCATGGACACTGCTGGCCTTTAGGGGCATGCAACAACAACAACATTATTTTTAAAGTAAAGTAACAAATTATTGCTTATATTTATTATTGATGGCTATGTTGCTAATATTTCATTTTATACATTAGCTTTGAAGATTGTATTTCTAATATCTCCCCACTCCAATGTAAAGTGTAACTATTTAAACTATAGTCCAGAATCAATAACTTATTTTCTAATAATATTGGATTAAATATAAATTTAATTCTTAGTGTAAAATAAAAATTATAAATTTTTGTAAAACATTTTTACATCTAAATACTTCATGATTATGATAATTACTTGTGATGTAAATTTACTGGGCATCAACTGGAATGCATGTATTCAAAATCTGTAAATCTTTTGCATTAATTGATGTAATTTTTTTCATTAATCTGTAATCACAAGTATATAAAAAAATAAATTCCATGTTAATAAGATTTTGCATAGAATATTGCATAGATAATTCAAAATTGTCAATATGTTTTAAAATTCATCAATATTTATTTTAATTACTATGATTTTATAAACTTTACTTATCTGTAATTGTAGTTGTGTGTAAAAAATAATTTGGTAATCATTGATGAGTATTTTATTAACCATTTCTTATTAGTTAAAAATGATTTTTTAAAAGCATGAAATACAAAATGTATGTTGTTAAAAATTAATTACATTCTATTATTATAACCTTGACAATGTAAAATTCATTGAATTACATTGCATTGAATTTTTGAAGTCAGATGTTTAGAATTTCTATTAAGTCATTCAACTGAAATTGTTTTCATTCAACCCAATTATTTGTCTCTATTTTTAATCAAAGAATTGTTATAATTGATGAATTTTGATTTTTTGTTACTTAGTGTTATTTATTAAAATGTGTATGTATATATATAATATATATATATATATTGAAATATCAATATGAATATAAACTTAAACTAAACTTTGTCACGACAGTCTAGCAGGCACAG
The DNA here is from genome assembly GCA_037975125.1 of Latrodectus hesperus. Taxonomy (NCBI): domain Eukaryota; kingdom Metazoa; phylum Arthropoda; class Arachnida; order Araneae; family Theridiidae; genus Latrodectus; species Latrodectus hesperus. The sequence continues at coordinate 16,188,862 of CM075858.1, read as the reverse complement.
TGGGCCAAGGCCTACTGTGCCTGTTTGCCTGACCAAGAGCCCCTGGGCTGCAAAGTACATGTCCCGATTTGGTGCTCAGCATAACGCAAAACACCCAGTGTTCAGTTCCCAAGCATGCTCATTGTGGACATAATGTGACAAATAACCATTCCCCCTTTTTTAAAGAGATAAAACTGTAATTAAGTAAAAGATTCCATCATAAAATAATTGTATTAATAATCTTTTCTTTATGAGTTATTAATTCTGAATGAAAATTGACACTATTATAGGCATTCACAACCTTTTCAAGTGCTTTGCTTGTTTTGCTTTGTAAATTTAATTGTAAAATATTGTAAGTTTAAAAATAGTTGTGTTGGATTCTCCTTATTCAAATAATTAATACTGTGAAATAATACCTAAATATATGAAAATAAGTGTTATGCATGAAGATTTTCCTAATTTATATAAACAGCTCAATTTTTTTCTTTTTTTACCTGGGCTGTTATTAACATCCTGCTGTTTTTATTTTTGTAATTAAATTGAATCAGTTTAACAATTCTGTTTTTTTTTTATTTTCAGAGTATTACAACAAAGTGAAAATCTTCCCAAAAGGAGAAATTTGTTCCAGAGTACTAATTCGGAAGGTGGACCACAAAAATAAAAGAAAAAACTTGTAAATTAAAAATGTTTAAAATGATTTTCAAATGTAAATAAAAATAGATACTTTTTTATTTTCAATATTATCATAGATAAAAAATGTTAATTCCATTAATATTTAGACATTTCACTTATATAATGGCTTTTGTTGTGTTAATTTTTATAAGTAATAAAAAATCTTAATCTGTATCCTTTTGTATCCTTTTTCTCAACATCTTGTTGCATGGAGACATTTCACTTATTTATGGCTTTGTTTTCTTAATTTTTATAAGTAATAAAAAGCGTTAATCTTTATACTTTTTATCATTTTTCTCAACATTTTGTTGCAGGGAGTTAATTGATTTGGAAAATAATTCTATAAAATTATAAAACTGGAATTCTTTTATACATTCAAGTTCAGTTTTAGCAATAAATTGACACTTGCTTACACAAGAATTTTTTTTAAATTTATAAATAATGAAATTCTGTAATAACAAAATATTTTAAAAACAAAATAAAGGTTACTTAAATAAAATTTAGATTATTAAAATAAAACTATAAAATTTAGATAGCATTGTCAAAAAAATAATTTAAAATATGAGTTAGTAATTCATATTTATTTAATCTTTATGCAATTAAGAACTAAAAATGCGCTTAATCATATTTGACAATATTACATGGATAACAATTGTCTTTTAGAAACACAAAAATATATTCACTATTAATTTGATGGATTTCCAATACTTTTATATTAACTTTAACAATATATACAATATTAATATAAAAATGAATTCAATATTTATAGAAATAACCATAAGCAGCCCTACGTCGGTGAAAGCGGCTATCGTCGGCCAAACGGCAAAGGGCCGATGGATAACCGTATATGGGCAGGTACTGGCAATTACATGGGCCACATGCGGCCAATATGGCATTGATGGCCACCCGGCGTTGGGCCAACAGCGGACCGTACTGCCGGCCCAGCAGCAATGACGACGACCACTTTATTGACGGAGCCGACGAGGCCAAATAGCGGCGGGCCGCTGCTGGCCAAGGCGGCTAACAGCAGCGGCCCGATGGATGCCCGGCATCTTTGTGTTTGCTTTGTAGTATGAGTTGTATATTCAAAACTTTTTAAGAAAAGGTTAAGTATCTCAGACTTTTTATTGTAGGTTTTCATAAAATTATGTTTTTTTTATTAGTATGTTTCAGTTTATTTCACAAAACTGGTTTAGTTCTCTTTCTAAAATATTAATTTTTTGAGATAGTGATGAATTAAAATGTATTATTTATTGGTAAAACTAATTTTTTTTTATTATTACATTTTAATTATCATTATAGTTTTTTTGAATTGAAAAATAATTTGATTTTTTAAAAATACATTTTAGGCTGGGCAGTGACAATTTTATATATTACCAAACAATATATTTTTTTTAATTTACTGAAGAATTTGTTCACTCCAATTGTTGTTTTTTAAATTTTATATTTAATTTTATTTAAATATTCATCATATTTCTCTCATAATAATTCTTGAAATATAGTAAGAAATAATTGTTGAAAAACAGCTGCATGCACACATGCAAAACAGATAGTTATTAAGTTTGTTTTACCAACGTACCAAACATATTAAGAAAGGGAAATTTGTGCAAGTAAATATGCTTTTAAATATAATTTATTCAGAACTAAGTATAAAACATCTACATTTCCATGGTTTTCAAAACAATAATTAGGTTAATTGTAGGAATTTTTCAATTTAAAATAATATTTCATCCACATTTATTGAATTAAATTTACCGAATTCTGATTAAAAAATTAATTAAATTAAACAATAGGTGTTTAGATTTTCAGTGTTTTTCCTGTAGAAAACTACGGATAATATATTGGTTGATAAATTATGGCGAATAATAATACCGATTTTTATGCATATGTCATGTAAAACTACTATGCTAATTTAGAACGCAACCTTCTTCTTCACTAAGAAATTAGTTTAAATTTGTAGAAACTTATGGACATAATACAATTTTCATTCTTAAATTTTTAGAAAAATAGAGCATCAGTACAAGTAAATTTAGTTCTCAATGATTATAGATATGAACAGATACTTAGAAAATTTCTAATTCTTATTTTTAAGTGAATAATGACTTAAAATTAAAATTTTCACTCAAAGCAAAATATTTCGTTGTATTTTTACCAAAATAAGGTTTACACTTGTGAATTAATTTAAATATTGGGTTATTTAACATATTATTTCCAACAATTTGATTTATGTTATCAATTTACCTGTTTAACACAGTATAATCAGGAATTTTTGCTTTTGAGACAGATTAAAAATCAGTAGTTATATTATATATGTGTTTTGAATTTAACACACTTAAAATTTAGAATGCTATGATAGGCATAGCACTTCGTTGAAACTATTTAGAAATACCATTTTTTGTTAACAATCTCAAAATGTTAGAAAAAACTTTAAATTTGCTAATAGACATGCTTGTAATTAAAATTACAGAACCTTGAAGGAAAGTAAACAAAACATATATTTAATAATTAAAGGATTCCTAAATTGACATAAATGACGATAAAATAATTAAATTTGAAGTTGATTTGGAATTTAAAAACGAACTATAATTAGAAAAATCCATATTTCTCTGGATGCTAATAGCTTTTAAGTGATTAGTATGAACCAATGAGACTTCACACAATCAATTAAAAGCAGGGATAATAACTTTTAACACATTAGCATAAAGGCAGCATGAGCATGGTTGATAGAAACGTACAACGCATCTCATGCTGCTTTCAATTATATGCCACGTTAGCCCGAATAAAAAGGTTTGCCGAATGAGTTTTTCAGTACCCATGACAAAATAATTTCAAATGTTGAAATATCTAAAGACTCTTCAGGCCCAAATAATAGTATCAAGAATATCATGATATGTAGGGATATGATGTACAATATCTATTATTTCACAATCTTACAGATGAATGGCATGATGTCAGCTTTTAAAATTGGACACATTCACTGATCTTAATATGTCAGAAAAATATTGATCACATAACTAATTACTGTTGAACTGAGTTAAAGTTTCGGATGTCTTTTAGTACATGGCCGTCTCTGCCGTCATACCAAGTGGACAAAATGCATGAAAATATCGAATGTGACCAAGTGACCTGCATTTTCTTCAGATCATCTAGGCCGAGCATTTTTTTTGTCAACCGCGTGCACCAAGTAATAATGGGATTCTATTTTGAAATGCAATACTGAGAAACTCTTATGCGCAAATTTGTCGTCAACTGCACAAGAAAACCCAACACTAGCTAGGTTTCATTGACATGTTATAACGATTAGTGGTTATTTTGACGACAGTCTGTGCTGCTCCAAAGATTATCACACTTCAGTGAGTGAGTATTTGCTAATTTTCTAGGTCTCTTCCTTTCTAACATATGAACACAATACACTGTCAATGAAAGTTCCCTTGAAATGCTTTGCACAATATGAATATTTTACATCAGATGTACGAAAACATCATACATTCATGTATGTATGTATGTATGCAAATATATATATATATATATATATATATATATATATATATATATATATATATATATATATATATATATATATATATATATATATATATATATATATATATATATATATATATATATATATATATATATATATATATATATATATATATGTGTGTGTGTGTGTGTGTGTGTGTGTGTGTGTGTGTATATGTGTGTGTGTGTGTGTGGGTGTGTGTGGGTGTGGGTGTGTGTGTGTGTAAGCAGGAATTCTAAATAAATTTCTAATACAATTAATTTTAGAATGAAAATGTATTTATATGTATCAAAAACTGAATAAAATAGCTATTATACCAAATGTCTTTAAAATTATAATTATTGTGATAATAAATTATGAATTATTATTTTATTAATATTATAAGACGTATGCAAGACAGTTCCCTTAACAAACAAGCACATTAATACTTGCAATTTTCAATTTTTCAATCAAATATTTAATCAAATACAAAATTCTTTGCAATTTTTTCTTAAATAATTATAAGTTATCTTGGATTATTCTCTATTGTGCTAATAATGCTAAAGAAAGTTGACACTAACCTTATATGAAACTTTCAGCTCCAAAGAAAATTAGACTACCTTTTAATTCTCTGCATTAATCTATTCCAATATAAAATGCGAACACATAGTTTATTATCTTACTAAGTCTTAGTTAAAATAATTTACATTACAGAATTCAACTCAATTTACATTAATATCAAATGACTAAATTTTGAAAAGCATTTGCTAATTAAAATATTAAAAGACACACAGGAAAATTTAATCTAACACTTTTTGAAATAATTAATTACTCGCATCATTCTTTACAACATGAAACTAAATTAAACATGATGCATCTTACAAAAATGTTCTAAAAATAAATCAACCTTGTTCTAAAAATAAAATTGGTTTTGGTAAACTAAACTGCATTATAAATTATACAAAATATTAATATTATTTCAAATAATAAATTTAATATATATATATATATATATATATATATATATATATATATATATATATATATATATATATATATATATATATATATATATATATATATATATATATATATATATAACGATCAAAAATAATTTATTCAGTTTAATGAAAATGTGTATTTTGTCTGTTGTTTACATTTAAGTAATGAATTATTTTTAAACTGGTAATTCCTTACAGCTTCTGAGGTTTAAAAATTGAATTGTTATTTTTTGTTAAATTAAAGGAAACTATAATTTAACAAATCATAGATGTGGTAATCTTAATATATTGTACAAAAAATAATCTTTGAGAAAAAGAAGTAAAATATTCAAACTAGTTTATTTTTTGAAAATTTCAATTAATTTGAAACGCTATAATAAAGTAATATTGCTTATTATCAAAATACTTAAAATATCTAATTACATGTGGAAAAGAGATTTTACAAACAATTCAATACATAAATGCTTCCTTGTTAATGATATTTAATTAAAAATTTTGCCTGGTAAATATAGAATGCCTTAGAAGATCTTCAAGAACTCTGTTATTTCTTACAGGTAACCATGGTCATTTATTTATTTATTTTGGTTGCGGAAGAAAAGAGGGAAATGATATTACTTGTTTAACATTTTTTAAAAGGTAAATTGCCAAAATTTATTGGAACAATTTTTCAAATTTTTTAATAAAAATTAGAACTTCAAAATTAAATTGTTAGATTAAATTAAAGAGTACAATGTATTGCATATTTTCTAATTATTACTTTATCAAAATGTATATAATCTCATGAAAATCAATAAAATAGCAAGGAAAATGCTAGGTAATGAATTTCTTCCTAAGAAAATTTTCTCTTTTAGATTTTAGTATCATTTACTTATAGACTTTTAATTAATAAGTTAAATGGTTGAGTTTGGATGAAATAAATGCACAAAAATAAATATATAAGTAACATTTATATTGTTTTTTTTTCATAATAAGACACATTATTATTAAAATAGTGAACTTTCAAACAAACTAACATTTCTGTAATTCAGCAAATTTTCAATACTTTAAGTTTAAAATGAAAATTTGGGTAAACCCTGAGGAAAACACACAACATTTACTATTTTGACCAGTGTAGCATGAAATCTCTCTGACTTAGAGCATATTTTTCTCCTCGTTGGTTTTTGTACCTTACATACTATCCTCACAAATGATTACAGATGACCATAAAGATCAAGGACTCTAATATTGAGGCCATTGATTCTCTGCCAAAGGTAACAAATTGTACACACTTTTTTTCTTTGCCGATAATGCTTTCTTAGAGAAACGCAATATAATTAGAACTCCAAGTAATGACCCAGATTAGCCATTAAAGGTCACATAAATTACTCCAATATTTCACATACGAGATGAGATCTTCTACTTTCAAGTAAATGAACAAGCTTATAAAGTTATTTTTTTACGATGCAATTTTAAGGATGTTTTACATAAATATGGTAATTTTGTAATAAAAAGAGAAAATATTGATGCAATTTAATGCAAATTTTGCTTAGAATTTGCAAATTTGTTTTATGAGTTTAGCAAGTAAAAATTTTATTAAAAATTACTATAAAAAGGAATTTGGTTTGGAGTTTGCTGTAAAAATGTAACAGTCAATTTCCTGTTAAATTACAGTTTTCAAATTAAAAAAATTAAATTGCATGATAATTATTTTAAAGGTTTAATTGAGTTTTAGAAACAACTATGATTATCGATGCTAATTGGACTATTCATGCCTTTAAACGTAAGCAATGAATTTAAATATGTACAAAAGAGTTTTGATTTGATAATTATCATCATGACAACTTGGGTATAAATTATTATTTTTTAAAAATTGCTTTTATTTTGGAAGAAAGCAATTGAAATACTATATGGAAATTACTACATTGCTTTTTAAATTCGTATTAAGAAGCATATGAAGGAAAATTTTATTGTTTAGACTTTAAATATGAATCACAATTTTAAAGTTTCAAAAAAGCGATTTCATAACATTTTATGCATTCCTAAACACATAAATGGTTTTTAAAATATCATAGTTTTTAAGGTGATCAATTTCTATTATAATATATGTTGAAAAATGAGGAATACAATTAAGATTAAGTATTTTATGGAAAACATTTCAAATTTATAAATATAGAGATTGTAATTAATACTATACCCCTTATGTTTAAATATTATTTAATGAATTTTCCTCTTTTGCATTGATTATGAATCTGTAATTTCTGTTGAAATAAAAAAAATTATTTTGTGTAATCTAATACCACGTGGAAAATAAAAATATGAACATTTAAGACATTTTTTATTACTAAAAAAACCTATTTCAATTATATAATTTGTCAATTCGTATGAATTTTATCACGTCACATTTTCATTATCACTAGAAGAAAAGTCTAATTATCTAAGATAAATACAACATTTTGAAAAAAACAATGTTTTTAAACAAGCGTACAATATACGCATAACATACATATTCAAGTAAATCCTGAATATAAGAAATGTTTTATTAAATATAATATGCTCATTTATTTTTTAAATGTTAGACAAATAAACATTTTAAAAACAAATATGTACATTAATAATCTACTCAAAACCTTTCTAAGACTGCATAAAAGTAAACTAAAAAAGTAAACTATTCAATTTTTCAAACAATGATATTGGATGTAAATTACAACAATAAGTGAAATCTGATATTTCCATGCAATTTATAACTTTTGACTCATAAACTTAATTTCAGCAATAGCTTTTAGAGAAAATAAAATAAAATAGTTTTCTTATGACTTCATATAAATCACTACTTGCGTTACAAAAGTATAATTTCATATTTCACATTATAAATGGAGTTATATTTTTACAATGAAGTTTGTTACATTCATGAAAATATAATATGTTCATAAACATATTAAATGTACATTTAGAAGATAAAATTTAGGTGAATATTTACTAATGTAAATATTCGCAAAGAATATATCGCATATAATATCGCAAAGAAATTTTTGAGAATATTTTAATTTATAAGAGAGTTATTGCTAAACATGTTTCGCTAACTGGTTTTTATACTTAAAAATTGGAGATTTTAGTAACATTTAGAATAATTAATCAAGTTTAATGAAAAGAATGTTATTATGTTTAAATGAAACTTCTTCTTCCAATCTTATTAATATTATCAGAAATTTGCAATCTGTGTAAATATAATTAAGTTTTTCTAGTCTTTCTCCAATAGTAGTTATGATATTTTTCATTCAATTAAGGTTCAATTTAATGTGTTTTTAGTGACTAGGATTCAGTGAAATCTAAAACGACTGACTTACCTGACGAAATTTTCATTTAAATTTAATTTGATGTAACTTAAAGAAATTTTTCTAAAGAAGAATGTTTGCTATTTCATGATCAAAAATGCTATGTAATTGCTTATATTTACGAGGTTTTAGATATGTTTAATAAATAAAACTAACCAAATGTTAATCCAACTATCTCCTTTATATAAAATTATATTAAAAATGAAAAATGTATACAAAAAATTGTAAGATATTGAAACACTTATTCTTTTGAAAATAACAGAAATAATTTTGAAGAATAAATAGATAAATCACAAAGTGAATCAAATTGTAATTTTTCAATAAATTGTGATATATATTTCAAATTTTCCATTTAAATTTTATTTGCTTCATCTAAATATCATGAATGAGAGCCGATGTAGCAAAATTTAATGTATACAGAAAATGTACAATATATATTACTACAAAACAGTTACGGAAATATTTCACAAAAAATCAAATAAAAGAAATTTAAGAGGATTATTTTACAATAAAGAATATTTACATTCACACAATTAATTAAAAAAATATTTAGCTTTTTTTGACATAGAATTTAAAAGCTTCTGAATAATTAGCAAATTTTCAAAGACATCAAAGAAAGCTTATTAAATGCTAAAATTAACAATTATGTTTAGAAAAATACTGCAACATATTAAAGTTCAACATTTTGTACAGTTTTCTTTCAACATGGTAGAATAATTGACTCATTAAATTCATATTTAACATAGAAAAGAAAAAGTAAAGAATTAAAAACTATAAATAGCAGTGACACAAGTCATTAGCTCCTTTGAGAATAATTATTGGGGAAAAAAATCCTCCAGCATATTAATACATTTGACGGTAATTACTTGAGTTTGAAGGGATTTTGTGTTTGAAGAATGATTAAAGCGTTAAATGGTTTCATATTTTATTTACTTTGAAAAGTATATGTTCCGTGAATTTAAAAATAGAGCCTTACTTCTAAGTATGAAGTGAAAAAACTTTCCTCATAAGAATCGAATTTAAAATGCTTTGAATATATGACTTCTCGAGTGCATCTTTAATTTTTTACATTGGTATAATCTGTTATATGCTTCCATTAATTAGCCGCTTTTTTTCCTTTTTCATGACAATAATTAATTAATACATTAAAGATATGAAATTTTGTGTCTTATGCTGTTAAGATATTCGATTGATACGGAGATATAAAAACAGTGTATGGTATATCCATCACATCACACACAGAACCCCTTTATTTAGAAATCCTTTGACAAATATTAATTCTACTTAAGTCAAATTCACTGAAAAAAATTTCTGACTTATATATATATATATATATATATATATATATATATATATATATATATATATATATATATATATATATATATATATATATATATATATATATATATATATATATATATATATATATATATATATATATATATATATATATATATATATATATATATATATATATATATATATATATATATAACTGATAACGCTTAACTGAGGTAGTTATCAAGAATTTTGTGACATAAATGTCAATGAAAACTATTCATATGCAGTAACTTTTCATCCACAATTTAAATAACATTTGCCCACTTATTTGCTTGGATGCTTACGAATTTAAAATTTAGCTCACTTATATAGAAATATAACAGTCGCTCATTTTTAACCGTTTATTAAACATGTTCAATAAAATCTTGATTTAATCAATATGTTGATAATACATAATTAAAATAAAGGTGGTTTTAAAAATTTTCTTTTTTAATATATTTTATTTTTATTTTTAAGTCTTTAAAATTTGTAATGATACTCTCAAAATGGATGCATTTTGTAAGATATTCTCACAAAACATAATCAATACATAAAATACACATTTCTATTTTTCAATATATAAAGCTATTTTTTAAAGATTTTTCATCTAATATTTTACATTTTTAAAAACATTTTCTATAGTTAAAAGTTAAGTTTTAGTTTTGTCAAAATTTTATACGATTTGATTCATGCCTTGCTCATCGATCATTTTAGTCACCGGAAAGCTAATTAGACCATGACGTAATTACAGACTGCATGTCAAAGTGAACTTCTCAAGACTGCAGTGGATAATAGACCAAGGAGGGAGGCTTTTGGTATGCACGTTAAGTTAACAAGCATATGCCCATCCTCTTCAGTTGACTGTAAGAGCATACAGTTGTGGTGGTTAATGATAGTCTCTTTTCCATCTCCAATATCATTTTTTATATTCCTTCCTTTCTTCAATTTTCTCAAAATGCATTCTGACTCTCTCTATCCTACAATTGTTTCTAAGTTAATAAGATGCAATAAATATAATTTATAGTATAACAAGCTTATATTTAATTATAAATTTAGTTTTCCTATAATTCTTGTAAATTTTTCCTAAAATTTTTATTGTGGTCTGTCGAGATTTTCTTGGAGCTGTGCTAAAATAAGGTTCACAGTCATCAGGATTGTTGCAATTTGCACAGGTATTGATGTTTTGTGACTGGTACAAAATATGAGGTGATTGGTAAGCGGTACATTGGTAGGATATCTAATATGATATTTGATTGTTAGACAATTTTTTAAATAATGTGTTGCCGTGTTCCATGCTTGCCACAAGACGATAGAGGAATGTCACTTTTTTCCAATTCTTTTATGGTATGTTGTGAATGATCCATTAATGGTAATGAAATAGTTTAGGAAACATTTGTATAATACTTATCTGTGAAGAGTTTTGTTAATAGGGAATATACCCATCGTCCTTGTTCAGATGTAGCAAAGAATTCTTGCCAACGGACCCTGGAATTTTGTTGAAGGATAGACTTTAATTGAGACTTGGGCCTTTAGTTGTCAATAGTTTGATGGTGAGATTCTTTTGCCATTTTTTGCTTATATATTGGCTCTTTAGTTTTCTTCTACTCCATTGTCTGTTTTCATCCATTTAATAAATGATTTTCAGATGTGTTGATGTTGTTAATAAGCGTAGAGGTATGATTTGAGTTATCTATTGTTTGTATTACAGAGTTACAGTCACTCCAGATTTTAAATTTATTTATATTATGTTCATATGCATGCTGCAACATAATCATGCTCTAAATGAGTTTTGAGCCGACGAAATGTGGATTTAATGTACAGAACACTAACCATTCAGTTATTAGCTTAGCATCTTTTTATGCGGATAAATGAAAAAAGATAGTTTACATAGATGGCACTATGATTTACATAGTGCCATCTATGTAAACTATCTTTTTCATTTATCCGCATAAAAAGATGCTAAGCTAATAACTGAATGGTTAGTGTTCTGTACTTTAAATCCACATTTCGTGATTTAAAGTTTTAAAGTTAATGTTAATGAAACTGATTTTATTAATGAAAAGTTAATGAAAAGATTTAAAGTTAATGAAACTGATTTTAATGATTTACATTAAAATCAGTTTATTTAAAACATTTTACTTTAGTTATAGTTGTTCAATAATTTCTAAAATTATGCAAAAATAATTCGCTTGTTTTTTTAATATTTTTCTGAATAGAAGACATTCGCATAGATATTGTATCCATTTAATATTAAGGAATAGGAAAATAAATAAATAATTCAACTGAACATTACCTGTATTAAATATTAGTTAATGTTTAGGATTTAAAATAAAACGAAAAACAAACATTCAATCATCAAATAAATTATTTTTTAAAAAAAACATTTGATTAACAATAATTCTAACTTGTTCATTGATAGCTAAAAAACTTATATTTTTATAATGATCGTGTTTCGATTTCTTGATAAAATAAGCAATATTTATAAATAATTGAAGAGTGTAGTTTTGTGTAATGCTAATGAAATTTAGTAAATTATTTTTATTATATCGTGACATTTTCAATAAGTGTGAAAGAAGAAAAATGAAAATAAGCAATTTAAAAAATATATTGTATCATTTTTCTCATCTTGAGAAAATCAAAACACTCAACAATGTTATTTACACAGTTATGAACTTTAAATCCAAATAAAAATAATTAAATTCTTGTTCAAAGGTATCAGAAATTTTTCAAATTCCTCTCGAGTCAAGACATATTATTCAGTTTTTAGTAAATATTAACTATTATGTTGAAAGTTAAGAAAAATATTTTTTCTATGGGGAACTCTACTTTCTGAAAACATTTTATAGGTATAAGCCTTCAAACCCTTACTTAAGTCAATCTTTCTATCAATAACGGGGAAGTGAATTAAAAATATCAATATAATTAAAATATCAATAATAAAAATATCAATAACGGGGAAAGTGAATTAAAAATATTTAAAAAATTGTTGAATAAAGTAATTCTATTTATATTATTAGGAGTATTCATATTTTTATGATGCGTATTGTATTTCTAAGGATCTAAGCGTCTGTGAAGTTAATTTTTCTTTTCCCATCAAACAATTATTTTTGCATCAAATGAAGAAATCGTATATCATATTTATGCAGATATAAATATAAAAAGTTTATTTCTTATATGTTAATCTGTAAATTAAAGCTCTAAAAAGCTTGCAAATCTCTCTAATTTTATAAATATAAAACAATGCTTATTTGTTAATTTGCAATAACTCTCTGAACAACTATGTCTCTAATAAATAAATATGATAAATAAATAAAATAAATAAATATGATTACTATCATATTCTTTATGTTATTCAGGATTCAAAAATAACTATATAAAATAAAATTCAAATGATTCGCACCAAATATTCCATTTGAATATAAAGTTTTATAATTTTTAACAAATACTTTATGTATAAATAGCTACTTTAGTTCAAAAATTCACTTTTCTTTAAAATCACAGATTACATAAAAGTATTTTCTGCAGAATTCAGTCATACATAAGAAAAACGCTTAATAATATTTGATATGTAAAAGAACTATTATTTACTTTCTAAATTAAAGAGCAAAATCTAATAACGTCTTATTGTAGAGTCACATAAATGTAGGAAAAATATAGCCGCAATAAATAAACTAGTTTTTTTTAATCTAATTTAATGTTGATAGTAATATATAGCTCATTATTCTCAGATGAGATATACAATGAATTTTAAATATATTTAGATTTTGAATTATAAAATAAAAATGGTTTTGATTTTAAATACCTCATGATCTAAATCAATATGCTAAACAGTAATCAAATAAAACACACACCGGGAAATATTAAAGATGGAAACTAAAAGCCAATATTATTCCTAAACATAAAGCACGATATTGATTAATTGACACAAAATGTACTGTTATTTAAAATTCAATATGTAAATTACCCAGTAAAAGTAATGCCTAAGTCTTAATTTTGATAAGTTATCACTTTATCAAGTGTTTATAAATAAAGAAACACTTAAGTAGAGTTTTAAAATTAAAATAGCCCTGAATATTTTAGTATTTCGTACGCATAAAATTTCTTATACCAGTATAGAATTTTCAAGCTAAAAACTTACAATGCCAATCATTTGCAAATGCATTTGATATATTTGTGGTAAGCAATATAAATAATACTTTTAAGCCTCACAAGATGGCAGTACAAGCTGGATTTTCTCCTGTGAGCTTGGAGGCTGCGCATGCGCGAAGGCAGTTTTTCTGACTGCGGAGAGAGAAGTATAAATGCGCTCCTCTCAGTCACACGGATTGTAAAAGTCGCGGCTGTCGCGGCGGATGTCGTTATTGTTAAAGTTGTAAATAAAATTTCTCTTTTTCTATCTTAGTACAATCGTAATTTTGGAGGCTACATAAACACACCAAAATGGCGACCCGGACTAATTACTACGTTTAGGACTTTTATGACCAGTTATTTTCCAGTTCGGAACTTATTTTCGCTTTTTCAACATCAACGAGTGACGAACCTACCTGTACGGACATCATGTCGGAGGTCACAGCCGTGAAGATTCCGGCATATAACTTTTCAGACCCTGCTCTGTGGTTTACCATGTGCGAAAGCACATTTGAACTTGGATGCCCCAAACCGGTGACGGATAGCAAAACAAAGTTCAACTACATCATAGCACACTTACCGCCGGAAACAGCTACCATAATTCGAGACGTGATAATTCAACCTGACGCCACACATCCCTACGAGACGGCGAAATCGGAACTGATAAAGCGCAGCGGTGAGTCATCACAGTAGGAAATCCGAAAATTGCTCGCCGGAGAGGAACTAGGTGATCGACGACCAAGTGAACTGTTGCGCGGAATGCAACGGCGTGCGGCATCGCATAATGTGTCGGACGAATTGCTTTTGGAACTTTTTCAGCACCAACTAACGACGTCCGTACAATCTATCCTAGCAGCCGTAAGCCCGTTGACCCTGGAAAATGCAGCTGAGGTGGCAGATCGTATCATGGATGTAACACCAGTGCCGGTAAGTGCTTGCTCTGTTTCCTCAGACCATTCCCTTGAAAACCGTATACTAGATGAAATTAAAAAAAACTAAGCTTGCGTGTAGACCAGATTTCTCGAGGCAGAAGTCGTAGCCATGAGCGTAACCACTCATTCAGGAAACGTAGCCGCTCGAAATACAAAGAAATATGACCAGTGTTGGTACCACTATAAATTCGGCGAAGCAGCTCGAAAATGTTCGCCGCCATGTAAGTTTGCAAAAAACGAGACAGGCCAGGCGTAATGGCGACTACCGCCTTGCCGCGAAATTCTCGTCGCCTTTTCGTGCGCGACAAAAGGTCAAATGTAAGCTTTTTAATCGACACAGAGTCGGATGTTTCCATTATTCCAGCCTCAAAAATACAACGTAGGAACACACTGCACATGACACTTACCGCTGCCAACACTTCTCCCATCCAAGTTTACACCACTCAAACTCTTTCCTTAGACCTTGGTCTGAGAAGAACATTTCAGTGGACATTCTTAGTGGAAAAGTAACCACTCCCATAATCGGTGCAGATTTTCTTTTAATTTAATTTAGTACCAAATTTATCGCAACGTAAGCTACATGATGCAACCACCAATGTAAATGCTGACGGTATATTGCGCAACAGCAATGTTCACTCGGTAAAATCTGTATCAGGTGATAGTGTTTATCATAAGTTATTGCAAGAATTCGCTGAAATTACAAGACCGCCGCGTCCAGATCAGGACATAAAACATTCAGTGGTTCATTTTATTAACACGACTGGTCCGCCAGTAACGGCCAAAGTTCGTAGACTTGCACCTGACCGCTTGCGTATTGCTAAGGAGGAATTTCAAACCATGATTCAATTATGACATATGCGCCTCTCTAAAAGCAATTACGCGTCACCATTGCACATGGTCCCAAAGAAGAATACCACTGAATGGAGACCGGTTGGTGACTACCGAGCACTAAATTCTCAAACCATCAAGGATAATTATGGCGTGCCAAATATTTTGGATTTCACATCAAATTTACATGGCACAAATATTTTCACATATGGATCTAGTGAAAGCCTATCACCAGATTCCCATAAATCCGGCTGATATTCACAAAAATGCAATAATAACACCTTTCGGATTATTCGAGAGCACACGCATGCAATTTGGCCTCTGCAATGCTGCAGCAACCTTTCAAAGGTTCATTGATGAGGTCACTCGGGATCTGCCGTTTGTCTTTGCATTCGTGGATGACATCTTAGTAGCATCAAAATCACCTGAAGATCACATCGAACACCTTAAAACATTATTTGGTAGATTAGACTTATGGTCTCAGCTTAAAACCTTCTAAATGTGTATTTGGTAAATCGTCAGTAAACTTTCTAGGTTTTAGAGTATCTGAAGCTGGTCTTGAACCCTTAACAGAAAAAATAAATTGCATACTAAATTTTCCCCAACCAGAAACTTTAACTCAATTAAGGCGTTTTCTTGGTCTGTTCAATTTTTACTTACGTTTTATTCCGAAAGCAGCCCATATTTTATCACCCCTAACGAAATTTTTAGAAGGGATTAAAAATAACAGAAAAGGCAGGAAAGGTGGGAAAAACGATACAGAGAAAATACAATGGTCTGAGGTGGCAGGAGAAGCATTCCAACAGGCAAAGAACGCTCTAGCCAATGCAACTTTGATTCGACACCCAATTCCAGGTGCTAAGCTGAGTGTGTTCGTGGACGCAAGTGATTTTGCGGTTGGAGGTTCCGTAATGCAGCTGAACGAACACAATTGGGAACCAATTGCCTTTTTTCAGTGAAGCTAACGAAAAGCCAACAAAAGTTCTCAACTTATGATAGGGAGTTGTTGGCAATGTATACCGCTGTAAAGAAGTTCAGACACATGCTTGAGGGTCGAGTGTTCAGTATTTACACTGACCAAAAGCCACTCATTTATGCCTTCAAGCAAAACGCTGACAACTGCAGCCCACGTCAATGGCGACATCTGGATTTCATATCTCAGTTCAGCACAGATATCCGCCATATCAGCGGATTCAAAAATACAGTGGCTGATACTCTTTCAAGAGTTGAAACCTGCAAAATTTCAGCATCACCTTTCCTAGACTTCAGTGCCTTGGCAGCAGCACAGCATAGGACACCGAACTGAAAGAATTAATGCAAAATAACACCACTTCTCTGGAATTGAAAAGAATGCCTTGTCCTCTAACATCTACAGAACTAATCTGTGATGTGTCAACAGGCACACCAAAACCTTTCGTTCCAGAAAGTTTCCGCAGAATTGTGTTCGAACATTTACATTCTCTGTCCCACTCTGGAATAACAGCCACAACACAACTGATAACTGCAAGATATGTGTGGCCTGCTATGAAGAAGCACCTCAAATCTTGGGTCAGGAGTTGCAATTCGTGCCAAAGGTCTAAAATTAACCGACATAACAAAACTCCTCTTGGAACGTTCACAGTGTCAGATGCAAGGTTCGCACGCATTCATGTCGACCTAGTGGGTCCTTGGCCTCCATCAGAAGGTAAAACCTACTGTCTAACAATCATCGGCAGATTCACCAGATGGCCTGAAGTGAAACCTCTTCGAGACATCACTGCTGAAACCGTTTGACGAGCCTTGTTTAGCGGTTGGATTTCACGGTTTGGATGTCCTTCTACGATAACTACTGATCAGGGACGCCAATTTGAGTCTTCCTTGTTCAGGGAAATGTCCAATTTATTGGGCACCAACAGGATTCGAACCACATCATTTCACCATCAATCCAACGGTTTGGTAGAACGTTTCCACCGAGTACTGAAAAGTGCACTCATGGCCCATGCTCATATCAGATGGACTGAAACCTTACCTTATGTCCTCTTGGGAATCAGATCAGCAGTCAAGCCTGACATCAACCCTTCCAGTGCCGAACTGGTGTATGGTACTTCATTGAGATTATCGGCTGATCTGTGTACAGATACTCCATCACAACATCTTTCTGCAAACGACTTTGTGCGAGAACTGAGGAGTAAGATGAACAGCATCAAACCATATTCCACATCTGCACATACAAAATTCAGGATATTTGTACACCCAGAACTTAACTCCTGTACACATGTGTTTCTTAGGGTGGATAAAGTGACACCACCACTTTCTCAACCATATACTGGTCCTCACGAGGTTTTTCAAAGGGATCAGAAAACAATCACCATTGATGTCAATGGTAAGAAACGTTGTGTTTCTCTAGACAGAGTCAAACCAGCCTTCATTATGACTGTGCCAAATTCTGACTCAACTGTATTAGTGTCACACACAAAGGAACAGTCCAGTGTAGGAAAATCTGGTCGGAGAGTTCAATTTCCTAAAAGACTCATAACTGAAATAAACTAGCACAAACATCTAACAAAAAATTTTTTCTAATGTTACCTATTGTTTGTACATTTATTTTTTTATGTTATCGTTCGTCCCTCACTGGGGGGATACTATTGTGGTAAGCAATATAAATAATACTTTTAAGCCTCACAAGATGGCAGTACAAGCTGTATTTTCTCCTGTGAGCTTGGAGGCTGCACATGCACGAAGGCAGTTTTTCTGACTGCGGAGAGCGAAGTATAAATGCACTCCTCTCAGTCACACGGATAGTAAAAGTCGCGGCTGTCGCGGCGGATGTCGTTATTGTTGAAATTGTAAATGAAATTTTCTTTTTCTATCTTAGTACATCGTAATTTTAGAAGCAACATAAACACACCAAATATTTTTTCATATAAAGAGTATATCAAACATTGTCTTAAATTAAAAAAAAATTATAAGAGTTCAATATCTGGCCAAACAGATATTGAACTCTTATTTTTTTCCATTTTAATGTAATAAATATTTACTTATTATTAAACATTGGAATATAAAAATGCTATTATAATAATTATTTGAAAGATACAGAAAAGTTATCTACTAAATTTTTTGGTGCTTTCTGGAGATAAAAAACAAATAATTTAAATCAATCGTACTTCATGTATATTTTATAATATTTCTATAATATTTCAAAATCTGAATTCTCAACAATTAAATTCTACCAAATATGTTAAGGCAATAAAATTAAAGTGGTCTGCATGAAAAATTGAAATATTAAAATATTTAGCCAGACTTTTATATGAATGGTTACAAAATTATAAAGAAAAGTCTTAATTAATTTTCATATCCCATAAGCGATTACAGCAGTAGAAATACTTATAGATGATATTCTAATTTGTAGGATTTTACAATTTCCTTAAATATGCAAATGGTAATTTGCATATCAAAAATTAAAATTAAAAATTTTATAAAAATGATCTCCTAAGGAACCTAAAATATTTATTTTACGTTAATAAATAAAGAAAATAAACGATTACAAGAAAACTCATTAAAAAAACAATGGTGTAGCATAGTATAATTAAATACAGAAAATTTATTTTAAGATATATATCTATAAAACAAATTGCAAGTTAATCTTGGAATTTATTCTAGTCAAAAAAGTAATTCTATAAAATATTCATTCAACACAAAATCTTCTTTTTGTTAGAAATACCACTTTAAATTGAAGTAGAAAATTTGAATTTTATAAGAACCATCGCTGATGATTACATATTATTTCCTTTCGCTTATATGTTATTTTTATTCAAGCAATAAATAACAGAAATCTAGTTTAAATTATCTTTTGGAATAATTTTAATAGAAATTTTTTAACTGCATTGATTAATAACTGTTTTTAATTATTGTTTCATCTCTCCATTTTTTCTGAAAAAAAGTCTATTGAATTCTAATAAATGATTATCAATTTTGTATGCAAATAGTTGCAGGATTTCACATTCTGAACCCTGGTTAGTGCTAAGTCTGCTACGGTCTTTGCCTCCTTTCTTGAGCCTCTGGATATCTTACTAAATCTTTTGGCATGGTTTGTAACGCTTTAACATTGATTCAGCAAATAACGGTGACCACTCACATAAAAATAGGAATTAAACTCCTAATAATTCTAGATAAGGAGAATATTGAAGCGTTTTCACTTAATGAAGTCAATCTGACATCGGAATCCTTGAAATTGTACAATTTCCCTAGAAAATCTTTATTTATATTAGAAAACCTGGATGACTTGAAAAAGGTATTCTTTATAGACAAAAAAATATCTTATTTCTTTCGTAGTTAGGAGCAACTGACACTCTACCAGATGAACTGAATTTCGTTTGCCTCGAAATTTGGAAAAATAATGCTCATGTTACAATACTTACTTGCTGCAGAACACCTAGTAAAACAAAGAAATATCTTGATTTTATTTTTGACAGCAATAGCTAAAATAAGGCAGGTAGAATGAAAGTAGGTCTATTCAATCCCTTTAGATCTTTCATACCCTCATCTGATGTTTCCACTTATCTCTATTACGACTGCATCTCTAACTTTCCTTTATTCTTTATCCCTCAGTGTACAGAACTGGATACTTAAATTAAATTTCTAAGGCGTTATGTACTAGATGTTATCAGATAATCTTTGCTGATTATTTCTGATACCTCTAAGTCAGCCTCTAAGATCTGGCTCCCTAAGTTAATTTATAAGAGGAATTCCACCAGAATTAGTTGATGAATATGTTTGACTTTGGTATGTATTCCTATAAAACCAATAAGAATATTAAATTTTGAATATAATGATCTAAAGGAAATTTAAGCTTAGTATTTCAAAAATAGTCAACGGGCAAATATTTTAGGCAATATTTCTATTGCTTTTATTTTAGTACCATAATCCTTGAATGAGCACTGAAATATTTGTACGAGATAAATTTCTCCTGGTAGATTTAAAATGTAAGTCATTTTAAAACGTAATTTATCAATAAGATGCAATTAAATTTCATTTACTAAAAAAGAAAAAAATATTACATATATTTTATATTTTATTAGATTTCAGTGTTACTTTGATGCAAATTTTATAGTTCAAAACATTAGGTTAAAATTTCATTTACTTTGTGTGACAACAATTGCAGTACTTCATTGTAAAATTTAAAAAAATCTTGTGTATCATATACAAAAGTTAAAAATATGAATAAAGCATATTTAATATTTTTCAATAACTTTTCTTTACTTGAAATGGTAAATGAAATTTTTTATGTAATAAAATTAGAATAAGTACATCGCATGTCTGTGAAATTGCATTTTTTTTCTGATAACACTATGCTATATAATTCAATAAGAAAAATATTACTGTTAATCAAGAGTTGATAAAAATGCTGTACACACAATTCATTTTATAATATAATTGCTTATGGTACAATTATTGAAAGATTACCATTTCTTTAAATTCAAATTATTTATTACATGCAATATTTTGGAACAAATAACACATACACAATTTTTCAGTACACCCCAGCAAACACAAACTGCCGGCAAAAATCCGGGCCGCTGCTGGCCAAGCCGGTTTCCTGTTGGCCATGGCAAGCCGCTGATGGTTGTTTGATGGCCCAGATCCGGCCATTACGGCCACGGATGAGTGCTGGCCAAAATAATCCGGGCCGGTGCTGGATGATAAGTAGTGGGCCAACATCTTCTGGCCATTGATGGCCCTGAAGCTGTTGGCCAGCAAAATTAAGACAATTAGTTGTAGCGCTATTTTTTATTATATCATAAAAGACTATTTTTTCCAAATAACTGTTTTTTTGTGATGTTAATTAATTTTCCATTAACTTCTTACTTTTTAAACCCCTTAAAAACAATTTTTCAGAAAGTAATCTAATTTTCACATTTATTGTGTATTCCGCGTGACAGTATGACGTCAGATACTGCGAAATGCTTGAGTCAGCGTCAGCCATTAATGTGAAATGGCGGAATATTCGATGTTGTGTCTGTGAGCTAAGAGAAATATAAGGTAAGTACGCATTTATTATTGTTGTTTATATCAGGATAGAATTGTCATGAATGATGCAAGAATAATATATTTTTTTATGTTGAAATATTATTTAATTACTTGTTAAGAAAACTTCATAAACTGTTGATAACATGACAACAAGAGAAAGACATTGGAAAATGTTTGTCATTGTATGTTTTAGAATAATTTCATTACCGTGTGAGGAATAGAAAAATGTATCATTGACAGAAGCATTTTTTTCATTCCATATATTAGTTATATTTAATCAATTAGTAAAACAAATTTTTCAATGCTCAATTTTTTTAAAATCCAATTTGATTGCTACAAGGCTTAAACGTACTTATTACATTTTTTTGTTTTTTACGAAGCAAGTTTATGAAATAAATGACACTCTGAAAATATTCTACTTGAAAGCCCTTAGATGTTTATTTTCAATAAATTAATATTGGATCTTGTAGCATTTATGATCAATTAAATTGTGAGTGAATTCCTTATAAACTTTAATTATTTTATTTTTAAAAGGCTTTCTTATTTGCTTATATTTTTAAGTCAATTTTTACTGACCGAAATTTTTTGTCTTATAAGGATTCGTGGTTTTAAATTTTGTATACTCTTCAAAGATCTGTTTTAAGGAATGAAAAATTTTTCAATGCATAAACATTACAAAATATTTTATTGCAAAGAGCCCCTGGGCTGCGAAGCACATATCCCGATTAGGTGCTCAGCATAACACAAAACACCCAGTGTTTAGTTTCCTAGCATGCTCATTGTGGACATAATGTTACTAATAACCATTCCCCCTTTTATAAAGAGATAAAACTAAAATTAAGTAAAAGATTTCATCATAAAAGAATCGTATTAGTAATTTTTTTATGAGTTATTAATTCTGAATGAAAATTGACATTATTATAGGCATTCGCAACCTATTCAAGTGCTTGGCTTGTTTTGCTTTGACTGTAAATTTGTGATGACTGTGTTGGATTCTCCTTATTCAAATAATTAATACTGTGAAATAATACCTAAATACTAGAAAATAAGTGTTATGCATGAAGTTTCTCCTAATTTATATAAACAGCTCAATTTTATTTCTGTTTTTTACCTGGGCTGTTATTAACATCCTGCTGTTTCTATTTTTGTAATTAAATTGAACGAGTTTAATAATTCTGTTTTTTTTTTTTATTTTTATTTTCTGAGTATTACAGCAAAGTGAAAATCTTTACAAAAGGAGAAATTTGTTCCAGAGTACTAATTCGGAAGGTGGACCACATGAATAAAAGAAAAAACTTGTAAATTAAAAATGTTAAAAAAAAAAAATTTGCAAAAATTATTTTCAAATCTAAATAAAAAATTTTTTTTATTTTCAATATTATCATAAATAAAAAATGTTAATTCCATTAATGTTTAGACATTTCACTGATATATGGCTTTTGTTGTGTTAATTTTTATAAGCAATAAAAAATCTTAATCAACATCCTTTTGTATCATTTTTCTCAACATCTTGTTCATGGAGACATTTCACGTATTTATGGCTTTGTTTTCTTAATTTTTATAAGTAATAAAATGTGTTAATCTTTATACTTTTTATCATTTTTCTCAACATCTTGTTGCATGGAGTTAATTGATTTGGAAAATAATTCTATAATATTATCATAAAACTGGAATTCTTTTATACATTCAAGTTCAGTTTTAGCAATAAATTGACACTTGCTTACACAAGAACTTTTTTAAAAAAATTAATAAATAATGTAATTCTGTAATAACAAAAATTTTAAAAACAGAATATAAAAGTTATTTAAATAAAATTTAGATAGCATTTTCAAAAAAATGATTTAAAATATGAGTTAGTAATTCATATTTTTTTAATCTTTATATAATTAAGAACTAAAAAACCACTTAATGATATTTGACAATTAAATGGATAACAATTGTCTTTTGGAATCACAAAAATATATTCAGTATTAATCTGATGCATTTCCAATATTTCCATATTAACTTTAACAATATATACAATATTAACATAAATAATGAATTCAATATTTATAGAAATAAATAACCATAACCAGCCCTACGTCGGTGAAAGCGGCTATCGTCGGCCAAACGGCAAAGGGCCGATGGATAACCGTTTATGGGCACGTACTGGCAATTACATGGGCCACATGCGGCCAATACGGCATTGATGGCCACCCGGCGTTGGGCCAACAACGGACCGTACTGCCGGCCCAGCAGCAATGACAACGACAACTTTATTGACGGAGCCGACGAGGCGAAATAGCGGCGTGCCGCTGCTGGCCAAGACGGCTGACAGCAGCGGCCCGATGGATGCCCGGCATCTTTGTGTTTGCTGGGACTGTGTTAACCTTAAAAATATTTTAACAAAACTGACATTATAATTGTATTCAAAATGTGTGTGAAATCCATTTATCATATTCCACTTTTAAATTGAAAATTCTAATTAACTTGCGAAAAACTTATTTATAGAAAAATGCGTTTGAATCTTACATATAATATCTAGCCTTATTAACCTTCTAAAGTAATTAACCCATGGTGAATAGTATACATTTTTTATGTTTTAACTTTTTATTATAAAACTGATGTATTGTAGGAAATTTTGTAATATATTTCTAATTCAATTATTAATTATGTAAGGATTTTTGAATTTTTAAGAAAATCGCTTGCAGCAGTAACGGATTCTTTATTTTTTTAAATCAATTAGATCATTATCAAGGCTTAATGTGCAAATGCCTGAGAAGTGTAAGTTTGATATATCCATACATGATTCTAAAAATATTGCCATCGCTTATACGTGCAAAATGTAAAATGCAAGAAAATCCCAAAATACTGCTTTAATTGACAAAATTTGGCAGGAAAGTAGCATATATATTTATGCAAAATATGAAATCAATAATTATATACAGAAATTACAACTATATAAATGTTTGTAAGTTATCAGATAATGACATACTGGAGATTTAAACAGAATTATGTATAAAGTGAAAATAAACAGCATAAAATGAAAAAAGGACATTAATAGGGTATGTGATACCCTTCATCTGTATACAAAGTTTACACCTTGAGACCACGCTTTTAATTAAGTGGGCTTGCCTTCGGTTCAACAGTTCGTGGGTTCGAATCCCACCTTGGGCATGGATGTTTGTAGTGGTTCGGATTCCACTTAAGCCGTAAGTCCTGGTCTAATTAGCCCTCGCGTGCAAAAAATGACCGTTAAGCGACAAACAAACCAAACCTTTAATTAAGTGGCTAACCACCGCAGAATTTAGCAACAGTCATTCTTCTTATTGAGCAGTTTCCAGCTCAATAAGAGTGGTTTGAGGTTGGAAACGTGAAAATAAAGTACGGCCGAGAGTATCCCAATACTTTCAATGGGATTAAGGTCGGGCGAATATGAAGGCCACGTCATACGCGCAATTCCTTTACTCTCCAGGTAGTCATTGACGATGGCAGCTCTATATGGACGTGTTTATCGTCCATTAAAACAAAAGTAGGGCCAACTGCTGCAGCGTACAATCTCACAATGGGTTCTAGGACTTCATCTCGATACCAGACAGCCGTCACAGAACCCCGTTTAAAGATGTGCAGGTTGGTGCGGTATCCCAATGAAATCCCTGCCCACACCATAATGTTTTCACCTCGGAATGGGTGATGATCGGTGATCTTTTGGGGTTGATTGCGTGTTCCTTGTTCACGCCATATCCTTATACGCTTGTCATCTGGCTCCAGAGAAAATCTTGACTCATAATTAAACGTGATATTGCCCCAGTCAAACACAGTCATATTGACATGTTTTCAGCACCACTTTAATCGTGTCCCTCTTGATTAGACGGAGAGAAACACAGACTCGAGGTACCCGGGTTTACAGTCCACTCAAAAGTAATCTTCGGTATGTAGAGTAGCTTAATTAGTCACCTTAACATTGGATGCTGTAATCATAGATGACACACGTGTGGAGGTCGCTCTGCGATTCCATTTGGCTAAAATCGGAATATATCGATCATCCACGTGGTTTGTAACCCTTGGGAGACCAGCTACGGCCCTTCGGACAACTGTCTGTGTGGTTTAAATTTGTTTCTATAAACGTAAAATTACAGAATTATCAACGCCAAAGGATACAGCAACATCTGAAATCGACTGCCCTGCTTCAATGCGCCCCACAGCACGCCAGCACTCAGAATCTCTATTCGTCTTCTGGAAGTCACAGAAACACGTATGTCCCGAAAAAAAAAATTGTACGAAAGTTTTAAACACCTTCTATCAGCTCTTACAATAAACTTCTGTAACTCTTTAGAAAACGTGTGTTTTATAAGACAGCCCTTTTTGCATATTTCTTGACATGAAGCGAGATTGGCTGTTACCTTACATATTTGCATACTTTTATCTACCTCTGCAGCGATTTGCATCCTCTTCAATTCTCTTCTGATTGGCTTCCGTGAAGCTGAAATTTAACTTTTTCCTCTCGGTGCTTAACTTTTGCAAGTGAGTATATATATATATATATATATATATATATATATATATATATATATATATATATATATATATATATATATATATATATATATATATATATATATATATATTGTAACAAATTTATAAGTATCATTGTATTTGTCATAAAATACATCAAACATTTCATAAATTCTCAAAAAGTGACCAATTTAGGAATGTTCTATGATTGCCAATTAGGCAAACATTTGACGAGATTATTGGCAATTTGGCGAGAAATAGATACTTTCGGAAATATTTATCTCCGAAGATCTAGGACCAAAATTAACCGAATATATATCCACGAACACTTTAGAAAATTGGCTTAACTTGTAAATTTTCACGCCAAATCATGTATAAATACCACCGCCTATCAAGGAATATTAGTGAGACGCTGAAATTGAAGATGCTAGGCAGTGAAACCGTTAGGCTAGGCTGAGTTAGTGAAAAAGAACAGTCTTGAATACTAGTTTAGTGCATAGCTATTGTCAGTCTGATGTATTAGAGACTAATGTGATTTATTGTGTGTGTGCTTCCTGTTGCAGTACCTGTATTGGAGCTGTGTAACTTAATTCGGCTGCTGAAATTTCTTGTATTTAGTTGATTTTTTTTTCCGAATAAAAGTCTTGTGATCTTTAAGATATTGTTTTACCGACTCTCAAAGATTACGAAACCCGAAGCGCTTTACAATTTATATACCGGTATCTCTCATCATTAGTAATAAATGATGATAAAAAGAGAATGATACAAATAAATGCTTGTTGAAATTGCTATTCATATTTAAATACCTAAAATATACAAAAATCATTCTATAGACTTACAGATTATAATATTTATATTTTGAAAGAATTAATAATATAAGCCTATTTACTAAACAATATTTATGAATTAACTTTTAATTTTGTATTACAACATATCCAGAAAAAGTAAAGCACAAGTTATTTAAATCATATGTACTATTTAAAATAACAATAATGAGAATGCAATATATTGACACATAATTTAAAAATTTATCAATGAAAAGGCTGTAAATGTTTTCACTACACGGATGTATATGCGTTTCTATAGGATTGATTTTATTATCAGGACCTGTGCAGAAAAGCCACACTTTGTGCCAATGTGGTAAACTCTCCCTGAGAAAGGAAGCTGGTCATGTTGGTACTTCGTTCCATTTTATATTTTCCTTTGAAATTTTTCAAAATATTTTTTATATTTCATATTTTTAATGTATTGATTACTATTTTCTTTAAAAATTTTCCAACTATTTACTATATTTCGTATTTTTAATGTATTGTTTTCCATTTAGTATTTTCAATGTATTATTCTCCACCTAATATTTGATTATTAATTTTATAAAATATACTATTGAAATCAAGTAGTCCTTCACTATTTAATATGATTTTATACGTAAGTGTGTAGCGACGAAGTTAAATTAAATTTAAAAAAAACAACTAAAAATGTACCTTAATTATCGTATTTTTAACATAATTGAGTGTTTCGTAACTGAATGCATTGTACTGATGCGAAACATAATTTTATATGTTTAAAGTATTAAGCAATTACAGTAAAAATTTAAATATTAATGAATATCCATTTTACACAAGAAACGTTTTTAACAAATTTGTGTTATAGAAATATACTGTCAGTAATAAGGTTCTACACAATAAAAAGTTTCTGATTAAAATTCTTTTTTTTTTTCAATAACATGATGACGACCATTTTATCGGACAGGAAATATATTTTATAAAAAAATTCATTAAAAAAGGTAAACTTTATTATACATAATAAAATTTCTTTCAAAATGAGCGACTCGAGTTCCAAAGGGTTAATCTCAAATTCATTAAGCATATGAAAACTTCTACTTTTCTCCTCCTCAGTTTTTAAGATTTTACATTTTTAAAACTTCATGCAATCATCAGAAAAATCTGTTTGAATATTAAGCAATTAAAAGAATTACATGTTGTATGGACAATGAGAAATTATATGAAATCAAATAATTGTAAACAAAAAGAAAAATCTTATTAATTAATTTCAGAAAGTGCATTGTTTTTATTTTTCATATTAGTTAGTATACTGTAAAACCCAAAAGTTAAGCGATGAAATTTCTATTTCTAAATTACAATTTCTTGATCAAATTATATTTCGTGGTTTTGAATACATATATTTGCATCGGTATTGAATTATTTTATAAAAAAAACCCATAAAAATAAGAACACTTGAAAGAATTTAAAAAATAAAAGTGATCAAATTATTTTTAAATATCTGTAAATTTATTATTTTTTGTGTCAATTTTAATGTGCATAAATTTTTGATGTCTATGTATAAAAATAAATTTTTCAATTAAAGGATCACTAAAATAAATATTCTACGGTATTTTAAAGTGAAAAACAATGAGAAAATGTTTAAAAAAAACATTATATATACATCAATATAAAAGTATTTTTGGAAATGAAACATTACAGCTGAATGAAACTGTAATACGTTGAATTTGTTCAAATCTTATAATGAAATATTTGTTAAATAAAATAAACACTAACACTTTAAAAATACTGTTTTCTGAAATTTGAAATTGTACAAACACTTGCGCTTAGGTAATAGTATTACAAAAGATAAATATTTGAAAATGTTCTAAGAATAACAAATAAATTCATTAAACATTTTCAATTGTGTCATACATTTCTTCTATAGTAAAATAAAAATGTTTTCCTATTTAGGGATAAAAAGATAAAGTGCAACAACTAGTTGTTAGACGCATTAGCTGCAACTGACAGAACGTAATGAACTTACAGGTTAAAAGCATTACGGCAACCGAAAACAAATATTGACATGCAAAGGAAAAGCATCTTTTCTAAATACGAAAGACATGTTATGTGTCAATAAAAAAGAATAAATGCTTTGAACTAATAACTTTAGAACTAACAACTATAATATAAGGCACAGTCATTTTTTGCATAAAATACAATTTTTGAACCGTTTTTATAAAAAATCATATTTTTGGAAAATAATTTTTAATTGAATATTATAACTTGTTTCAGATTTAAAGTCAATTTATTTCCCTCTAAAGGATATTTATTATATGCATTGATAATATAACTGAGAATATAAAATATTTTTTATTATGATACTTTTTATTTGAAAAAAGTCAATATTAAAGCACACACAAATATACGCGCACTTTCATAAAAATTCGCAACTAAATTTATATATATATGTATAATTCACCATGTCATAATTTACTTAAGAAACATGAATCATGAAATGATGAATTAAAGAATCTTCAGTTAAGCTTGAAGTATTATAATTTAAATACTTAATTCAAGAAAAAAATTTAGAATTATGTTTTAGATCATTAATGTTTTTGAAAGTAGTCTGTTTCAATCCTTTCAAATTAAATCTTTTATTTTGTCTATTATCCGATTTTTTTATGAAATTGAATTATGAGAAAAAGAGGGAGTCAAACTTATAGCAAGAATATATCTGTCGCTACTTTAACTAAATTTCTCGCTAGAATTTTTAATGCGGCATTTACATTTAGCTAAGAATATATATTTAAAGATGATTTTCAATACATATAATTAAAACATTCAAGTTGCTTATTGGGTGATATAGTTAAATTCTTTTGTATAAAATTTGCATCGAAAATTTGAATCAGATTATAAATTATATATGAGATGAATAAAAAATTATAAAAATATATTTTATTTTAACGCAACTGCTTGCAATTTTGTGGTTATTTCTGATTATTTTCGATTTTTTCATTCATAATCACTAATCATATCATCAGAAAATCATTTTTATCGGCTTCAGAAAATGCATTTTTGTCTGTCCCAAGGCATCACACCACATACATGCATTATGAAGCAGATGAAAATAATCCGAATTTTAGCATTTAATAATTATGAATTAAGAGAATTTGAAAAATATCGTGTTGAAAAACATCATATCGATATAAATTATCTGTTATATATATATATATATATATATATATACATATATATATATACATATATATATATATATATATATATATATATATATATATATATATATATATATATATATATATATATATATATATATATATATATATATATATATATATATATATATATATATATATATATATATTATATATACATTTTATTGTAAAACTACAGAATTTCATATTTTTACCTTTAAACTTGAGACTTATTTTTTTCATTTATTATATGTTTGTTTACTTCGGTATGCCATATAGAAATAAACATTACTTTAATTTCTGAATCTGTTTTCAATGCAATAATTTGATACGTTTATGTTTACTTAAAAATTACATTCGAACATAAAATGATTTTGAAATTTACGTAGTTTTACGAGTTCAGTGCTTGAATGTTAGAACAACAAGTAGTAATTGTTTATTTTTATTTCTTATTTCCTATAATAATAACTAGGTTATATTCATTCTAACATATAAATCTTTATGAGATAACATTTACATCTCTGGTTATTTGAATGGATATTTTAAATAATAAAATACTATTCATAAATGGATTTATAAATAGTAAATTGCATAACGTTCTTCAAATATTATGCTATAAGTTATTAAAAATGTTATTTAAACTTATAGGTATCCATCTTTACATTCTTATTTGTATGAATCAACTCTTATAACAACTTCTTCAAAAAAATAGTCTAATGAACTATTTTATCTTATTTTATCAGTTTAATATTTATCATTTCTGTTCTAAGAACTAGAAATGATCTGCAAAATCTAATACTTCTTTTACCTCTTTTTTCCTAATGAAATATAATTCCTCTGTGAGTAAGTATGCTATGACCAGATATAAGCAATAAATTTATTAAACTAGTTCTAAAATTATTTATCAAAGTTAAAAAAGTGAGTATACTCAGCTACTTTTTATATTTAAAATAATTTCTGACAGTTTTGAGATATTAAAAATTATATATTTATTACTAATTACTTATACCATGATAAAACTACTTATTACCATAAATTACAAATTTCGAATTATTTAAGTAATAGGAAAAAATATTTTGTATTAATCTATTCTTCATAGTAATTATAAAATTGAAATACAAAACAAATTTGGCAGAAAGTTTTTAAAAAAATTAGATTGTTAGAATATACTTTAATCTTCAAAGAAATATGAAAAGAAGCAAGTAAATTTTATACATGAAAAATGCCTATCTAAAATAATTTAAGTAGAAATGCAATGCATTGAAATGTAGGTCATAAAATTATTTCATAAAATAGCACTGACAAAATTGAACAGATATATTTTAAAATAAAACTTTACTCATCAATTCAGGAACAGTAGCTTGATCCGATGCAATTGTTTGAGAAAAATTGACTTCACTTCGTTATAAAGTAAAAGTAGCTAAAATGCCTGAATTCCATTGAAAATTCATCTACGTTGAAAATATGTGAATTTAAATATATATACTCAAGTCTTAAGCTTATAGTAAGAAGCGGATTAAAGTGAATTCATACCAACATTTCAAAAAGAAATGCTTAAAATACTTTATGTTATGAATTGAAATTATTTTCAATCTAACTTTATTGAAAAATCCATAAAAAATAGATCATCATAAAGTATTTTATAATATATTTGGAAATACAATGAGGAAGCTTTTTCATGTGTGTATTTTCAATTTGGATAGTTCAGTAAGGTTTATAAGTAAGTATTAATATACATTTTATGTTAAATTGAATTGAAACAGAATCTGTTATGCAATAATAATATTTTTGGGTAAGGTAAGAAATTCCTTCATATATATTCTGTATTGTATTTCCTAATACACAACTTATTTTTTTTATTTATGTACCGCGTATGCTTTTAAATTTTTTTATATTATTTCTTAGACACAGATTTAATAAGTAATTATAATTTAAACTTTGTACAGATTACTAAAAAATAATTCGTTAAACTGTATAAGTTTACCGAAAAAATATTTTGTTTAAATTAAAATGTCAATCAACTTATAATTTAGTTAACTATGCATTTAATTTTAATACATTTAATTATACAAATATTCTGAGCAAAAATATATTTATCCGAAGTGAACACAAATATTTATTTTTTAATTTTGCTATGATCCAATTGTAAACCAAATTTTTAAACTAAGCTAAATTTTTAACCAGTTTTTCTCTTAAGAATTATATGTAATTAATTTGATTTGCAATTCTAATAATAAGACAATTTTAAGGTGTTGATTAAATTATCTTTGAAATTAATTGCAATAATTTCATGTAAATGAAATGTATTTATGTCAAATATACATTAACCTGTTCACTATTTCATTGTTTTTGTTAAGGAGCATAGGTAGGTTTTCACATTTTCAAGTAAATCTGTTACGGGAATTTACTTATTATTCGTTAAAACATTTATATAGATAGAGATTTTTATTACAGTATTAAGATGAATAAAGAAACATAGCTTAATTATGGTTTCATGAAAATACCTCGAATTCAAATATAATAAGCAAGATAAAACTTAAAATACTGTTATTAAATTTCAACATTTAGGGTTTTTTCGCAACACTGTTTTTGCAGAAATAGTTATGGAGTAATACAAAATATCCTTGTTTGCTATTTTCTAACTCAAAGCTCATAAGCTATAGAGCTTTCTCCTGCCTCCATACCATCAATAAACTTTCCACAAATTATCAGTATGACTTGGTTAGACAACCAAGTAATAATGATAGTTAATAATGTTAATCACTTGATTATCTAACCAAGTAATAGTGAAAAATTTCATTTCTTTCCGAACTCTGAATGACATACTCTTTGAATTTTGATACTATTTTGATTATTTTCATAAATATTTCTAGTGAACAATAATCATATTCAGTTATTTGCTTTTGCCTTTTATTTGTTTCCAGTAATAATGTATTCTTCTAAGTTACCAATGTGTGTGCTGTTAAATTGCAAAAGAAATTTTATCTCAATATATTTGAAATCAGCTACTTAAATATATTTCCTATCAGGGTTGTCTAAGCCCTAAATGATAATTAAAACATGATATATGCAAAAAAACACAATCATTTTTAATTATAATGTATATTCATCTAAATACAGAGAAAAACTTTATACTGTTGACGAAATTGTGCTGCTCTTAATTGATATAGTTCATATACACCATTTTTTATAGTAATTTCATTTGCTTAAGAAATCTTAATGTTAGTAAAACAAATAGGTAGTTTTTATTTCCTTGTTTGAAATAATATGCCAAACCAACGACGATAAATAATTGTTTATTTGAGGCTGGATTAAAGCATACTATAAAACGATTTTTGGAGTTTGGCAATGACGGTGATAGAACCAAAAACTACAAAAAAAATTGTAAATACAAATGAAATTCGCAAAATTATCAAAAAATTAACTAATCGAAATTCAAGAAACTCAATGACAAAAATAGTTAAAGAAATAGAGTTTAATAGAGAATCAGTTAGACAAATTGAAAATAGAAATTGGACTTTAGACATATAAAGTTCGAAAAGTACAGAAACTATTTGAGCAAAATAAGCGTACACGGCTGCAAAGATCTCGAGCTCTCCTTCGATAGTCCGCTAAAAGCGCATGGAAATATTTCATCTTCTCGGACGAAAACCTTTTCACAATTGCACAGTCTTATAATTGACAAAAGTACCGTTACTGGTCACCTGATCTTCTGGTTATCTGATGGAACTTCCACAAGTGTAGAAAGTTGGCAAAAAACACAGTCAGTTATGGTGTGGGAGGCATTTGTGAATCTGGAAAAACTCATAGATTTTCATAGATCAAAGCTTCAAAATGAACCAGATCATGTACAGAGATGAGATTTTACAGTTTTTACTTCTTTGGGCCCAAAACACTTTAATAACAGCATCTGGACACTTCAACAAGATTAAGCCCCTTCTCATAAAGCAAAAGCATTGCAAGACTGGTGGCAAGCAAATCTTTCAGATTTCATAACTGCGGGAACGTGCCCCCCCCCCTATTCACCTGACTTAAATCCAGTGAACTATAGTGTTTGGTCTATTCTGCAATCAATAATATGCTCTAAGTAACATCGAAATTTGGAATGTCTAAAGACTACTCTTAAGAAGGAATGGGCTAAATTATGGAATGTCTAAAGACTACTCTTAAGAAGGAATGGGCCTGATGAACTGCGGCCCATTGCAGAAAATTTTACGCGACGTTTATAACTCTGTATCGATGCCCGAGGGGGCCATTTTGAAAATACTTAAATATGTTGTATCTCAGTAACAAATAACTTTGGTAAAATTAGTTTTTTATAAAAAATAAATTCCATGTTTTTAGTTTAATACAATATTTTTTTTCAACAGGATAAAGTTGTCACCCTGTAATATGGTGAAATTAAGTAAATGAGAAAAAGTTACTAAATAATTTATTTAAAAATATATTAATATTTCCCAAAAATGTCTAAAAATTACAAAAAGGTGAAATGAATATAATTTATCGATATCTAAGATTTTTTCCAGAATATAATCTAATCTTAAGATTAATTTCGAATATACTATATTTATTTTACAGAATAAGAATAATCTAAGAGTTTTGTTATTCTGATGTGACTATAGTAAAATGATGTGTAAAATATGCATTGAATATAATTTTACATTAGGATACTGTAACTTGTTTGGATTAATTCAAATCATTTGTCAGAGATATATTTTATTTATTTTAGAATATTAATGGTAGTTATAAACACAAAATTTCATACGAAAAAATTGTTCTAAATAGCCTCAAATTGTTTTCAGATTTTTAATCAAACAAATATTAATTTACGCAAAATATTATATTTTTCCTTCAAACTATTATTTCTTAAAATAGTTCTTTAATATGTATAAATATATATCAGGCTTTTTAATTCACAGATAAATATTTAAATAGTTAATTTACATTTAATAAAAAAAACAATAATATGTTTTTATTAAATTTAATGTGTAGCCATTAATACTAATCATATAAAAGTAAATTTAGAATATTTGATTAAAAGTCATGAAATCCTGCAAAACTGCAAACAATATGATTAACTGCATTTTTTCTCTTTTTAAAATAATTTTATTAATAATTTTTTTAAATAAATATTTCTGAGAGTTGCATAAATTAAGGAATTACCTAATCTTTTGCGAAGTAAAAATAAGTACATTAATTTGAACAATGAAATAATGACTTCAAATCTTGTGAATGGATTATGGCAATGAATGTTCTAACAGAAAAAAATTTGCAACCAAATTTAAGTACTTTGTCATATTATTTCATAAAAAATCTTAGAAATAATATTACAATTTATGATGATTATTTATACATATCTGAAAAAATTTAAGGAGAAAATGAAACATTTAAAGTTTTTAAAAAATTTCCATTTTTATATTAATGCAATATCTATATTTTTATAAGAGTAAATGTCATACTTTAATCATATCAGATAACTTTCAGCGTAGAAAGGAGCAAATTTTGATAATAATATAACAAGAACATTTAAATTTAAATCATATTTAAAAGGACACATTTTTTTCAATCGATACTGTATTTTGTTTTATTGTGTTACTATACTTAGAAACTATACTCAAACGTTTTATATCATTATGTTTATAAAAAAAATTTTTATCAATTAGTTGCTTGAAATATTTATGTTTTCATTAATCCAACGTGGTTATATTATGGATTTGTTAGAAAAGACTTAAGGAAGGAATTTAAAAAAAATTATAATATTACTTAATTTTAAACTTAAAAATTATTTACATTTATAATTTAGGCAAAAGTTATAAGAAAACCATTTTTTTCATAATAATCAACGATATACAATACATTTGTAATTATGTCTGTTGTGATAAAAACAAATCATTCTTCCATATGAAGATTTCAAACAAATCAAATAACAAAACAGAAATATTTAGGTCTGATACAGGATGCGTAAATATTCTTTTTCCTTATGTTCCTTATTTGAAAACAGTTTGTAAGCATGAATGCTTCAAAATAATTGTGTTCCAAAATCTTTTGGTCTCTCATTATTTTAATGGAAGCTGTAAGCAAAAACATACACACAGTAAGGCATAAAGTATTAATTTGTCCGAAAAATGAAACACAACGCATCATTAAATATTGCAGATTATTATGGAAAGATTTAAGCATTTGAGAACGAAATTATCGTTCGTTAAAATACACTGTGGATTGAAACAAAATATTGAAAATCTTATGCTTTTATCACTGCCCTCATTATAAATAAATATTATAAAGATATTTTACTTACAAATATATTTTATAAAAATAATACACGAATCTGTACATATATTATATATTTTGCATGATTAAATTTTTTCGGAATATACTTCAACCCTTTAATTTACATACATATTCCTTATGATCCTTGATTTTAAGTTGCTTGATAATATTGATATATGGTAATTTTTAGAAGTTTTCAAATTCATTAATTTTTTATTGTAGATATTCTAGCCCATATATCAGGTAATCTGTTCACTTTATCGATGTGTTTTTAAAATATTTATCTCCAATGAAACTCAAATGAACTAATTGTTTAACCGACTCAGCGTCTGCGACGTATCTGTTACGTCGCAATAAACTGGTCGAAAAGTGGCCTGCGTCGGCATAGATACGTCGCAGAGTTTTCACCGAAAGCGGCCGCGACGTATATTTTCGCATAGTAGAAACCACTTATTTTTGCTTTCCCCCTAATCGGTGGTTTGATTGATCGGTCTTAATCACTCAAACCCTACACCTTGGAGACTTTTCTTTGAAAACTACAACTCAGCCTGGGTTTTACGCCAAATATCTAAAATACTGATTTTTTTTCGCCAAGATTCAACTTTAAAATTTAATAGTCTATAAATTTGTTGCTTTAGAAATAAAATGCAAGTTTATACATTATTACTTTTAATTTTAGTTCCTAAGCTAGTTGAATTAGACGATTTTATTACACAAAAATTTTAAATCCATATGTCCTTTTAAATTAATAACGAGATTGCCTTCTTTTCTAAGATCAATTTTAATAATTTTCCTGCTTATGCTAATTATTTCTTACATCTTAGTTAATTTAATTCAGTTTTTATTGTTTTTGACGGTATTTTTTATCGACTTGTTATGACTGAAATAAACTAATAAATTTCGTAAATGGAAATTATTTAATTTCCAGTGAAAGAGCTCATGGCTGTTATAGTCAAATCCATATGTCGTCCATAATAAATAACATTTACCTTAATGACTAAAATTCATTTAATTTACGCTTTTATTTTTGTGCATTAGGAAAAAATTTACTAATAAGTTTACGCTCTGAATATTGCTTTTTATTTTGTTATTACTATAATTTCTTTTTATATACACTTCAAATGTTGATAATAAAACTGAAGTATCATCTTAAGGCAATAGTATAACATGATTGTCTCATAAGTGTGAAGCCAAGAATGTTATACGTGTGTTATTTCTTTTTATTGAAAAATATATCAACACTATTTACCTTTCCACCTTTCCAACTGAATAATTTAACAGATGTAAAAATTATTACCAAATGCATTCTTACTTACCCAAACTCCTTCAATTGCATTTGCATTATATGTATATTCTCACACCGATGCAAATTAGTGGTAAAATGCATAAAGTCATTTGTTCAGAGTCACATCTTTCAGTTCTGTTTATTTTTAAGGAAAACCAAACAGTGCAGAAACTATATACAATACATTTAAAGGATAAATATTTTTGTTACATTATATTAAAACATTTACAGCTTATTTATACAATTGAACCTATACAACACCACAGCAAAATGATCTAAAATATAATTATATATAGGTTGGAGCAAAAGCTATGAACCGGTTTTAAAAGAATGTGAAACAAATACCATTCAACTTATAGAAATTATGTTTATATTGTCGGATTCAGTACACAATCTAGTTTCACAAATTTATAAAAATTTAGATGATTTCACGTAGGTGCCGTGATGCACTCATGAAGACGAATCCTGAAGTTTTCAATCGCTCTTCTGGACATTTCGATGGGAATGGCCGTAACTTCCTCTCTTATTTTGCCCTTCAGTTCTTCCAGGATATGTTCTTTCAGGGTACTAAAACATTTTTTCCTTTATATACACCCAAAGAAAAATTCACAAATACTCAATCTGGTGAGCACACAGGCCACTCCATGTCTCCCCTCACAGAGATGAGGTGGTGGAG
The DNA here is from genome assembly GCA_037975125.1 of Latrodectus hesperus. Classification (NCBI taxonomy): domain Eukaryota; kingdom Metazoa; phylum Arthropoda; class Arachnida; order Araneae; family Theridiidae; genus Latrodectus; species Latrodectus hesperus. Next base: position 16,150,479 of record CM075858.1, on the reverse strand, counting down.
GAACACTTGCCTCAATCTCGCCATTGAATGTGACATTTTCAGGATTTCTTACACTTCTGGGTTTTCCAATTGAAGAAGGAGTTGCTTTTGAACCAGTATTCTCCAACGTCTAATTGCATTACCACCACGAACGTTTTCCCCAATAGGGACATTGAAGTGCTGTTGGAAGGCTCTCTAAGTGGCGATAATAGAACGGCCATTTTCAAAAAAAGTACTAACAGCAAATCCACGATGCTCTCCCATCCAAACCATGGTTGCTACTGAAAACTAGACTCTCCCACTGCCACAACGAGACCCTTCCTCTTTTTCCACCACAACCACAGGGCGATCACCAGCCGGTCAAAACCGTTTTATACCTTTTTCCCCACCCTGTATTTGAATAATTGCTTGAAACATTTTAATTAGTAATCGTTTTGGGGAAACATTAAATGAATATTTTTTTTATCAATACATCTCTATACTAATAGGTATTTTAAATTTAATTTTTTTCCATTTCCAATTATCAAAACTTTATTTTGATTATTTCACTGAGATATTTTAATTAATAAATATTTTTTTTTATTTTGTCACATGTCATTATTAAGGAATTTAACCTTTATTTGTAAGTGTGTTTGTATATTTAGTATTTTTTTACTGTTTCACAAAGTACAATATTCCTCACTATATTTGAAGCATTGATATAACCAGATACATGAAAATAAAATTACGTTCCATTATAAAAGCTGAATAGAGGCTGAGAACCATCGCAACAATAAACAAAGAAAATATAAATACAATCCTCAATGAAACCATTATTCATTCCGTGGTACTCTAGTTACTAAAGCAACATTTATTTTCATTTGCTTTTCTAATCGCATTAAATTTCAACAATTCTTAATATTATTTTACCTTCTTAGATCTTTATCTTCAAAACAATATTACGTTCTTTAAGTTCAAATAAACACTGTTTCCTATTAAATATGTGTATTAATAATATCAGCAATCTTGCTATTAATACTGATAAAAATGTTTAAAAATTATTAAATCAAATGAGGTCATGTTTATTTAACTAGACATAAAAAATTTCATCTAGTTTTGCGCAAAAACGAAAATGAATTATGTGATACAAATACTACGAGATATAACAATAAAAGTTGAAATAAACAAATAATTCAGAAAATAGATTTTACTATAATGATTAATTAAAAGTCAAAGATAAGTAATCAATCTATAATGATATGATTTATATATTTTTCCAAATAATAAAAATAATTTAAAAGAGAAAAAGTATTTAATATATAAAAATAATTATTACTCTGAGGCAATTTATGAATTTTATTGTTTTATTATGAAATTCTTAACATTTCAAAGTGATAAGGTACAATTCTATATGTCAAGGAAATGAAAATATTCGTAAGAATTTTATTTTTAGTTATTTCTCCCCCAAAGGTAATTTATTTACACCAGTAATTGATTTATATAGAAATTTTCTGAAAAAAATATTTTGCGGTGCAATAAAGGAAATAAAAAGTTTAACGTGTGTTATTGCAATTGATTTTATAAAGTACAGTCATTAAAAGTAGAAGCGAATTTAATGAAGTTAGATCATAATTTAATAAGATAACTAGGTGTTTTATTTAATTTTTTATTAATTTCTTCAAAACAAATATGAAATATTCAACACATTAAAGTTAAATGTAAGAGATATATGACTCCTTTACGTAATTAAATAAAATTTTATATTTAAGAATTTAAATATAAAAATGATATTTTAAAATATAAAAAATTTCTTTTACAGATTAAGAAAAATACAGTAGAATACTGAAATTTTGTTACAATGATACGCATTAAAAAGTGACAGTTTTTTTTATATTTTCTTAAAAACAACTAATATACATGATTTGATTTAAACTTGATAAACATGAAATAAACATTTTAATAAAGTTTTTCTTACATTATAATACTTAAAAACAATAAATTTCTGATTTTGATACAATGTGATTTTTATAATAATTTTTCTCGTTGATTTTAATGTGTTGACATAAAATAATGCAGATTGCATTGTAAAAATAACAAAAGTTTTGGATAAAAACATAATCTTAACTATCTAACTTTATGTGTTAACTATAATCATAAACAAACAATATATTTTTTAAGTTTATACATTTTAATTATTTTATTAATCAAAAAGTAATTACTATTTTGAAATTTGATTCAGTCACATGATTTTTTCGCACATCCATTTTGTCAAACTTTAATTCCTCAGTAACAAATGCTATATTTTTAATCCATACTATGTTCATAAATTTATAAAAGTCAATAATAAAACAAAATGAAGCAATTTTTCTTCTTCATTTAATTTTGTTCCGTAATATGGTAAAATAATCAATCTAACTATTATTTTATTCAACCACATGCAGTAAAATAAATTAAAATCTCAATGCAATTCATTTTTAAACATCGTATCGAAATTTATTTTATTATATTTTTAATGTATGACAGACATTTCCTTACAAATTAAGAAATATATATATAAGTTTTGGCGAAAAATTGTCACGAAATTGACTCTTTTTTACTTCAAAGCTATTTATTTTAAATATATTTAAAAAATAGGTTTACATGTGCATAACAATTATAATTTGAGCATGCTTTTATTTTGTAGATTTCTTTTATTTTGTAGATTTAATAGTTATTATGACTGCATAAATTCGTCAACATATCATTGTCATTTACAATATATTCCAAAAGTTTATTTTTTAATGCAAGTAATGATATCATGAAAATTATATCTACCAATTCGCGCTTCTTTAAACATAACATTTAAATTTTAAACAAATTTGGCAAAAATCAAGGCAAGTTTTAAATTCTGTGAACATAATCCCCACTACGGAGTTTTTGTTAACATATTCATTTTCGTGAATCATGAAGCTAAAAATGAACATTATAAATCATTCTTTAGTGTGCAGTTTCTAATCCTTTCATTTTTAAATGTTGTCGTGCTCATATGTTTTTTAAATGCTTATTATACTCTGGGGGAACATAAAATAAAGCTTTACATTTTTAAACTACAGTTCTTGACTAAAATAATGAATAAGTATATCTTACCTTCAATTTATATATTATGCCATAGATTACAGCTTGTTTATTTCAGATGAATAATCATAACTCGAAATAGATATGCATTGATTATTATACAATTAATAATTTTCAATGCTTATTCTTTATTTTAAATATATAATACGTTTACAAAACACTAATTACCGAATGAATTTATTATTATTTCATTTACCATCATTTGTTAAAACTTATGATCGAAAATAATCATGGATACATTGTAGTTCAGCGCATGAAAATACTTTAAAATTGCTTATAAATTCATTCAAAGTACAACGTAATATTTCAGATGTAATGCAAATATATTTTTCTGCATAGTAATCAAATATTTTGTCAAAAAAATAGTTTCCTTTACTATAACATTTGACACTAAATTTTAATCACTTAAAATAGGAAAACTTAAATATTAACTTGTTCCTCATTTGCACATGTTATTCATACATATATAATAAGTGATTACATTTTCAATTGTTTACTTTTATTATTTTATAATATTTACAAGATATATTCAAATGACAGTTGTAATTCATTTGATAATTTTAATTAATATGATAAAGAAATCTTGAAATGACGATTAACAATCAATAAAAAAGAAGGTATTTTATATAGAGAGTCAAACACAAATTCTTATTTTCTTGTTGAAATAAATTCTTAAATTCTTCAAAAACTTTTTTTCATATCAAATGATATTTTAAATAACAGAAATCAATATCCGTTTTAAGTTTTGTTGATTTAAACATTGAGTGTTCTTAATATAGATTATCTTGAAAAATATGCCTTATGAAATTTCAATCCGAAGCGTACATCTCCTTTATAAAAACATGTATTATTCATTCATCAAGTTAGTGTTTCTTAAAATCTCAAAATTCATGACCTAATTTTCAATTCTAATTTTCACCGCGCTCTACACATACAATAAAATGTACACAATAATAATATAGGTTGAATATTTTTGCACTAAACTTACACTAGATGCACAATGGCCGGGTTGGTTAAAACGTCGTGTTCATTATCGGAAAATTGTAAGTTTGAGTCCCGGATGGCCGAAGATCCGATGTATTCGTTAAAGTCATCTGGGGCTTGTTAAAACTTAACTTAGTTGCATTTTCCTCTAAGTGAAATTATACCTCTGAAAGTGGCAAGCCAAGTTTTTGGGGCCTTCTGATTTTTTCTCTACTTCAAAATCATGAAGCCTACACCCGGCTGCTTCTATTTAACTATTAAAGACCAACTCACGGCTAGGTAGAGGAAAACATGCTGGTGCAACAGCAACTAAACCTATACTTCGACTTTATTTTTAAACATTACAAATTACCAAGAATACGGAAATTAATTGACATTTGGCAGGACAGCTCCTCAGCATTGACGAAACAAGAATCCGGTGTCTTTTAATTGCTCTTGCTTCTACCATGATATATACTCTTGCTGTTTCGCAGAAGTTCCAGCTTGTTTCGAACATTCTGGAATGTCAAGAAGATACTGAATTAGATGAAGAAGAAAATCTCCGTGCATCAGTTATTAAAAAATGTTGGTAGAAGACAGATTAAACGGCGTTTGAAAACGCTTAATAGTTGTATCCTTTTTATTCGCCAATAAACACAAATAATTCACTTAAAAATTGAAGCCATATGAAAAGCAAAAATTAAAAATGTTTGCCTGGGAATGAAAAAAACTATAATGGTCCCTTAAAAAAATTCGATATAAAAATGTCTAACATTAATAAACCTCTTTTGGTGAAGAGTTTACTTTGAAGCAGTAATTGAGATTATAGAAACCGTGTCTGGAGATTATTTAAAAAAACAATTGCAATCCATTCCTCTTTTCAAATGATACTGTTGATAGTTGAATTGGTGATATTGCTGAAAATGTAAACAGTTTCAACTTTCGACTAAGATTTTTGCCAAATTATTTTCAATACAGCTTGATGAGGCAACAAATAGTAATAACGATGCCAATTCCATTTTTTTTTATTTCAATTTTGTCACGATGTGCCAGTAGCTACTTTTCTGCAAATTAGAAGAACTCAAATCAACATTACTCACATTATTTGTTATCATAAATGATTCTATGAACGAGGCAAATATAGAAGGACAATTCGCTTACAAACTTTTATTGGTGGTGTGTATTCAAAATCGTTATAGCGCATCTGATAACATGTATAATCTACAGAGAAGCTTTGGCTTCCAAAAAATATGCGTATACGTCTGAATATTGTGTTCACGATGGTTGCAATTGTAGAAAATTATATAAAAATGATACTTACAAAGCAAGAATATTTTCCAAAAATTTAAAGACATAATTGTGATACATTCAAGTTTACTATTTCATTGCGAGACAAGATGGTTATCATGTGGGAAGTTTCTGCATAGTGCTCATGAATTAAGATATGAACAGGAAAACAGACAAGAAGCTCAGAATATTTGCTGTTGTTTATTTGTGATGAAAATGAGTTCGTATTAAAAATATAACTATTTTGAATCTTCAGCACCAAGGATCAAATATGCACATGTATTGGATACGAGTAATAGAATTAATCCTTTTTTTTAGAAAGTTTGAATTGGGGAACAGAAATTTAAAATGAAATAATTTAACAATTTTTGCAAATATGGTTAACTGTGTTAAAACTAAAAAGGCTGAAAAACAATATGCAAAAGACTATTTTTATATAACCATTGAAAATAATTTAATTATACTGAAAAAGTGTTCTTAAAAGTATTTTCTAATTGACGACAAACTGAAAGCAAGTTATGAGTGAGATAGGAACCCATTTCATATTACACCCGAGAAGATTACAATTTCAGAGGACAAAACTTTAAAAATACAAATAGTGAAATCAAAGGGAAATTAGTAATGTATAACACTTTAAATTTTTCACAAGGGCAGATGATAATTTATCTGCTTTAAAAATAAGGGCGTTTTGCTTTTCTATTAATATTTCCAACATATTTGTGAAACTGGACTTTCGTGGTGGCTTCTATGAAGACAAAATATAGAATTCAGCTAAATATAGAAAAAGAGCGTAGAATATCTATGTCTAATATTAAAAGCCTTCATTCGAAAAACCAAGAAAGTCATTAAAATTTTTAAATTTGTTTTAAATTTAATGAGTTTAGATCAAGTATGCTTTGCTTTAGTAAGCTGTTTTAATTTAATAAGCTAATTATTAAATCATTCCGTTTTGTCAATTAGTAATTTTTTTTTTAATAATGCTTTCTCTTGGATATGCTTGTGCTCTTCTTCTGGTATGATTGTGATATCCTAGCTGTGTGTCTCAAGATGTTTAGAAATGCTGCATTAATTATTTTAGGAGAGGCATAAAATCAACAAAATCAATTTATATGTGTTCATAATACACAAATTTTTAACAGATTAAATCAATTATAACATGTTTCTTTATGCAGTATTTAAAAAATTCTTATATTATTTATTTAACAAAAATTCAATTAAGTTTAATGTATGTTCTTTAAATATAATTTCTTGACTTTGAGCTAATTATTTTGTGAAAAGTAATGTCTTTTTACTAAATTAAATGAGTCATCTTCAGCATTTTTACAGTAGTTATATGAAATTAATAAGATGAATAGCATTTTTATATTATATAGATAAGGCAGAATTTTTAACTAAAATTAACAATGTTTGTCATCATAGAAGTTATAAAATTTTTTAACTATCAATAAAATTTTAGAAGTGGATTAAAAATATTTGGTTTCTGCTTTACGTAGCATTTTTTGAACTTAAAATTTGAATTAAGTATATAGGTACGCATCTTAGTTTATTAGTGTGTGATTCCCCGAAGAGATAATTTTTATAAGAGATCTTTAAAGATATGCACACATAACTTTAATGGATTAATGCCTAGTTTTTTATCAATGTAAAATAAATTAAAAAGGGATAATTGAAGCATAGTTAAATAAAAAAAATTCAACTTAAAACTTCATCATATAATTAACTATATAAAATTAATATATCTTCCATTTAAAAATATGGTACAAAGATATCAGTCAGCATTATTTGCTTATAGTAAATTAATAGTATAAAAATGTTAACTACCAATATTTATAACATCATTATATATTTTTATTAACTTGCAATTTAAAATTAATTTTTATTTCAACAAGAAATTGCTTAGAATTTTTCTCCACAATATGATGCTTAATTTTTAGAATAGTATGTACCGAGACAAAACAATTCCTACATTTATGCTTAGTGTTACGTTAAAACAAAATTCATTTTAATAATAAGCTTAAAAATACTTTGTTCAAAGATAATGTATAAATTATTCTTATAAAGAAAGCAAGTTAATTTACAAATAGGTCTCTTCCTGCTAAATACCACCATTTAAGCACTTTACCACGCATTTAATTATTCATGATGTTTCTCAAATATTAGTAAATGCACTTTAAACATTGTGAATATATTCCTTGGCACATTTTAAGCGACTAATCTACTTTAATAGTTTCAGTTTTGTTCTTCATATTTTATTCAATCATTTCAAGCAAAACATTGTCTAATAAATGAAATATTGAAAGCAATAAAAATATTTTATTTTAATTTTTGTGACACAGGAAATATTTTTATGCGTGTAACAATGAATAGTTTAAACAGTTACTTAAAACAAAAACATTTTGGTCATTAGTGAAAATATTTTACCATATATGTCTCAAGAATTCATTTTATGTTATTCAAACTACATCATTATGGCAACATATATACTTTTGAGGATGCAAACTACAATACATACTCTATTTAAGGGTAAAGTTATGTTGATTGTTTAGTTTTTTTAGCATATAGAGGTTAATTTACTTTTTATTCATTGATGAAAAAATTACATATTTTTAAATTATTCAATCTATATAAAGAATTTATGTGGTGAACATTTCGAGATTGCAAACTTTCATAATATTTTATGACATTGCACATTCAATATACAAAATTTCTACTGTTAAACATTTAATATTCGAAGGAAATTTTCATGAAATTCCTGCTTTTAAAAAGTAAAGTTTTAAGCATTTCTTTTAAATATCAAGTCCTGAATGCTGTTATTAGCAAAATATTTGTTAACTTATATTGTATTGATATATTGATATAATAAGTTATATGATATACAAACTTGTATTGTATTGATTAGGGAAATAACAAAAAGATTTCAAATCGTAATTTTAACTTCAGAATTTTGCTTATGCTATTATTGTATACAAAAACTCTGGTATTCTATGAAATGTTGTCTTATTTAGTCAAGAATTATGCTGTAAACTAAAAATTTCGTAAGCAACACATAGGTGATTATTCAATTTTTATACCATTTTTTTTAAAATCATATGTACTCAGATATTTCTATTTAATACTTAACTCAAACGTATTTAAATCTTATTGTATATAAATGTCTGTAATAAATTACATTGAATTATTATAAAAGTTAAGCAAGAAAATTTTCATCGTTTTCGATATGCCATTGAAAGAAGTGAGAATATGAACGCAAATTAGTGTTTGAATTAGTTGAGACTCCGGCCAGTTGAGAGTGGGAATACCAGTCATTATAAAAGTAGGTCCATCGCACACATTCATCAACCGTAACGCATATAGTAGCGAAGAGAAATAGACGAATCAAAGAATCTCGTAGGTTGTTGCTTGCTTTATGATTTCAAAGTGTGCTTATCAGCTGCTGCACCAAGTCGTGAATATATCAAGCACTTTGGAATAGTGCGGTGAATGAATGTATGACAAAGCATTGTTTCACAAATTCAGGTTGGAAGATTTGTCCTTCTTTGTGATGAAGCTGGTGTTTGGTGGACTAGTCATCAAGTAATTAACTTGAGCCGCTACCAACGGGCCAAACGGTCACTGCAGATCTGTAATCGCATCAATTTGAACGTGTGCAACTGTCATTGTTGAAGAAGGATGCAGCACTAATTAATGACAAGAATGCTCTGTTCTTGGCCGATAATGTGAGGCAGTTTATCAATTTACCACCCCTTCCATTCCCTGGACAATCATGTTTGTGAAACTTCCTTCACCAATGATGCGGATTTGCGCCAAGCTCTCACGGACTTCTTTGCGTCCAACACCGCCGAATTTTACGACATTGGAATTCCACAACCGGAGACAGATTGGCAAAAGCTACTGAATGTTGATAGTGATTACTTCGAAGACTAACAATAAGTTATACATTTTTGCAGCTCATGTTCTTGGTATTATTTATCTATAAGGTAATTAATATTATATATTGTACTCTTGTTATTTTAATACCAGAACCATTATTTAAAATATGTCAACGTTAGGTTAATTTTATAGAAGACAGTAAGATATCAATAACTTAAATTATTTATTTTTCTCTTGAAAATTCATGAAGGACAGTACGTATACATGCGAAAATAATTCAGCCCAATTTATAAGATATACAAAGTATATAGCGAGTGTAAATATTAACTTAAACTTAAAAAAAGAGAATAACGACATAATATCTAGGAATCTATTTAAGAAAAAAGAATGTATCATGGTGGCATTTCTTATATATTTTTTCATTTATTACAATGGAATAATCTTTTTTCGGATGGATGAAGTTGAAATGACTAAAAGGGATTTAAAGTTAAAAGATTAAGAAGACGTTAGGAAAAGATTTACTTAAGAATTCAACATCTTAAAGTTATCCCATTCGTAAGAATACAGTTCTTACTAGTTTGAAAAAAGAGTAATTTTTTTCTTCTTTCTGCAATGAAGCTGAACTTCTAAAATAGTTTTTCATGATTATGAGAAAGAGCTTTATATATATTTCGTCAACTCCTTAAAAAGAGCTTTCATAACAGTTTATACATTTTATTCAATATTTTTCTCACATTAATAACTGATAAATTATAATACTTAATTTTAAAAATATACCTTCAAATGTATATCATTAAGTTGAATAACTGCAAATATGTGAACCCCTCTATGTATCCTCTGCCTCTTTTTTATTAGTTTTATAAACTTGTGATATGCTTGAAATTAAGTAGCTCATTTTTCGAAACCAATTCAGAATTGTAGTATTATATTCTCGTTTGTTCTGCCGTAAACTTTTCTTTCCCTTGCATTAAGCTACTTTTGAAAAAAATGGTTGTGAAATTATCAATTATCAAATATAATTCTCCTGCCATTATGTAACTGAAAGCTGGACTTTATCTTGCTTGAAGAAAGTATCTTATCACTTATTTATTAGTAATTTTATTTCCCCACCATAATGTAATTGCTCAGCAATTCTGAACTAATAGTTCATTTTTGTTTCATTTTCTTAGTTATTTTTAGTTAGTTTTGAGAGTTAATTATAAATATATGATATATATATGATAACATGAGGTATAAATAACTTTTTTTGTAATACTTTCATTGAGCTGCAACATAATCAGTCATTGTGCAATCTTCATAATATTGTAACAAAAGGTACAGGAATACCCAAAAAGCTAAAATGTATCTTCTAATAATAAGCTCATTCAATGGATATCATGTCATATCAATGTTTCTGGTAATGAAATTGATGACAATTTGGTCAGTAGCAGCTCTACAAATCCATTGACTGGTTACGACTCACTCACTTTTCACAGAATTTCTTCAATATGGAAAGGTAAATCCAAACAAAAATGGCTCACTCCTACTGCTTGCCACTGGTATTGTAAAAAGCGTCCAATCTGCAATCGTGTGAGCTGAAGAGTTTTCAACCAGATATCACAGCAATTTCATGATTAAGCAGTGGACATTTTAAAGGATTAACTTATATCACTGGCTACAAATTGTTCCCAACTACTGATCTGAACAATATAAAAGACTCTTACATTAAAAATGATTGGACTCCTATCCTATCTTGCAAATACACTTGAACCTGAACTCTGATTTAAGTAGCATATAGCATATTGCTAACAAAGTAGTAAATAATAAAAAAGCATAAGTAATGAGCTGACACACAGTTAAGCCCCATTCTCCACAGAAAAAGGTGGAATGAATTGTTTATATAAAAGGAGCTGCTTTTCGAGTTTCTCAACTTGCGCGAACAATATTTACATAATAAAATTAAATTCATGATGTAGAAACAGAAGCAGTCATATTAATATTATACAGCATTTTAAGCAAAAGGAATAATGTGTAAGGTAAACTTTTATGGTTGAATTATTTACAGTCCCTTATTAAGACTCTCGTTGCTTATCCGTTATAAATATTTTTATGACTAGTCATCTTCATCTGCTATAAATATTGATCTAATATTGATCAAGGAGAAATAATGCCTGGACCTAGTTCTTTTTACTGTGAAGGTAAGATATCAAATCAATTATATTTTACTTCTGTGTGATTAATTTAGACTGAACCACATATATGAATTATCTGTAATAGTATTTGGCGTTGTCAAATGAAATTGATACAAATAAGTCCATTAGAATAGGTAGTGAGTCAAAGTTTCATGTGCAAGGGTCAGTTAATGCTTGTCAAATTTTATATAAATATTTTGGAAAAATGCCGTACTCAATAATAAAAAAATTGATTTAACAATTAGAAAATAATTGGATGTTACTGAAAATATTAAGGAAATAGCTACTTGCATTGTGTTGTATTGGACCACTGTAATTACCAGCTAATTTGGATAAAATTTCTGATTTGTCTTTTAATGTAGGATATGGAATGGATTATATTTATTATCTTAAAGGATGAGGATGTTTTTGCCGTTTTAGTGAGAGTATGCGCAAATGCATTATCTGTCATAACACTGTAACTCTGTCATACCACTGAACCAATTGAGAGTGAAAAGCGTTGGGTCTCTTTTTGAATTAATCTTTGGATAACGTTTATAAGTTATGCCACGTGGTTTGTATTTACTATATATAGGAGGTCTGCTTGCGAATATTAGCTTTGAGCAGATGTTGGTTGTAATGTATGGCTAATGCTCTTGATGCAATTTGAGGTTATTGAGGATAGTTATCAAATCAGCTTTGAAGCCAAAATATTTTTATGGAGTTTGTATAGATATTTTTTATATCATTGCAAGATGATAAAAGGTGCTCCAGTGCCATTTTCATAGCCTTATCCATCCGTGCAATAATTTAAATCTATGTTTTCTTGATTCCATTGATTGCTATCACCTAAAAGAATTGGTATATTATAAATTGGAAAATTTTTATTCTAATTAGTAAGATGAATTTCATCTTTTGAATTTAAGATTCCTATTTAATAGAAATAGAAAGTTTCGTTACTCAGTTTGAAATATTTTTCCGAAATAATAGAGAGATTTGTTTTGCGGTTTCTTCAAGAATTATTGGTCATAACATTGGTACTTGAAAATGGAGCTTCAATATAGACTTCACTCTTCAGCTCTATTAAAGAAATATATTCTGTCTAGCATATAATTTCAAAAATTATGATTGGATCAATTTTTACAATTAACAAGAAATCTGAAAAGGAATGTGGTTTGACCCTTTGGAAAATAGTTGCAATCTCACCAAACTCAGGTTCACTACAAACTTCAATGTCACAATTATAATTATACCTCCATAAACGAATGTAAAGGAACTACAAGTTTCAAACCATCCTCAAATTTACAGCCTGATAGAGATATTTAAAAAAATCTGAATCCTTCTACCTTAAATTTCCTTGAAGAGCCAATCATATCAAGATAACCACCCGAACATGTTAAAATCAAACTAAAATTGTTTTAACCATACTGAAAAAAGATACCACGTTCTTAGACAAACAGGAATAGATGTAAATGATAAATTTTCGCAATTTAACCTGACAGTCACCTACACCGGCAGTTTTTTCAATAATTCTCTCAACAAATGCGGTACAGTAATTCTCTTTATTCTTCCAGAAAAAATAACACTGGTTTATTCGCCTCTCACTTCACCAATGAGTTCTTTGCAGTGAAAGAAGATTTCTCGTATTTTATCTGTGTGTGTGACTCACAAACAATGAATTCTTCTGAGTCCCTTCAGATTATAACTGATAATCCTTTCAGATTATAAATCGGCATTAGAGGTCATCTTTAATGGATAGAAAAAAATCCTAATTTCTACAATTGCAATATTAAGGACTCATCACTATAAGGGCATGAGGCTTCACTCTGATGAAACCAAATCCTACACGGAAAGCAAAAACTTTACAAATACTCAATTTCATGAACCAAAACATCCTTTCGAATGACCCTCTCTCTTTCTTGGAGCACTCAAGCTGGCTAAGCACCACTTTAGGGCACTTTTTTAAAAGACATCCTCTATATCCTAGACGCTCTGGATTTTGTGGCCGCTGTCATTGCCACATTAGGTTGTATATAGCGGTTTCCACTTTTTTCCTTTGGCTGGATTCATGAAAATTAAAGCAATAACAAACATTTATTTTACTAAATAAAAAAATTCAGATTTTGAGAGTAGTAGGAACAGTTTTTTTAACTCTGTTTATTATTTTAAGCCAATACAAACGCAAAGCAAAATGAATTTCTGATTCTTTAAATGTAAACATTTAACACGGTACATGTATTTTTAAAAATATGTCTTTTTCTAATATTCAATATACGAGAAGGATAGATTTAATACTTTAGACAGAAAATAGTTTTGCTGCATGAAGGTGAAATATGAAAAACATTCCTTGTTGTTGAGCTGAATTACTCATTTTTAATTAAAATTAATCATAAAAAATTTTCTTTGTGCTAAATGGATTTCATTTGACATTAAAATTTGTATTGGAAATTATTTATGTTTTAATAATTATCGATGTTTTGTGTTGTATCTATAATTTTAACTTGAATTTAATATAAAAAATGCATTTTGTTTACATCAATTCACATTTATTTTTTAACTGCTGCATTCAGTAATAGGTAAAGTATTAAGTATACTGTTGTTGTTTAGGTTAGACTTTATTAACTTAAGAAAAATTATTCAAAGTTTTTAAATACATTAATCAAGTGTAAACATTTTTTTTAAATTTTCGTAAAGCTGCAATAGATGTGCAAAAATAATTATATATTTATTTCTGTTGCCTATCTAAGATAACATTTTGCATAAAATAATTATTAAGCACAAATTTAATGTATTTTAAATGCAATTTTTCATTCACAATTGATTTTCAAAATTTGCTAGATGTCAAACAGTTTTTTAATTTAATTTCAGAAATTCACTCTTTGGAAAATTTAATAACACTTTATTTTCTATTAAATGATCTTAAAGCTGTTCAAATTGAATATTAAGAAACATCGTCATAGTAATTTATAAGGGATTTCTCCAATGAGATAATATTATTTTATGCAAAACCTTTTGTAGACATTTTTTTTATTTTGAAATATTTCTGAATTGATTGTGAACTCTGGTTTTTAATATTTTACTAAAAGCACTCCAAATAAACATAATTCAATAATTTAAGTTTATTAATTTAAAAAATGCTTTTAATTTTTTACCATACCATTTATATTACATATTGTAAAAAAATTTTTTACCATATGTAATATAAATGAAATTGGCATTATTTATTTACAGAGTACTAATATATGTTTAAATTTGGGCAAATAATTTTAAAAATATACATATATTCAGATTGCCTTTGGTAGAGTTTACTATATTTTAATAGTAGGTTCTACATTAAAGCTACATTTGAATAATTAACACTTTTTTGCATTAATTATACATAAGTTCCCAATTTAGTAATATGCTAAACAACCCATGCTTAAATTTACCTTGACTACATCATTTCATGTTACATGCACTCACACTATCACATTACATGCCTAATTATTCATAAATCTTGCATTTAGTAAATAAACTCATGCAAATTTACTAATTGCTAACTCAGAGATGAATCATTCAAGATATAAAATTTATGATACATATGTTCTTGTATTTGTTCCATATTTTTATTCTTTCATTTTTAATTTATTCAAATTTATCTTATAAAAATAGTTTTAATTCCTCATTAAATTATTTTTTATTGGACAGTAAATGAAACTTCATTTTTTGTAATTTATTGCTTTTTTTTAAGAAAAAGTCATTTTTATTTTTTCTGCCTACACTAAGCATGATTTACACTAACACTAAATCTGCAAAGACTAAATAATATTTATTCTGCTTAGAAAGAATTTTGAAAATATTCAAATATTTTAAATTAATGTACAAGGCAAAATGTATTTGGAAATGAAGAAAGCAAAAACGTAAAATAGAAGAAACATAACTTGTGCTCAAAATTGCGTGATTTATAAATAATGTTAAATCACATCAGGTATTTATGATTCTTCGCTTAACATGGAATAAAATTGTTAGTTTCAATATTCTATGCAAATCTCAAAAATCATGAAAATAATACCATTGTCAAAATCATAATTTGATCGGAGTTACAATTCTCATTGCCTGTTAGGTGAAATTATATTTTCCAGCTTCCTATTGGATAAACGATTATTCAAAATATAATGAAATCTTGGTTCCCAAGAACCCATGGCTTAAGCTACTATTTAAGCTTTTAATTGAGATATATACAAAACAAACTGTGGTGAAATGCATCTTAAAGCTGTTGTATTAATTTTGAGAAACATGGTATGTTAGGCCCTAATTACGATAAAGTTATTCATTTTGAAGCACATAATGTTGATACTGTATATATACTGTTAAAAATTCCTTGCCAGAAAAAAAATATTGCCTATCATCTGAAAAGACAGTTTATTTCACTAAGAAAACTAATGGTATGAAACGAAACATTTCAAAATAAAATTAGGTTAGAGATTATATATTTAGTTAAATGCTGTATCTGATGGTGACCTTTAAAATTGAGAAGACTAAGAAAATAGTAAGCTCTACTACATGAATAAATGTATAGCATAGTAACTTGTTTTTTTTTTTTTTATTAATAAGTCCCAATTTTATTAGAGTGTGTCGCAAAATGTTTTCCCGTAGATAAATATAGCGTTTCAAGTCATTCCACATTCTCTTGAAGAAAGTCTCACTAAACTACTATTTTGAGGAATTATACTTCACTTTTAATGCAAAGTAAATGTCAAAATTATGGAAACTTGAATATACCATATGGTATTACGTGATCTTAAAATTACCCGATATTTACTTGAGGAATCTTTCTACAAACTTCTATTTAAAGGGCTTACACATCACTTTTAATGAAAATTGAATATCGAAATTATGAAAACTTGAATACTCAATAAGGTATAACATGACTTTTTTTCCTTATTTTTACATGCATTTTTTATGCATATATTTTCTATTTTATGCAACTTTTGAAATACATGCAGGATTATCATACGATGATTTGTTTTTGATTTTTTTCCCTATTGATTGCAACTATGAAATATCCAACCAGTTTAACATTATATGGTATGAATAAAAAAACTGTGAAAAAAATTCAATTCAGTTATTGTATTTTTATACAGTAAATGCTCACCTATATATATATATATATATATATATATATATATATATATATATATATATATATATATATATATATATATATATATATTATATATATATATATATATATATATATATATATATATATATATATATATATATATATATATATATATATTGAATATATATATATTTCAATATATATATATATATATATTGAAATACATGCAGGATAATCATACGATGATTTGTTTTTGATTTTTCCCCTATCGATTGCAACTTTGAAATGTCCAACCAGTTTAACATTTTATGGTATGAATAAGGAAACTGTGAAAAAAATTCACTTATTTTATTTTTCTACGGTAAATGCTCACCATATCTATATATACATATGTCATATTTAAAAATGAGGATTAACTCCTACATACAATAATTTCATTAAGCTTGTAAGGCAAACACAAGCTAAACATGAGTTGCTAAAGTAATATTCATCAATTTTTTAAAAATCTGATATTGTTAATATCATTTGGATTCCATTCACAAAAATATACACATAAATTTAAAATGTATATACAAATAATTTATTTAAGGATAAACATACAGAAAAATAACTTATATTATAATAAATAATAACTTTGGTAATAACATTACCAAAGAGCACCGTCCCACCCGAAGGTATACGGTGGAGAACGTCGTCGGACAGTAATCATGGAGGGAACCCAGGCTCAGCACTTGGCCAGGGCGTGTGAGTAGAGCTCTAATGGACTGTCCAAACCGAAGGGGCAAAAGGGGTTCTGTTGGGACTCACAGTGGCTGGTAGAGGGTCGGATGGCCTTAATTATGAAAGATACAGCACAAAACATATGTACAAGGAAGGAGGAGGTGGAGGTTAGTCAGTGAGCTGAAAGAGGAGTTCAGCCTGCAGAATTTCCTTGGCACCTTTCCTGAATTCTTTAAGAGGGAGGAGCTGCTTGATGTGTAGTTGGTGGAAGTTCTTGGGAAAAGTTTTTTCCAGAATGTTGGAGTAGCGGCTACAGTGGAAGAGAAGGTGTTCCGGATAACTTATATTATAAGTAAATATTTTGCTTAAAAATGTACAGCTATAAAAGAATCATTGCAGCTTGTAAGAATCATTTACGCCGCACTTTATTAATAGTGGTAAGATTTGTACAGTTATCTTATTCTTTAATTTGTTTTACCAAACACGTAAATGAAATGCTAGAATGCATTAAAATATTGTAAAAAATAAAAACTTATATTTTTAGGGTCAAAATTTACGTAATATTTTCTTAAAGTAAATAATGTAAATTTTTGATTTTTTTTTATAATTTGAAATGCTATTATTAAATGTTTCGTAATTTGTCGTTGAAAAATATAAAAGTAATTGTTCCGTTTAAATCCTGGATTGTAGCACTTATATAAATGGTTGTAAGGCTGAGATTAGTATTTGGATAGTAATAAATTTTAGAAATTGTAATAATTTGTTTCTGTTATTAAAACAGAATTCTAATTTAAATGAAATGTGTTTAGTATTTTAAAAATACGGTCAGACCAAATTATAATCTCTTAGTATTCTTCTTATTGAGTTTGACAAGCATATTTTAACAGAAATAAAATAAAAACATTTTTACTCTCTATCAACAAATCTTATTTTACTTAGACAGACAACTTCTGACACACAGTGTCGTTAATTATGTGTAGACGTATGAAATTGAGTTAGCTGTTGCGATTTAGAATGTCATTCATCCATTTAGAATAAGTATTCCCAAATATAATAGACAAACTCCTCAGTTTTGGATACATTCATTTCGAATCCTTGGACACCGCAATTTACCTTCTGTCAAAACCACTTAAGTCATTAGCCCTTCCTACATATAATCACAGGAATGGTGCTACATATTCTCCAATACAAATTTAATATCGTTCTTACTGGATCATGTACTTTTCACTACATTTGATCACATTCAGTATCAGTGTTTGTAGTCAAAATGTTTTGACCCCATACTGTTGAAATTATTTATATTCTTATGATGCAAATTAAATATAAACGTGAATATAATGAATTATCTGTTTTTTTATCTCTTTTTCAGCAATTTAAAATAACTAACTAAAATTTTGATGTTTTGATTAAAAATTAATGGAATACATAAAATTATCAATATTCTAATAATAATAGTTTTGTGCATTATTATTTTGTAATTATTTTTTTATTTCGCTTAGTTTTTGTATATAAACATAAATTTCCAATTGCTTGTATTCATTCATCGAGATTTTCACAAGAATATAATAAACCATGATTTTGAAAAAAATAGTTCATTAATTAAACTTTTAATATTTCTAAACATATAGCATCAAGACATTTACTAATATTATTAATTTGTAATTTTCATATGAGATTTTGCCAATCTGAAAAAATATTTCAATCATTTAAAAGAATTGTTGAAAAACTATACCAATAGCAACTGACATTTATTTTAAAATTGTTTGATGCTTATATCTAACCCACAACAGAAACGCCACTATGTAACGTAAAATAAAAAAATAAAGTAATAAATTCTATTTAATTTTCATAAACTTATAATTCTGTACAAACTATCTTAACACATCATAATCAAAAAGATTTCCTTCATTTAAGTAAAAGAAAAAAAAAACAAATTTTTTCTAGTAATCAATCAAAACATAAAAAATAACTTTAAAAAATAGTGTATTATGCTGTAAATGAAATGAAATACCTTCGTAAGTACCGAAGTATTTGCCAAAAAGTATGTATAGGAAAGGTAAATTTTTTTATATATTATAAGATAGCAAATACTCATAATTTCAATATAAAAATATAAATAAATTTATTTTTTCTCTTTAAATAAAATCGATAATGTACTAATAATGTAGACTTCCTTTCACTAATTTCTTATGTTTTTTTATTATTGACTAGGCCTAATAAATATAATTTTTGTCTTCAGAAACAATTGAAAATGTACTAACAATGTATGGCATAATTTAAAGGAAATTAGATATTTTGTCAAACTCTCTGAAGCATTTCAAATCTATTGAGCTGGAATTTGGAACTAAATGTTAATCAACCTTTTATGGTGTGAATAAAATGTATATGTCTTAATTAGATTTCTCGATAACTATTGGCATCCAACAGAGCTAAAGCTAACATGACGACAAAAAACATATCTTTGAACATCAATGAACTATATTTAATGTCAACTTTAATGAAAATGTGTATAGAAGATTAATTAAGGAGATAATTAGCATAGGTGGTTACTGATTGCATTACAGAGATATGAAATATTTCTTGGAAATACTTAAGCCTAATTTGTATCACCTGTCAAAAATAATAATTTGACATGTCCTGAGAGGTAAAGTACACATTTTTAGTGAGTGGCAAATTAGTATTGATAATTAGTTCCCATGATGCTAATGTATTCCCCAGAACATTAATAATTGAGTAACATCCTAAATGTTTTATTTAACTTAGTTTATTAATAATTTATGTAATTTTGGGCGATATTTTTTTCTAACTAAGAATCTGTTAAATTCAATACATATTACATAAAAATTGTAGTTATGAATCAAAAACCCATATCGTCATAAGAATTTAAAAAAATATTTCAAATTAAGACAATGCTTTACTTATAAAATCTTGTGCATTAGTATTTTTTTTCTTTCTTGAATGTTTAGTATATTGGTTCACATTTTAATTCTTAATCTGCATTAAATTTTCCTATTTTAAAAATCTACTTAGAAAAATCAACTTTAAAATGTTACTATCATAATATGAATGCATACTTTTGATCAGCACAGTTTAAAAAATTAATAAATTGAATCATCACTTTTCAATTGTTGTTTCATACGTATTTATATAGTTATATTTAAGAATGTATTATCGATCAATTATAGATTTATATTAGACTATATTAGACTAATAGATATAAATATTAATTGCTTTTTTAACTGATATTTATACTTTATGTAATCTTATCAAAATTCTTTCTCATTAGTAAATTCATAACTCAGATAAATCTACTTCATTTATTAATTTTTTTCAGACTTTATTACAGTATAGCATATTGTATAACTTTCGAGGTTAATAAATTCCCGTTAGGGAATTTGCTATAAATTCTCATTTGTAATAAAGAGCATGAACACTTAAAGTTTCATTTGTTATAAAATATTAGTAGAAATTAATCCAAGAATATAAGTATGTAAACATATTTTAATGATTAAATACATCAAGTGATATTTATTAATATTCTAAAGTTTAAACTACAATTTTAGTTTAATTTAAGGAACATTTTAATATATCAACATTAACTATTATCTATTAAAATTCTTCATGGAACTCTATTTGAAATAGAGCAACCAAGTATGTTTTATTTGTTAGAGATTGTAAAATTATATCTTAGTATCAAGTGTATAGAGTCTTAGGTTATGAGAAAAGTTTTATTAGCGATTAAAATGCATGTGCTTAAACATACCATTGTACATAATTGCTCAATATTGCTTAAACATACCTTAAACATACAGATGTTTAATCATTATATGTCACAGAAATAATGAAAATTTTGTGTAAATTTTAGGAACAAATACATTTTAATCGTTACTGTAATTTGAATCAACTCATAAATATAAATAAAACGGATGTGATTTGAAGTAATTTCTAACATTTATAACGTCCAAAATCTTTAATCAAAATTTCATGAGATATTTAATCATACCTAATAAAACCAATATGCATAAAAAGTATTTTCTATAAAAGAAAGTATAAAAATTTACAAAGCATTTTTTATCGACCTCAAAGATAATTATAGTCACTTTTTATTTTTAGCACAATAATATTTTAGAGAAAAAATCCACAATGCATGCATATGCTCGTATATATGCAATCACACATACACACACTGCAATATTTGATCAATTTTTATACTTTCAGAATACAAATATTAAATTGATAAATTAATTAAATTTTACTAAATTATTGAACTTTATACTATTTATTATTACGAAAACAAACAGTTTTTATGAGAGATGATGTCAGTTTTATAAATTTCTTCATAAAATAGAAAATAAATTATATTATACACATTACTGTATCATCAAAGAAGTAATTGTGAATTACCAATAATCGACAAAATTAATATAAAATCACACATAATTAAAAGTGTTATAGTTACTACTCATTTAAATTTAAAACTGAATATTAAATATTACAAAATTTATTTATACTATTAATAGGCAAATTCATAAATTTTTATAGGTTTAAGCAAAAATTGTAAGTATATACTGTAAAAAAAAAAGAATATTTATTCATCGTATTTATTGGAACCTGGAATACTTTTAAATGAACTCTCAATTTTATTTTTGGAATCAAATTATCATTACACTAAATGAATTCAATGTGGAAAAAAAGAAACATCTAGTAAATTCGGTTAATATTTTTATTTAAATAAATATTAAATGACAAGTTTCAAATTAGAGATGAGTTATTAAATGTTTTTGGTCATTCAAGGGAATAAAAATCTGTGTTGATTGTTAAAAATATAAGAACTCCTTATGCTAATCCTACGAGACTTAATGAACTTTAAATTAAGATTCACTTGAGAAAATTCGGTAGTTACTTAACATTAAAATTCTAGAACAGTTTTATTTTGTGACTAATCCATACTTATCATTTAAAGATAAATATTTAAGCTTCGCATTTTTGGAATTTTACTTTTGGTACAAAATAAATATATGATATGATTAAATATGTGAAAATAAAAAAGAATTTCTATAAGAAATTTAATAGATAAAAATTAGGAAATCAAATGCATATTTTTATAATGTAATACAATGACGTATTTAATACACAAGAGAATAGTTAACGTTGTGACATTTACAATAGAGCTTTCTCATAAATGATTTCAGAATAAATTAATATAACTTAAAATAATAGATTAATAAAATTAGATTTAAAATTAAAGGAAATTAATTAGTTTACATTTATAACTGTACAGTTTTGCTAAATATTTCGAGACACTATTTTATTTAAAATTAATTAATTTTAAGAGCAACAATCTGCCTAAAAAAAACTTCAAACAAATATTTCAAAAGTTATGAATTCAATTAAAAGTAAATAATTTGATTTTGAAAGAACTCTCACATTTTTTAAATTATTTAAATTATTTTCATCCGCATTTGCGTCAATACAATATAGATTTCATGGCATTGTATTTAAATTAAATAAAAGCATGTATAAATTTGAATCAAGAATAAATATAATAAAACTACAGAAGATAATTTTGAGATTATAAAACTG
Source organism: Latrodectus hesperus (assembly GCA_037975125.1). NCBI lineage: Eukaryota > Metazoa > Arthropoda > Arachnida > Araneae > Theridiidae > Latrodectus > Latrodectus hesperus. The sequence goes on along the minus strand of CM075858.1, from coordinate 16,127,730 downwards.
AACTATAAAATATTCTAAACGCATTAACACACAAATAAACAAATTATATATTAACACAATGAATAAATGTTCAATAAGTTTACACTTAGATAGATAACTACATGATAAAAGAATTCTTAAATGCTCATTGTATTAGTATCAATTACCATTTTTTGAAATTTCCTGTGAACAAATTATTTAAAATTTGTTTCATTATATTTTAAAAGAGTATTATTATTCATAGGTACACAGCTCAATGAAAACATTTCCAAATTTTTATACAAATCTTTAATATAATCATAAATAAATATATAATCACAAGTGAATAAATTGCTTTGCTTTATCTGCACTAATTGAAAAAATTGATTAATTTTTTTTTTATTTTTATAATTAAACTATTGGTTATTAATTATCTTTCATTGTACACACTTCTAGTTAGTTAATATATTTCCCAACAAGAAAAAATATTTTACATTAAATTGGTAGTTTTAACTTATTTTATATTTCAGATTCATTTAACTTAGAAGATTATAAATTTAAATCATTTTAGATAATTTTTTTGGAAGTTTCACATATGTAACATTAAATACACTCAAAACAATATTTATTATATTTGACAAAATTACTTTTCAATAAATTAATTATAATAATAAAATTATATCATTATATTCTTTTTGCATTTATTTAAATCATAATAAACGATCATTCCTGAGAATGCTGATAATCATATATTGTAATGTAGACAATTATTTCATCAATACATTGTTGACATGTATGCAAAAATAAAAAGTAAAAGACTTCCACATACGACTAACTCAAGTCAAATTGCGTTCTGAAGAGTACATCCATTTACGTGATGAAGTTGTAATGATGACATTCTCAGTGAATTGGATAAAATGGTCGTTTTACCATGTACATCTAAAGAGAGCCCAAGACGCATGCATAAATAAGCACAGGCTGCAATGACGTATGTTCGTGCATATGGTCAACCAGATTTTTTCATCACTTTTACATACAAACCATCATGGGATGAAATAAAACAGCTTTTATTAATTGGGCTATCAACATCAGATCGTCATGATATTTCTGCAAGCGTATTTAAACAAAAATTAAAATCTTAATATATTTTACTGTCAAACATTATATATTTAGAAAGAAGCGCTGTTGGATGTATTCCATTGAATGGCAAAAAAAGAGGTTTACCACATGCACATATTTTTTAATGGATGATAAAAAAATAACAGCAAACACAATTGATGAAATTATCTCTGCAGAAATACCAGACATTGAAATTGATAGAAACGTGCGTGATATTGTCTCAAAAAAAATGATTCCTGGTTTATATGGGTCACTGAATAATAATTCACAATGCAAGTCAGATAGAAAGTGCAGAAAGCGGTATCCTAGAGACTTACTTGCTGAAACAATTACTGCCAATGATGGATATCCACTCTATCGTTGACGATCTAATGAAAATGGTGGAAAATCCATTAAACTAAAAATGCACAACAATATTATTGATAGTCTTTGGTAAGTACCATATTCTTCATTACTATAAAAACGCATAACGCCTACATATATGTTGAGTATTGCAATTCAGTGAAAGCTATAAAATATATTTGCAAATATGTGAACAAAAAAGCGATACTGCAGTATTTGGAGCGGAAAATACAACTGCATTTAACGATGAAGTCACTCATTATAAAATGCGACTCTTCATAAGTAAAAATGAAGCAGTATGGCATATTTTATGATTTTCCATTCATAAGGGATATATAACGGTTATTCATTTAGAAATACATCTTGAAAATGGACTGCGTTTGCATTTTACATCAGAAAATCTACATGAAAGAATAATGCCACCACCGAAAACAACATCAACTAAATTTTTCACATTATGTAGAAATGATACCTTTGCAAGGACCTTACTGTATTCAGAAATACTAACTTATTTTAAGTGGAATACATCAGCAAGAAAATTTCAGCGTCGTAAACAAGGTACAGAAATGCAATGATACCTAAATTTATATTCCACAGATGCATTGGGTCACCTGTACACCCAAATAACACAATATGTTTTTACCTAAAATTATTATAAATCAATGTTCGTGAACCAACATCTTTCCAAGAATTAAAAACAGTAAATGCCCATGTGTGTGATACATTTCGTGAGGTTTGCCAGATATTAAGTCGCTTCGAAAACGATACTCATTAAGATATTTAACTCGCTAATGCTTCTAATACAGCTCAACCACTCTAGATACGTTCATTATTTTCCATAATACAATCTACATATTTTCCGGCTACTCCAAAGGTTCTTTGGAGAAAATATAAAGACTATATAAGAAAAAACATTTTACATCGCATGCATAATGTTAATCCCAACATTCAATTTACATCAAATAAATACAATGAAGCATTGATTTTAATTGAGGATGTTAATTGAGGACAATAGCCAACAAATCACTGACAAAATTAGGAAATATTGCTTGGAATAGATCTGGTAATGAAATTTTCGATCGTGGTTCAACGAGAAACGCACTTCGATGGTAATGAATTAGTTTTGTTTGAATTAATCTGCCATAAGTCGTATTAGAACAACTAATAGCATATGACAAGATTATAAATTGCAAAATTATAAATGCAATAAATCAATGGGGTTTATATTTCTTGGATGCACCCTGGCAAAACGTTTCTCATTTTTATTATTCTGGCAACTATAAGACCACAAAATAATATTGCACTTGCTATTGCATCATCTGGTATTGCAGCAATTGTTTTGGATGTTGATCGAACAGCACATTTAGCATTGAAATTGAAATTAAATATGCAGGTAATTGAAAATTGAATATGAAGGTAACTGAAAAATTTATAATGATATAAAATAAATATTGAAAATTCAAATTATTTTTGTAAAATTGTTCAAAAGAAAAATATTAATAATATTGCAAATTCCATGACAATAGGGAAATATATATTGTTTTAATTCGGAATAACTAGCCATTGTTTCATTTATGCTGTTTATTTTTCAACGATTTGGCTGTATAATTAAAAATTACATTAATTCGTTACATATCTTTTGTTATAAAAAGTTTAACAAATACATTTACTACTACCTTATTTTAAATATTACAATAAATTTCAATTATTTTCTACCAGTAGGCACTTCATTGTGGTCAAATTACATGTTTAATAGTAAATAAATTTAATTTTCATAAAAATTTGTTTCTATTTTGGGGTATAAGATACACTTCCTTCTTTAACTGAACATATTTATTGCTTTTTCATCCTTAAGAAAGAGCCACAATTCAAATAATGGGATATTTTCGTGTGTAATTAAGTTCAAGCATAGAGAAATTAAAAGTTTTACTGTCTTCAATTCATTCCAGAAAGTTAATTTTAAAAGCTTTATCCTTTTAAAAATATGAGCTTCAGTATTTATCACATTAGATTTCATATTTTTAAAATATTTGAAAAACAAATACTTTACTATATTTATCTTGAAGTGATTTTAATTTAGTTTAAAATATATTTTTGAATACCGAAGTAAATTAAGAAATTATATAATTTAAGGAATTTTCTATTTATTGCTAAAAGGAGAAAAAATTACTGTTTCTTCTATACATTATACATTACTTTATGAATCTTTCCCAACATTTTTGGCATGTTTTCCCAACATCACTTAGATGATTTTATGCGTGGCCGAATTATTGGAAAGATCGAAGAAGGACGAAAAAACACAGATGTTGCTAGGGAGTTCGACATCGCTTACAGCGTTGTTTCACGGCTGAGGAAGTCATTGAAAACTACTGGAATGTGTAGTAGGTGGCATGGGAGAGGTCGTGTTAGAAATACGAAGCTTACAGAAGAGAGGTCCTATCAGCAAAAAGGAACAGGCGCACAACAGCTGAGCAGGTGGCAAATCAGTTTCTTGCTGCCTTAGGAAAGCAGATCTCCCGAAAAACTGTTGCCAGACGTTTGAGGGGAGGAGGACTATACGCCCGCAGACCTGTTGTGTGTGTCCCATTGACCAGACAGCAACATACTGCCCGTTTGCAATGGTGTCGTGAACATCCCAATTGGACTGAACCGGATTGGGCATGCGTACTATTCTCAGATGAGAGTAGGTTCAGTCTGCCATCGGATTGTAGACGCCAACTGATCTGACGCGAGAGTGGTACTGCTTATTGTCCAGAAAATATCCAGGAAAGGGACCGATATCCGACATGTAGCTTCATGGTGTGGGCCGGCATCATGATCAATGGCCGAATGCCCCTACATGTGGTTGCCAATGGGACTATGACGGGCTAACAATACATTAATGAAGTTCGATTTCCTCATGTTCGTCTTTTCCGTGTTGCTGTCAATGATAATATTTTTATGGACGATAACGCAACATGTCATCGAACACTCGCTGTTCAGGATTGTCTAGCCAGCGAGAGTATTCAACGCCTCGTATGGCCATCACGTTCTCCAAATCTAAACCTCACTGAAAATGTGTGGGATGCTTTGGGGAGGTAAGTTGCTGGTCGAAACTATCCTCCGGCAAACAAGAACACCCTCATCCGTGCACTCCCAGAGAAATGGGATTAATTGCCTCAACAGCTGCTGGATAATGTAGTGCAAAGTATGATTCGACGTGTGGAATGTTGCATCACACTCCACGGTGGACATATCCCGTATTGATACCTTTCTTCAAGGTGTCTGCTGACTTTTAGATGCATTGTTCCATTTTTCCGTATGCAGCATCAAATGCACATTTTTTTCTTTCAGATGTTCCACAGCTTTTTTGTACTTTCCAGAACAAAAAAATTCTTTATTGTTATGTTTGAACAGTGTGGTAACTATATTTTATCCTTCTCGGCCCCATGTCTCGCTTAATGTTGTACTTAATTGCAATTTGTGATCCGTCCTTAGCTTATATATATATATATATATATATATATATATATATATATATATATATATATATATATATATATATATATATATATATATATATATATATACAGGGTGATTATAAAAAAACTTTGCCAACATCTGCACTTCTAGCGTCCATTCTATTTAACCGATCAAGATGATACTTCAAATATAGTTCTTTTGAGATATGCGCTCGAGATTCTGTGAATAGCAACACAGTGGCCCTCGCGGTTACAGTTATAGTGACAGAAACTCGAAATTTTCGAATGGCAACGCCTACTTTTTAACATCGCAAAATGTTCAGCACATGCGAAAACCCTAAATAGCGTTGAAACGGTACCGATATGTCCGAAAACCGATGTGTTATACACATACAAACAGTTCTTCAAGGCGCACGGAGGAATTATGCATACGACAGAGACAAGACACTGCTCAATGATGAGAACACATAGAGAATAAAAATCTTTATTAATTTCAAACATTTTCCACATGAGTGCCATCACAGGCAATTACATTGCATGCGGGAGACGGTGGACAATGTCGCTGCACGCAACATGGCACGAGGGATGTTTCCAATCTCACGCCGTATAGAATCCTTTAAGTCCGACAATGTTTGATAAACTCTGCACAGATAAACTCTGGATTTGAGATAGCCCCAAAACCAGAAATCCATAGGCGTCAGATCTGGGGATCGCGCAGGCCACGGAAAAGGATAATAGTGTGAGATGATGCGATCACCAAAATGCTGATGCAGGAGCCTTTTAACTGACCTCGCTATATGTGGAGGTGCGCCATCTTGCATCCCAACAATGTCATTGAGTGCATTCAGCCGACGCAACTCCGGTAAGACATAATTTTTCAGCATGGCTGCATACCGAGGGCCCGTTGCAGAACATGTTGCAGGGCCAGTCGGGGTCATTTCCTCAAAGAAGAACGGGCCCAGAACAAATGTAGCTGTAATGCCGCACCACGCAGTCACTTTGGCGTCAAATAATGGTACTGGCGCTACAGCATGAGGATTCGTCTCTCCCCAGTGCACACAATTCTTTGTGTTAATGCTGCCATTTAAGGTGAAATGCGCCTCGTCCGTCCATAGTATGCGAAGTGGCCAGTCGTTATCCGCATCATATCGTAACAAAAATGCATTTGCGAAGTCCAGACGTTGTTGTGGGTCACCCGGATCCAACATCTGGACGCGCTGGAACCGATAGGGAAACATGTGAAGTACCGAGCGCAAGAGCTTGCGGACCGTTAAGTTCGGAATATCCAACACGCGCGCTATGCCTCTTGCGGTTTCTGTGTGTCCTGCAGTCACTGTATGGTGCACTTCCATGACAACGTCCTCAGAAACAGTTGGCCGTCCGGAGCGCTGTTTGTCACAGATGCAGCCTGTATCTTCGAATTTCCGCACTAAATCACGCAGAGCTTGCAGAGTACATGGGCCGCGTCGTTGTCGATGATTGCGGCGATACACACGCAAAGCTTCCGCAGCGTTCATCCCATTTTGGTAATAGAGTTTGATCAATTCACCGCGAACTTTCCTAGGAAGACTCATATCGTCGGCATGTGCGAGTTCCCGAATGACGACTTCGCATACCCGCTTGGTATTTTATAGGTTTCCTACGCTGAATATCTGGCGACCGGCGTTCTGTGATTGGTTCTTGACTCTGTCACATGCAAATTTATTGCGTGCGCCCAGATCGTGTTTTATTGGCCGGTTTTCAGAACTCTTTTTTGTGTTTGCAGAACACGTCCGTTTTTAGACATATCGGTACCGTTTCAACGCTATTTAGGGTTTTCGCATGTGCTGAACATTTTGCGAATGGTAAAAAGTAGACGTTGCCATTCGAAAATTTCGAGTTTCTGTCACTATAACTGTAACTGCGAGGGCCACTGTGTTGCCATTCACAGAATCTCGAGCGCATATCTCAAAAGAACTATATTTGAAATATCATCTTGATCGGTTAAATAGAATGGACGCTAGAAGTGCAGATGTTGGCAAAGTTTTTTTATAATCACCCTGTATATATATATATATATATATATATATATATATATATATATATATATATATATATATATATATATATATATATATATATATATATATATATATATATATATATATATATATATATATATATATATATATATATATATATATATATATATATATATATATATAATGCCAGTGAGTTCTTGATATCAATTATTTATTTTTCTGACATTTTTATATAATACCTTTAGCATTTTCTTTTCTTAGAGTTTGTCGCCTTAGCATAAATTATTTAGCACAAATAAGTTTTAATACTTATTACCTTTCAACATATACACTATAAATTATATAATTAAACTTAAAATTTGTAACATTTAGAACAGATAAATTATGTAATTAATTGTTTGCTTCCAGTTTAACTTTATTTTTACAAATGTGTATTAAGTATCATTCATTCTACAATTTATATATTTCGTAATTATTACTGTCTTGCTACTATTTATTTAAAAAAAAATTATTAATGTTTTTACTTTTAGTATTTAACCTTAAAAGTGATTACAAATCCAGAAACTGTCAGTTTTATTTTTCAAATTTTTAAACAATAAATAATGATCCTATTTAAAAAAATGGACTAAATGCTTAAATTTTATACTTAAAATACAAAAAATGGGATAATGAAAATGCTATTAATGTATTTATTTATTCTGTGTATTATGTTACGTGTTCACATATAGAAAATTAAAAGCAGGAAAGCTTCTAAATATTTTTTGTAATCGCCATTAATTATGAAATAAAAAATAATACTACATTTATCATTTGGGTACAAGATTTTGCTTGAAAATTTTGCATGATCATTATTGAATTGTTCCCTTTTTGTTGCTCCTAAATACTTTAATAATTGGCACCACATAATTATACATTTTAATGTTATATAGCATCATGTAATAGATTCACTTCATGCAACTTTTATATAAGGAATACTAAACAATTCTTCTTATTATTTTTTTTTCAAATTTATTTTCAATACATTTATGTTTATAGAAACTAAAACTTGTTAATTATTTGAAGTGATGTGTGTTTTGAGATAAAATATATAGTTTCCTTAAAATATTCATAGTTTTAAATACATGCCCATATTATTTTCTAAATAAATTGATTGAATGTTAGAACTTTTTATGCAGATGAATATAAGTCTAAAAATTCATGCAGGTTATATAAATATTCACATGACAGCCAAATAAAGAATTTTAAGACTAGTGTGCATTAAAATATTTCAAAAGTTATTAATTAAATTAAAGTGTACAACAATTGTTATTCCAATTATTTTATCGTAAGGTTAACGGGTTTGAAATAAACTCGCCTAACACCAAATGTCTCATATTTTAAGATATGCTCAGATGACAAAGTCACACAGAAACCGCTACCACTCTTTTCCTCATCCAATCTGTATTAGCAGACGTACTTTGGATATTCGACCAGGACATGTGACCAAGACAAGGAACTCCAGCAAGCCAATGAGAGATAATGTGGTTACTATCCAAGTCTAGAGCATTGCAAGAGAAATGACCCTTCACTTTGCAGATCTTACATTAAGCGGCGTTAAGATACTGAGCTACAGAGGCACATTTATTGTAATGTTCTAATCATTGAAAAAAATTCACATGCCCTAAATAAAACTTTGACTCAGCAGATTAAGAAATGACTTTAAGAAATTTAGTTTTCTTAAGGAAATTCATAATTTTAACTTAATGAAATAAATATCTAATTCCACTATTAATAAGAATCAATTTTACAAGATATAAATAAGATTCTCAATCATGATAATTTGAAATTTGAGTAATTGCTATCTTAAATTAATTATGATATCCTACTATAATTTTATATCAATTAGATTAGTTTTTCTATAATTTAATTAGAAGATAATAATAAACAGATTATTTAGTTATTTATACAATATTTTCTTAATGGTTGCAAGGACTTTAAAATATGTGTAAATTAAATCTCTGATTTTTTATTTACTGTTATTTAAATATTTTTGGTAACATCCAAGATAATTTAAGTTATTAAATTAGATTTACACGTATTTGAAAATTAAGTTTTATTTACCAAAAAAGCATATTAAATACTAATAAATGTAAATTAATGATATATCCAGACCAAACACAAACACACATTATAGATATATTGTTTATTTATTGTAAAAAATAATGAAAAACTTATATGTCATTCAAATTTCATATTATCAATAAAAAGGTGTAGTTATCTCAATTGAAAAAATATTTGATCAAAAAATTAATTAATGAAATAATTAAAAAAATCATTATATGATAAATGTATTATACATTTATTAAAAATACGTCCACATTTTACACATATTCTAATATCCTTAAATATATAAAAACTATTAATTTATAACCACTAACTGTATATTGTAATGAATTTAAAGATCTTGACGTTTTTTCAATACCAATATAATAATATTTCTTGATGTCTTCTAATTAAGAATTTATTTTCTTATAACATAAATTATTTAGAACAATTGAAGAATTTAAGAAATGTAATATTATATTTCTTAAATTCTTCAATTGTTCTAAATAATTTATGTTATTTCTAAATAATTATGTACAATTTAGTGAAAAGCAGTTATGAAATAAAATGTCCTCATTTTATGTGAAAAATGTCATTTTAAATGAAAATTCAAATATTTAATCTCATAGTTTCAAAATTACTTCACTTTTTTTAACGGAATCTCGTATTGATTTCTAAATCACCTTAACTTTAAATCACACTTCAAAAAATGCATTCTATAAAGAGTTGAAGATAATTATCCATAAAGCACCCAAATACCTTATTTTCACTTTTGAATAGAAATACGCACAATGTATAACATAAAATATTTTAATGAGTGAATAGTAATTAAATGGGCACTTAAATATAATGCTTTTAGAATAATTAATGAGTATGATAATTAATATAATTTTACTACAAAAAATGAAATAAAAAATTAATTAATATCCACTTGATCTTTTAATTACTTTTTTATTAGTCATTTAAGTGACATCCTACAATGCATTGACAATTTTAATGGTTTTATACACGTCCCGATAAGTTTGTATGTGTACATATGTATATAATATAAATTGTGGTTTACACACAAGGTCACAAAAATCTGGTTTAAAGCATGGAATAGAATAAGATTGCTTAAGCCCTTTCATTATAGGAAGCATTACATTAACTGAATGGAAAGAGATGAATCCTGATTTAAATTCAGTATCAAGCTATATTCTCTTCAACGTTTTGGAACGCACCTAATCCTAATGGATTTCATGATTACTAATGATAAGCAGAAACAGTATCCTTGAATAGCTTCCTTACTAATACTGGACATATAGTTTTGATAAGTAATGAGCTTCTAATCATCTGTTTGAGGGTATCGCATATTAATCATTCACTAAGGTTAATCCTATTTAAGCTAAACAAATTCGTTAAGTATTACAATGGTCTTCACGTACGTAAATGTTATTTTAACAGAAGAATTACTTGTTTAAGTTTCAAAAGAGAATATTTACTTTACAGTGTTATATACATTGATAAAAATAAAGATACATTGAGACTATTTAATGCATACTGTTATTTCGTTAAGAAATTAAATTCTTTATGAGAATAATTTTTGAAAAATTATAATATTGCTACTGTATAAATCAATCACTTCAGAAAATAAGTTTATTAAATATTTAAAGTGAAAAATAATGCACATAAAATGCATACATTATTTTATAACTCACACATACGTTCAAAAATTAAACACCTTTTATTGTGAAGATTAAAATGATTCCTTTTTTGGGGGAGGGCAAGGTGTTATGCTCTATTCTTGTACTTATTTTTAAATAATTAATTAGAATTTTTTTTCATAGTTTTTCACTTGGTTTAATTTAATTAAATTGTTTTTAATTAAATGTATTACATAGAATTCCATTACAAATTATATTAATTTCTTAAATTTATTTTTATTAAATTCTAAATTTTCTTAAATTTATTTTTTAATATGTCCTTTATTTATTTTATGTAGAAGGAGTACACATTTAGAGATAAAAACTTTTAAAATACATATAAAGATATATGTTAAATAAAAAATATTTCATAAAATTTATTATAGTTTTATAAAATATATTTTTGTTCAATAAAATGCTTGTTTTTCTTTATGTTGATAATTATACTTAATTTATTATTTATTTCTTACGTTATACAAATTTATACATACTTAAATATCTTATGCACAAATATGTATATATGAATATGTTTATATCCAAAGATATCATACAGTTGCAATTGCAAATGTATAATATGAAAACTTTAAAAATAAAAAATAAGGAAAATTATAGAAAATAACTTCGCATGTGGTAGTAGAGTTTCGAATAAAGATAGTTTTCATATACCCTTTACAATGATGTACTAATAATTATATACTCGATACAAGCAAATTCAAGGCTCTACCTTGAAATTATATACTTCATAATTTTTTTTATTATTTTAATTTTCAACATTTTTAAAATGTGTACATCAAAACTTGTGTCATATGTATTTTCTAAATGCAATGAAAATAATATTATCATATTATAAATAGCAATGTAATTATATTTACATTTTCATCGAATTTAAGTCACATAAATTATTTTAAGAAATAGTATTTCTTTAAATTTTGCGTTGATCTTATTTATATTATATTTTTAATAAAAGACTTGATTCAATATTTATTTCATTTTAAAACTTTCAATTCTTAGAAATTGTATTTGCTTGTACATTATTGAATGACGTAGGGTATTCATCGGTCATTAGATAACCTTATAGAAGCTCATGAAACAAGCATTGTAATGATTATTAATAACTTTATTTTATGCTTCAGTTACATGTTTGCTTTCTATGTAGCTTACACGAGAATTTGAAAAAGAAAACAACAAATCCACGTTTAATCTAAAATTTTATGTAAAAAAACTTAACTTCAAATTCAAAAATTGAACTCCATTCTCAACTAATTAACAAAGCCCTCAAGTGCAATAGTGAAATTCACACACACAACAAAAAAAAAAAAAAAAAAAAAAGCAAAATCAAACCAATCTTTGTCGACCGCAGAAATGAATACGTAAGTTAATTAAAAGAACTAAAATTTTTGTAATTCAAGCATGAATAAAAAGTTAATGAGTACAATCTTTTTTCATTATGTATTGATATAAAAACAGGAAACACCTATTAATGAACTGAATCTTAAAAATGCGATTATTTTTCAAAAAACACATTAAATGTTCAATTAGATTTAGAAATTAGAAAAAAAGGTAAGAGGTTTTTGAATATTACGAATAAAATAATTAACAAATGTAATTTAATTATATTTTTTTCAAACTGCGCATTTATTTTTTGAATGAAAATTTAAATGAAATGTATGGTTAAAGAGGCAATTACACTTATATTACGTTTAAGAACACTTTTTTGAATTTTTTATTTACTAAAAAGTGAACTGTAAAAGTGAACTGTGTATTCAAATATTAATAATAAATTTCTTTATATTTCTAATCATTATGATAAACTAATAAAACTCTTAATTATTAATTTAAGTTTTAAGTAAGCTATAGAATTCCTAAAGTGAAAAAGGATTAATAAATGATGAGATGCATGTGTCAAAAATTTGTTTTGTAAATTTATTTATAATAAAAATCAACTGTAAATATTTATTTAAAGTTGATTTTAATTTTCGGAGAAAATTAATTTTTTAAAGAATATTATATCAGATATCAAGCATTAAATTTTCCGATATTTTGATATTTTAAACCATTTTGTTGAATCTTAATAACATTAGACTAAAATATTGCAGACGTTAATCATTTATACTTGGTATTAGATAAGTTTTCACTGAAACACACAAGAAAAAGGAAATCATCAGACGTTTACCTTGTGTACCGAATATAACTATTAATTAAAAGTTTTAGAATTATATCAAAGGTTATTATGTGATAAATCAATTTATTGTACAAATCTGAATTATTATTATTTTTTTTTTTTTGAAAATTGTTATTATACCAAACATTTAGTTCTTAACAAATTGAGTGAAATCTACAATTAAAAATATTCCACATTAAAATAAGACATATTTATTTATTAAACGTGAATGTACATGAAATAATTACAAAACTTCATCTTACAGAAAAATATTTCATAGATTACTAATAAATAACTAGAGTAAAATACTTAAGATTACTAATAAAGAACTATTTAAATTAGTATGGCTTGATAAAATAAGATAAAATAATAGCATTCTCATTTGTACGGAAAATTAAAAATGCAAAAAGATTTTCTGTTTAAAATCTAGTAAGTTAGTAAAATAATAAAATTTAAATTTCATATATTGCTTAAGAAATGGATCAGCATTTCCTATATGTTTCTATGAGAATAAAATATATTTTTACGAAAGTAAAATGCAGTAAAATACAAAAAAAAACAAATTTATCAAGTAAATAGAATAAATATAATTTTATTACAATTAGAATCTAATGGAAATGGCATGCGTAAACACATATATTAATTGTAGTTTCAGATTTTTCATATATTCTTACTAAAAGTACGAAAGTAATTGTAATGTAACAAAAAAAATTTAGATATTTTTAGAAAATAAATATTAACTTCAAACATATTGATAACAAATTATTCAGTTTATTTGTTAAATGATTGCAAAATCATGGGTAATATTTCAATAAATATATTTTGCCTTCAATATTAGCTTACAAATCTTTTTAAAATTTTTCATCATGCAACAGTTAATTTTTGCAGACTACAAAGAAAATACACTGAGAAATAAATTTAAAACAAATAACAAAATTACTCTCTGAACCTTAACGTAAGCAGTTAAATTCTTTTTATTTTGATTTTCAGCCTACATGAATCACACTACTCCCTTGAAATTTAATTTTATAATTAATTTCAGCAATCTTGTTAAAAATTTCGGATGATGTGATCCTTGTCATACCTTGTAAAATCATTTATAATATCATTGAGAAACAAAATAATAAATCCTGCTACAAATGCTGTGTAATTATTCATGACAAACATTTTACAAAAAATTGTTTTCTTATAGTAAAAAGTTATTTAAAGAATCATTAAAAAGTAATGAATTCTACAATAAACAAAAATATTTATATTAATGTGGTTATCATTTTCTGAGCTTCATTTTGTTGATAACTTAAGAAAAATCATAATAAATACAGAATAAAAATGATATTTATTTGTTTTCGCACCAAATATTTCATTAATTTTGAAAAAGCACACTTTAGAAAATTTAATAACTGTTTTGGCAAAGCGGAATGTTTAACATATTTACAAAAATAAAATAATCATAGATGAAACTTTGAAAGAAACGTTGACTTTTGAAAATAAATTGAATATACTTCACATTAAATCAATGTTATTTACGTTTTTTGTCTCTCAAAATTATTAATGCACTATTAAAACACCAAACATTTGAGTTAAATGGGATTTTTTTAGCAAAATACAACTTACGATTGTTAAAAAATTTTATTAAACAAATTTAAATTTTAAAGCTTTTTTAAGAAAAATCTATCTTGCACGATTTAAGTAGCATTTAATTTAAGAATATTTGAACTAATCACAGCTTTGTGTGAAATGTTAAGAGGAATAGCCTTCTAGTAACTGTGACTGCAACCCATTTACATTCGGGGTTAGGTACAGGGAGATCTGCTGGTGTTTACTTTACTTTACAACCCATTTAGATGCAACATTTTTATCATTGGTTCAAGGTACTTCAATGTAAGTAGCTTTTGAACACAGTGACGATACCATTTACAGATCAAACATGTATATGCCATTCAGCCTTCTTGTATTGTTAGCACAATATATAGATATAAATTTCAAATTGATTCATATTACCACTTGAAGCTATCATTTTATCACAAGTTATAATTTCTATAAGATATTATAACTATCTATATTACATAAAGAATATCCTAATGAAGTAGAAATATATATATTTTCAATACAAGTTAAAAGTGAATTTCAATTCACCTTAGTTAAAAGTGAATTAAAGTCACTTTTCACCTAAACTGAGGAGAAAATGTCCCTAGATTTAGAATGATATTATAAAATCATCTACCAACATTTGTTTCATTAAAATTAAATTATTTTATTGATATATATCAACATCTTTTTGAAAAAAAATGCAAACGAAGTATGAAAATACATTTATCATTATTGAATACATTTTACTATTAAAAACTTAGTTCTAATAATTTGGACTTATTCAAACTAATTTAACACAAAAGGTCATTAATTCTACTCGACTTATTATATGAGCATCAGAGTATTTCTTTGTGATAATGCAATCAATATTTTTTCATTTTATATTGTAAAAACTCTTTATCAACTAACGATTTAACTTATATCTCTCTATAGTATTGGAAAAATATCACATAAAATTATTGAATAATTATTCTCTCGAGGCACTTAATTTATACATTATTTTTTACATTAATTTCTTTTTATTGAAATCATAAAAGTAATATTCATAACATGATCGTATATTCCTCACCAGTAAACTGGTTAGCATTCCCAAAACTATAATTTTTTTATTTATCAGTGTTAATTATGGAACCATAGATTATAAAAACACAAATAATAATTTGGGAACGTTGATTTTTGACCTATTAAAGATAATATTGGACGAAAATTCTTAAAAACTTCAGGTTCATCTTAAAGTAATGAAATATTGAGATTTCCCCAAACACGGCAATATAACCTTATTGAAATTTATTAGTTTTTAGAATTTTATTATTTTCAACAAAATTGAAAGAAAACTTTTTTTACCATTAATAATAACAAAATTGTAATTAGTTTTCTCCAACAAATATCTATGATATATTCCTTATCAGTTCAGCATTTTATTCTTTCATTTTGTAAATTATTGATCAAAATTGTGTTTTATAAATAATGAAGTTTTCACATATTGTTTTTATATTTTACGATAACAAGTGAGTTTAAATTTCAGTACGTAATTACTTTTCCTTGTCAAATTGATGTAAATTTTATTACATGAAACCCTACATAATCATACCTATATGAAACATGAGAGCCATTACAACAAAAATACTAAATTCAGCAAGTTTTATTCTCTTGCGCATGGAAGAAGTACAATATATATATCAGAATGCTTTTTCTATTGTCTCCAAAATGTCTTCCGTGGTGAATGAAAAGTACAAAACTTACAATTTTACCTTTTACATCACGCGTTATCAAATTCTCATAATTATGCACATAAGAAGGAGAAATTCGAATAAGAATATACATTAAAAATGAACTTAATTGATTAAAATAAAGGATTTAATGAAGTATTATTTTTTTATCTCTTCAAGAATATATTTTAAAAAGTTATATTCGAAACATATTATATTCAAAAAAAGCTTATAAAATTATTGGTGTAGTTTATTATCTGGGATAATTATATTATTAACTTATATTTATTAATATACTTATCAAAGGTTCTTTTGAAATTCTAAACATTATCAATATTTTCTCCAATAAAATCAAAAACTAATTAGTGTTGTAAACAAAAAACTGAAAATGCATTAAAACTGATGTAAAAGCAGCTTTCATTTTCTTATCTTTGATATAAAATCTAATGATTAAAAATTTTTCTTTTTGTCATATTGATTTTTTGCCTAAAATAACTAAGCCAACTTTTGCCGCATTTGTTTATTTTCCCCGAAGATCCATGAATACACAATTATGAAAGTTTTAAAAGTGCCATCATAGAAATAAACTTTCTCTGTTGTTAGAATCCAGATGTTCATAAACAAAGTTTTTAAAACTATGATTAAATATAAATAGAAGTTGAAGTTATTAATATTATTCTTATGCGAATTTAAACTTCAACAAATCTAGCATTTTAAGTTTGAAATATTCCATAGCTAATAATTTTCGTAATGATCAGGCATTATTTTCTATCTTTACGAAAATTATTTGATAAATTATAACATTTTCTGATGAATATAACATTTAAAAACTGCTGCATATAAAGTCAAACTGAGTGAAACTATGTGCTGTAAGCCGATTTTAATTTAAAATTAAGTATTAACGAACTCTAAATCTAACTTATTCCATATTTCTTTTGCTGGAAATTCTCATCTAAATGTTTTTTAAAACACCATGTTTTATCTTTAGGTTCTCAAAAATGTTAACTGGAATTTATGAAGTGATATGAAATATTATTATATTATGAAAAAACTTTTATTACTTATAAATATGTCACAAAATAAGAAAATCTTAAAACTTTGATTTAATGAATTATTAAATGTTCAAATCATTTAATATTTAAGGTAATCATAAAATAATAAAAACTTAAAAGCTATGAAAGGTATTAGATTAATTACAGCTTAAAGGAAGAAGGAAGCATAATGTAATACTAAAATTAAGAAATTAAGCACAATGCTCAAAGTATATAATTTTTAATATATTCATTTGATTTAAGCATTTTCAATTAAACCTGGGATATGATTTATTTAAATACTAATTTTTTATGATGACAGTTATTAAATATCAAATATTTAATTGCATTAATAACACACTACTATACTATTATTACATTATAACATTACTAAACTATATTAATACATAAGTAACATTATCATTAAACTACTAAGTACCAGAAACCTAAATATATACTTCAAAGTTTATTCAATCAATTTGCTTTTTGGTATATGGAATTACATTACGTATCAAATAGAATTGAAAATTGCGAGATAGGATCTCATGATTAATTGACACTTTGATTATTTTACATTCCATTTAAAGAATTTCTCAATTTTATGTATATAGAATAGTATTTTACTCCTCTGCATTAATTGCGAAATTACTTTAATTCAGATTGTTGGAAAATAAACTAACAATTATAACATTATTGAATCTATAGCTATTGGATCGTTATGAGTGTGTTGAGAAACTAATCCTAAAATATATAAATGTTCTCTTTCTTCATTCTTATCATTTGAATTTAGAAACATGACACATTCTTTAATTAATATGTACGTGACATATCCCTAGTTTAAAAATTGATGAGTTTATTCACTAATTAAATCATAACTCACTATAAAAATTATGAACTTTGTGTTTAGGACAAAAACACAGAAAAATAGTCAAGAAAAGTGTTTGCAAATTCACTAATTAAAAACAATTAAGAAATTATACTGGAATTCCTTTTGTTAAAAAGAAATAAGGGAAATAGATCTTAAAACTAATGCATTTAAGGGACAAAAATAAAATGTTTAAGAAAATTCTATATCAGTAAAAGACTATGTTACAATGCATTTTTCTTTTTAAAAGACACAAAAATAAGTTTTTCTTAAAATTGAAACATTTAAGGGGCAAAAATGAAATATTTAAAATATCCTGCAAGTTAAACATGTTTGCGTAAATGAAAGGAACCGAAATCCATTTGATGAAATATAATTGATTCAGATGTCCCTAGGGTGAAACTTAACTCTAGAACTTGCTCTTACTTTGGATTCGACAGATATTTCAGGCAGAAAATGATACAGGAAAAATTAATATCAAGTTTTTTTCACAAAAAAATAATAAAATAAAACAAAATAATGAAAAGCATTGTATTTTATATTCTGTTTTATTATTTTCAAGGTATTTTTTCCTATTTATTTCAAAGTTTTAAATCAGCTATCCGTATTTACTTTTGAATTCAATTTAAGCTTAGAACTAGCCTTTTAAAATTTTCGATCGGTTATTTTAAACTAGTTTAGATATGGTAATAAAAACAGATTACTAATAAGAAAATTTAGTTAAAACATGCTTAAATATTTTATTATTTAAAAAAATTAATTTTCTTGATACAATTACATTTATTAAAATACTTAAAGTATAATATTTATGAAATTTTCTTCTACTGTTATAAATTAGATTCGTTGCGAATTTTTATTCTTACATTATTCAAATAAACATGTTTTGTCAAATGTGATAAAACTTCGCAAAATTGCTGAATTTCAAATATTAATTCTTTCTTATATGAAAACTGATTTCATTTTAAAAAATAACTCAACTTTTTTTCAAAATTTGAAGGAAAAAAAAGTTTGTTTCACTACACGATGGGATTTTAATCAATTCATTTTAAATCTGATAACTTTCGTTATCCACAAAACCATTTGCATTTTATATTTATTATTTTACTTAAAAAAACTCAAAGATTATTAATCTTACATATATAAAATTTGTTTCTGATTTTGTTTCCCTAATGAAGTATATAAATTAGGCAAAAATATTTGATTCCAATTGAATCTACCGAATTTGTGTTTTGACACAGGATACCAAGTAAATCATCAAACAAGCTCTGAAAATATAAAAATAAAAATGTGTGAGAGTACTAATATTATTTTAAGCAGCATAATATATGAAGTTATTTTCTTTTAAGTAAATCTAAACACATGAGTTTTATTTAATATTTATATCTTTTATAAACATACGTAAATAATAAAACTATTAAATTATTGCTATGTATACATAACTAATTGAAAATAAAAAATATTCCTTTTAACATGAAAAAATCTGATGATTTTTTGTAATAAAATAATGAATATTTTCCTTTAAACGAATAAATTTTCTTAACGGCTTTGAAATATGAGTTTCGCAAGGTAAGGTATTAAAATTTAATGAAAAGTTCCTTTGAGTTGGAAAGAAATAGAAAAGATTTAAATTTATATTTTAAATACATATGTAAAAACAGCTTCTAAATCCCCTCATTTATCACGTTTCATAATCTTGTTTAAAAACTCTAAGGTCTGAAATGTTAATCACTAAAATAAATGTTTTAGAGAAAATTAACGAGAATGCTTGGAACAACGCTTGTTTTATTTGTTTAAAAGAAAATTGCAATTTTTTTCGCAGAGCAAATACGATAAATAAAAAATTATCATAAAAACTATAAAAAAACACTTCTTACCTAAAATGATATTTTTTCTGCATCTATTTTGTTTTCTGTGATTGTTCTGATTATATAAGCTTATATATATTTTAATTCTTCTTTATTTATTATTGTCTTACTTAGAATTTATTTATTTAAAGAATTCTTTTGTTTGAATCAAAGTGAAAATTTTTTAAGGTAAAAGTAATTTTAAAAATATTTCTAACGAACATTATTTTTAATTTTTTGTCAAATCATTAGATAAATTATTATTATGAATTTATTGAGATGTAATGATCTTATTTATGTAGTTTTAATCAATTGTTTTGTAACTCTATTATGTAATTATTTTCACGTTTGAATTATTTTCTGTTAACGAAATATACATTTGAAAATTGGACAGTGGTAATCAGTTGACATTATTAGAAGATGTTATTAACAATTCATTATAGTTCTCAAAGAAGCATTATATAATACATACTTTAATAATTATAAGAAAAAAGTTTATTGTGAGAAAAATAATTTCGAGGTGATTAACATTTTAAATCAGGAAGACTTTCATTTCTTCCTCAAAATTACTCATTTTAATATATTTTCTATGTATAGATAATAGGTGTTTTAAAATTTTTTCTAACTTAAATAATTACATTCAATTTTAATAGATAATTTATATAGATATGTTTTAATAAATCAAAAAAAAATTATGAGGCACCAAAGTTAATGCATTAAAGGGAATATAATAAAATGTTATAACAATTTTAAAGGTAATACAGTACTTGATTGTATTAATAGTGCAATCTTTTAAAAAACTAATAAATACTTTTCTTTGAAATATGAGTAAATCTAATTAATTTTATTCTTCTTCAAGTCTCACTCAAAT